>JAVUPR010000556.1:1962500-2205000 GCA_036785695.1 Gentiana straminea
AGCAACAGAGAGAGACAGGAAGCTTGAAATGGATCCATTCTCCAATTTTACACATCTGCACAAAAATGAAAATGAAAACAACCCCACAACCTCTTTTTGGTACCTTAATTCCCTTCTCATCAGAAATAATTTCGATGAACGATAAGAAATCCACTCGCCTACTTTCACACCCCATAAAATCAAAATGGGGTGTCGATTCCTTCACCGGTTCAGTTGGATATGGACTCATCTCCTGGCTCTGGTGGAGGAGAGGGTGCCGTTGTTGACTTTGGTGGTCGTGAAGCAGAAGAATGGTGGTGTCCATTCGAAGAAAGTGGGAAAATGAAATTGATCGGTGTTAGTCAGAAGTAGCGGAGAGGTTAAGAAACAATGAATATTTGGATGGTAATTTTGTCCGAGCATTATTATTTTGTCCGTATTATTATCAATGATTTTTAAAGTGTGTCATAAATGCTTAATTAAGTTTAGAAATGATACTTAAAAACAAATAACCAATAGATAAGTTCATTGACCAGTTCCATTTAGAATAGACAATTTAAGAAATTTGTAATTATTCTTGACCATTTCGTCAAAAAGTTCATTGACCAGTTCGTCATCATTCAGAAGCAACAAATTTTAATAGTCAATCTGTTAAAAACTAACTGAGAAATGTTTCAAATCGCTGATTCTAACACTTTTCAATACAAAATTTAATGTAGTTTTCTTTTATCTTTCTCTTTATTTTTTCTTATACTATATTAAATACATCAATAATATCTACTATATTTTTAATTAGGGTATTCTAGTCTTTATTTAATTAAATTCAAAACAATTAATTATTTTTTTAATATGCATATTTTTTTGCAACTGTCCCGTGATTGTGGGAACGAAATGAGTACCAAATTTGTAATACATCCTTTAAATGAAAGTTGTACTAAATAGCATATTACAATCATTTTTTTTTTAATTTTTCAGACACGATAAAAATGTATTATGTAATAGAGAGTAAAAATAAAAGATACTAATATATATATATATATATATATATATATATATATATATATATATATATATATATATATATATATATATATATCTATCTCAGTGAGTTTGTGAAATTAAACAACAATTCGCTTTCTCATGAATCATTTCATGAGTTTCATGGCAAAAACTTCTCCGGCAATTCCTATCATCATCACCCTCTTCTCTTTCCTCTTACTCTTCCGTTTCTTCTCCACATCCAATCAAATCCCCCAAGTCCATTTTAATTATAACGATGCAAAATCAAATCAAACAAAATGGGTTGATTACAAACTCTCCGAAGCAGCTTCCATGGTAGCCCAGAACAATACATTGATAGTTTGTACTGTGAGTGAGCCTTTTTTGCCTTTCTTTAATAACTGGTTGATTAGTGTTTCAAGACAGAATCTTCAAAACATGGTTCTTGTAATTGCTGAAGATTATCCAACTTTGTTTCAAGTGAACAAGAGATGGCCTGGTCATGCTGTGCTCTTGTCTGCTCCTTTAAATAACTCTCAAGCTGTGAAGGTTTATGGTACTGAAGAATACTACATGTTTACTTCAAGAAGGCCTCACTATCTGTTAAGTGTTTTGGAGCTTGGTTATAATGTTTTGTACAATGATGTTGATATGGTTTGGCTAGCTGATCCCTTTCCTTATATGGTTGAAGAACATGATGTTTACCTCACGGACGACGGTCCTGTAATGAATTTAGTACACGGGCAGGTAAGAATTATCATTGGGCATTTGTTATTTCGAGTGAATCTGTGTCACACCCGGGCGTGGGATTCCCATGTTTCAAATGTCGGATTTGTTAGATATTTTTTCATTAATTACAGTACTGTGTATTATATGCATTTGAGTTACGGTACAAATAAATGTTACCGTAACAAAATGGGGATCGACCTGTTAAGTCAGGTCGCGGTGGGTCGAGGGGCGCCCCCTGCAATGCAAAGTGATATGTACTTCAACAAAGCCGAAGAGTTATAGCTTTTGGTCGAAGTGAGTTGACAGCTACCTTTTGCACCTTATTGCGTAGGAGTACCTTATTTCGAATGTTTGGGTGGAAGTGTTAATGAACTCCCCTCACCTCACAACCTAGGCTTTGAGGATGAGGCTCTTCACCTTCTATGGGTTTGGGTCTAGATTTTCTATATGGTATCAAAGCCACCCCTTTAAGTGTTGGGCCTCTTTGTGAACTTATAGTGCCCATTACATACCATGTGTGCCATATGCCCCAGACTCTTTATAGGCAAACACTTGAAGGTGCGTGTTAAAGTGTCCTATATTGGGAACTTGAAATTCTTTCACCCACCATATTAAAAGATGAACTTCTCTCACCTCACAACCTAGAGTTGAGGATGAAGCATCTCCTCTTATATGAATTTTGACCCAGATTTTCTACAAACCCACACAGGGTAGTAAATTTATTTCCTCTTTAATATTTTAAAGTGACAAGAATTTTGGATTTTAACTTTTTGTCTAAAACAAAATGAACAAGTGATAAAAGGGATAAAGACATGGGAGGCACCTAAACTTTTGTGATCGTAACACTTTGACCCTAAACTATTTTTTTAGAAACCTTAGCCTCTGATCAATGTTTCTTTAATAAATTGCACCTAATAAGTTTTTTTTGTAATATATTGGGCTCTAATCAATCAAAAGTCATTATACTAGTCCCTAGAATGTGCAAAAACAAATATGGTAAGATTCTCAGAATCAAGAATCCACGTACATTACTCAAGCCACTAGAGCCAGATCATCATATGAATTTGTGTCATGCTCAAATACAATAACAAGTGTGCCAAATTTGTCTCTTGTTGCTTCTTCGTCATTGGACAATTGGACTTCCAATGTCCCTGCTCCTTACAGTACTTGTAGACATCTGTGGACTTAGGACCTTTGGAACAAGATTTATTGTATTTCCTTTTCCTAGGATGTCCATATCTTATCCTACTTCTGCTACTGGCCACCAAATCAGTAGCCTGGGTGTCAGTACCAGAACATGATGCCTTCTAGCGTAGCTCTGGATCATGGAGAGATGGTCTCAAATCCTCCAGTGACACTGTATCCTTCATACAATGAAAGACTTCACAAAATTCTCGTATGTTGAAGATAATGTCACCATCAGAATCAAAGTTGCATCCTCCTCTTCATTCTTGACATCAATATTCTTTGAGGTCCAGCAATATTGTGTTCAGTTGATCGAGATGATCTCTCAACTGAGTCCCTTCATGCATCATTAATCTGAATTAATACGCCAATCCCGTAAAAGAGCATGTGGATCCACATTGGGCCTATACGCAGGCCAAATAACGGATAGAGTCTTTGGCCCAACCAATATGCACCGACTTAAGACGGATTGGGGCCGGGAACAATCCTGAAAGCTTTCAACCGCAATTCACGGCGCGAAATGAGCACTAGGGCCGGTCAGGGTGCCCTCAGCTCTTAGTCCGCCAGCTCGGACCAAACCTACTCAACCAGGCGAACTGGGTTCACACATGATGGTTACTGGACAAAAACTCAGCAAAATTTGCCAAGTGTTGGGTTTACCATTCCCGGAGTCGCCTCAATAGCTCGCTAGTTTAATCAAGTCACGTCATGCTTTATTATGTCTTATGGCCCGCCTATAAATAGCAGCACAATGTAACATATCTGACATCGGAAATATTACATAAAGCATAATCACTCTTCTAGTTTGTCGACTACGAGCTCGCCCATTTACAACTTTCAGTCCGACCACAAACCTTCTTGAGCACCGTCGTGCACCACCGGCAAGACTTTTAGCCAGATATCCACCTCTAAACACTACAAATCTTTTTTGGGATAATTCATACATTATCACTTGGTTCTTTTGCCGGGAAATCTTCGCTATTTAGCGTTTCCGGCCAAAACTGTCACCCAAAAATAGTTTTTACGACGGCTTTGACGAAGGAAAACCATATAATTTTGGTTTTCTGGCGAGTTCATACAACGAGATTCTTAGTTTTCTTGTTCAAAAACCAACAGAATCACCTCAGGAACAGCAGATTCAACATCGATTCCACACATCCTTGCCGGAATCTCCAAAATCGTTGTCAAGTTCTGTGAAATTAAAAGTTTCTCTAGGTTTCCGTGCAAGTTCTACAAGTCCAATATAAAATAATTGGGATTACGGTTGATTTATCGCCATATCTCTGGGAATTTCATTAAGGTTCTGGGTAGAGTCTTCGTTAACTCTACCATATTTTCCAGGCTTGCATCTTCCCTGATTTGCATTAACACTTGGAGTACCCCACAAGCTTCCCATCACATCACTATGGATAGAAGTAAGACTGTGATACCACTTACCTTCTGTGGATTACTGATGGGACAAGTGTTGCATGTGATGAGGGCGGTCACAACGACGGGTCACTCCTGAGAGACGACATGTGGAACTACCTCAATGAAAAAACCAGTTCCAAGAACACACTTGAGGCCATGACAGGTCATAGCCACCGAAAAGAGGTAACAGGATAATCTTGACACCAGAGAGCTCACGAGCCGACTCAGGATGGGGAGCCGGCCCCTTGGCAGGTGCCAAACGTAGTTGCTGCTTTGGCCCATGCCGAGTACGTCGAAAAGATGTATAAGGCCAATTATCAACTTATCGCCATGGGGTTACCCCGTAGGCCGATCAGGGACCTGCCCGCAGCAAGCATCGCCGTACCAATCGAAAACCCAGCTCCGACTCACGACACTCATTCTAAATGATCTTCCAGGGAGTAGAGTGTTCACTCATCAGCTAAACGGGGTTGAGAAATAAGATCGGCTCTAGACCGCCTTAGTCTCGGGAACGGAGAACGTGTTGTGGCCCCAAGGTTAGAAGGGAACGAGCATCAAGCTGCATGATAATACATCAGAGATATGTTAGGCGAGCAACATGGTGAGTCCTATTATCGCCCTGACAGGGCATGGTCACAATATGTTTCAAAACACGTGTCAAGACACTCCGCCACACCTTCATTAGAAACAAAAAGTTGACAGGCTTTAGAGACAGCTCGACAATAAGGAGAAGTCAATAGCCGATAAAGAGGATTTACCGACCTAGGGAACCAGCGTTCTCTCTGAAAACATTCTGAGAACGGCTCCGGAAGAGAGCATCCATTATCCCTCTTTCTCAAACTACCATGGAACAACCTTCCCATATGAATAGCTCTCATCTTTTCAGAGGAAGATCACCTTGGCCACAAAGAATAAATCCGCCTGGTGCATCGCTCCCATCGGCGCCATGCAGTATAGGGCAGCGACATGGATTTGTAACTTGTCATCTAGGTCGATCCTCTCATAGAAAGACCTCGAATCTAGGTTCACCAATGAGTTCAAGTCGGCAGGCAGGCCGAAGAAGACAATAGACGATCTCTGCGAGATCCGTCAGGGTGAAAACGAATCGTCCCAAAGCTATTACGAACGATTCAACAAAGTCTACGGGCAGACCAGAGGCCTAAAATATAACACGGTCATGATTGCATTTCAGACCGGCTTGGTCAGAGGTGCCCTCAAAACAGAATTCTCTCTACATCCTCCTGAAAATCTGCAAAAGATGCTTGAGAAAGCCAGCAAGTATGGGATCTATGAGCCTGGTCCATCATCATCCAACAAGGGAAAGGAAAAGGTCGATCCTAACTCACCTAGAGAAGGGGGTAACATAAATCGGGACATCAAGAAGCCCGAGAGGTTCAAATATGATCACTCCCCTCAATGCGCCGGTCGGCCATATAATGCATTAAATCATGGATCAGTTGTTAATCTGTGCCCCCTTAAGGCGGATACAAAGAACACCCGTGATGCATCGCAATACTGAGACTATCACAAAGACATCATCCATACCATAGATGATTTTCGTGTGTTAAAAAAGGAAATTGAGAGTCTGATTACACGGGGAATGCTGGATAAGTATAAACAAAATAGGGGAAATGGCAACATAGGCAACTCTCAGGCTCACCAGTACAATGTGAAAATAGAGATAATCACTGAATCTTTTCCCAGCAAAAACCAGCTCAAAAGCCGGATCAACTCGTTGAAATGCCTAAAAAAGCCACTCGTTCTGGGTGGATCCGAGCAACAGCTCACGTTCACCCATAGTGAACTGGCGGATCTGCCAGGCATCATGGATTTGCCTATCGTCATAACAGTGGGTATAGGAAACACTGGCGTCAATCGAGTCCTAGTAGACACATGATCTTGCCGAGACATCCTCTACTACGAATGTTTCAAAAAGCTCAGATTCGGAGAGTAGGCGACTACGAGCCCTTTAGAATGGAAAAGGTAACTTTTCTTGTAGTCGACCTTCAATCAAACCACAATATGATTTTAAGGATCCCGATTCTTAGACATTTCCAAATGGTCATCTAGGTGCTGCACCAGAGGGCCAAATTTTATGTCGCATATATGGTCAGGGTCATAGTTAGCCTACCCAAAAAATTGCTCAAACATATACGGATATCAAAAATAGATAGCAAGCGGTCTCGAACAGATGAACTAGAGCATATGGCGGGTCCCAGTCAAGTTAACATAGTCAAAGATCTCGTCCTTACAGAAATATAATGTGAGACCTTACAGGTAAGGGACTAGCCGGATTATACAGCTGAAGGTGAGCTGGTCGAGGTCATCATAAACGAGGCCTACCCCGACCCAAAAGTAAAAATCAGAGCTCACATATCCATACAGGAAAGAGAGCAACTAGTTTCTCAGCATAAGGCCAACCTCGACGCACTTGCATGGGTCGTAACAGATATGAGAGGGGTTGAACCTGAAATAGCTCTACATCACCTGGATGTTGATCCGACTTTCAACCTGCACAACATGATGGTTGAATGTGCATTCTACTAAGACTGTCCATCACATTGGAACTGGCATCCACCGTCTTTGTCATTGGAGTCCACGACCCGTGCTAAACCGAAGTTGGTTCCTCCTTTACATATGTCGATTTCCATGTTAGTTGTTAACAACTTTTCTTTCCGGGGAACAAACATTGATTCCAAAACGCAGCGTCCATTAGCACCTTGGTGACGATCAACCCTACTCGAATCGCAGAGAGATTTCTGAAACCTATGCTCTGATACCAGTTTTTTTTAGCGGATTGCAAGCAAAGACTTCGAATAACATATTCAATCAACGTAAAATAAATGCACAAGAATAGAAACAAGAAGAACACTTTAATTTAACATGGTTTCCGCCAATGTGCCGACAACTCCACAGACAAAAAAAGAATATTTTACTAGCATGGAAATTTAAAAGATACAACAGTGATTGTTACAATAAATTATGGTATTTAGCCATGGAAATACAACCCTAGCCTCCATAATGTTCAAATGTGTATTTCCTAGAAATACCCTCATATGTGGTCTTCTCAAAGTTCAACTGAAAACCACCCAATTTAACTAGAGTTCATATACAAAGCTAACTCATATGTGTTCACCAAACGTCAACTAAGACCAACTTGGATGAACATAGAACTCGGCTGACCATCTTAGATTTGAACACCTCAACTAAAAACCACTTTAGCCGAGTCTTCCAGATTATTAACTTTGACAGATTAATTAAGACGTATATTTCAAATCACCTTGACTAACACTTCCATTATCAACTTATGTTCTTCAACATTGCTTTCCTTAGTCTAAGGAAGAATTTGATGTCTGTAGTGGACTGAATTATTTAAGTTCCTTGCATAACAAAATAAACGAGTGGGCTCAGCCCGCCTAAGCCATTCACATAGCAGCATCCTTAGCGGCGAATAACAACGAATGTAGAAATGCTCATGATTTATCGTGTTTTTTTAGCTTTTGTGAATCTATTGTTTTATAGAATACCCTGTATATATGCTTTTGATCCTCGTCTTACCTATTCAAACACTTCATGTATGAATTGATGGGTGATCATTCAGAACAATAGACATATTAAAAGAAAGTCTACCTGCAGTACCATATGCACTTTGGTATTGTGCTTATGGAAATCTCTAAAATTTGTCTATTAAATGTTTACATCGTGATGAAAAACATAAACAACAACGTATAACAATGGATATCTGAATGTTCATTTTTATCTTATTCACATATTATGAATCTATTGGTTTCTCTCACAGGTATCTCATGATTTGCGAAAAGGTATGTACATATGCGGTGGCATGATGTATATGCGTTCCACTAATGGATCAAAGCTACTAATGAAGAAATGGATAGAAGAGATTAGGGCTCAACCATGGATTGAAGGAAAAAACACTAATGGCCAGCCTGCATTCAACAAGGCTTTGATGAAAACAGTTGGGCAATTAAAGCCGTATGTGCTTCCACAGACAGCATTTCCATCAGGCCATTTGTATTTCGAAAATGCTAAATGGGTTAAAAAAAATAAAGGGAAACACGTAATTATACACAATAATTGGATTATTGGATTTGAGGAAAAGATACAACGTTTCAAGAATTATGGATTATGGATGGTGGATGAACATATAGCGGAATTGGCCAAATAAAGTTTGTGGGGTTTTTTTTTATTAAGATTTTGTTTGGGAGAATATTATTACCACAACGGTTGTCGTGGCAACCATATTACACCATTCATCATGACATAGGACTCGTTAAGAAATATTAGACTTTCCAAAATTAATGTTGTAAATATGTGTTGTGCTACCCGTTATGAAACAACCATTGTGATAAAAGCTCACCCATTTGGATTAATGTAATGAGAAAATTAATACTTTTTAAATGGTTATTATGTTGGACACTTTTTTTTGCTGGAAAATTTTATAATACAACTGTTGTATGGATGTTGTATCAAATGACACAATTACAATATTTCATTTATAACATCTCACACACGATAAAATTGTACTATCACTATAATAAAAACACTCTTTTGCCACATCGGTTTTGTCAGGACAACAAAAAAGAGTGGGCAATAAATATTTAACTAGACTCATTCGTCACGCTAGTGTGACTAAAAGTTAGTGTATATAAACACTTTTTTTTTTGTATTGTGTAACAAAAATCTAATGTGTGTTTTTCTTGTAGTGTTTCGAAAAAAAAAAGTAAAAATGTAAAACTCTAATGTTGTATTTAAAGCACAAAGCAAATACAAGGCGACTGATGGTGACCCAATAAGCGGGAACGGTTTAAATCTAACCACTCAACTCAACTCGTGTCATGCCACTTGCAAGCTAACCTAACCTGCGATCTAGGAGTATATATCAGATCAGGCCTAGGGTTTTCGACGTAGGCCAGACCGGCCACCGTACACATGTCAGTAACACAATAGAGCTATGGGCATATATATAAAACCACTTCGGTGTATCATTCACATCGATCTCCCAGCATCATTTGACCATATTTTCATACAAGTTCTTGGAGCTCGGTCTCAATATGATGAATCTCGGTCTCAACCCAACGGAGCTCGGCCTATTTATAAGGGAGCTCGGCATATATGCTTCAAAGCCTAAATGGCCCATCAATTACCTGATTGGTATGGTAATATCTCCGGTAAATGATCTAAGAAAGGTCGCCCTTATTATTATTTATAGTGGACACATCGAAGGTTTTCCCAACTTCAGCCCACCTTTGGCTCAAACAAGTATCGGGTAGAAGTCAATTATCCACCTAACATAGAAACTCTGACACACCATCTATTATGGTTAAACCCCCAACCACAGTGAGAACGATCTATATAAAAGGACCATCTTCTCTAGAAATAGATAATGTTTGTGTCAATAAGACATACCATGTAACGCCCCTCCCGGATACCGAGTTCTCATCCGGAAACGAAACGCTCGGCACGTATAATATTAAATAAATCTAATATTACACGTAAGCCTCCTACGTCGTATTGAGTTTAGCAAAACGGAAGCTAAAAAGACTCGGACAAACACCATAAATGCTACTATGGAAAGAACTCAACATACTAAAGATAGAAAGGTGTCCTTACATTAACGAAAAACCAAAACAAAGTACGATGTCTCAAACAACCTTGTCTTAAAAGAAGTACAAACTTCCTTACAAACGTCTAAAAAATAAAAGAACACCATTTGTCTAATGAAGGGAAAATAACAAAGTCTAGTGCAACAAGAAATAAAGGAAACTGGACGCATCCTCAAGCATCATCTTCATCACATATCCTCGTCATCGAACTCATGGACAACCTATTCATCTTCTCACCCCACAATGCATACAAAAGAAACATGCATAGGAGGTAAGTACATATGTACTTAATAAGTGTGAGAAGCTAACGTATAATTAAGTTCTACAACGAAAAGGTTTACATTATTATTATTAAGTTATCTTTATGAGACCGACTCAACTCTAGGGTTCACGTCATGCTCGTTAACATGTTGTGACTAATGGTTTCTAGCTTAACTTATCTTTGTTACATCAGTATTCAAGGGCACTATGCATGATGTAACTCATCACGGAGTAGGTACAACATATTGGTGGATCACACCAATAACCACAGAGGTCTATCCTGGTTGACTCCGATAGTGTACACGTTCGGTGAAGTCCCTTCGCACCTAGAGTCTATTCAGGTAGACCTACAGAGTTGTTCATTCACGAAGCCCTTCCGCACCTGGAGTCTATTCTAGTAGACTTACGGAATTATTCACTTTATCCGACCGCCCACACATCGCGATATAAACTTGTGTCTCACCAAGAATGGCATGATGTTTGTTTTTTTAACTACACAAGTACGTTTGTTATTAGATATTAACTAGCCACCTAAGTATTTTCAGGTAAGCTCCCTCACATCTCATACTCTCTTACTTAGACCACTAGACACGGACAAACTCTAGCACATACACAGACATTGATGAAGTCTAATTAATCAAAGAACAAGCCAATCATACTCTTACGGTCCCGAACTTTAACTCTTATGAAGAGTACATTCGGTGTTGGAACTAAACGCATCAGAAGCTCTATCATGGCTTTTTCATGTTCATTTAACATGTTTATATAATCAATATAAGGTTAGGAACCTTTCCCAACTTACTACACTAAAAATAACACAAAAACGGTCAAAACAGCATTTCTAGGCCATAGGCCACGGCCTGTAAATCATAGGCCGGTGCCTATGGCACAGCAGAATTCTCTGAACTCTCTTAATCTGATAGGCCACGGCCTATAAATCATATGCCATGGCCTACGACACCTACAGAATACTCTGAACTCTCAGCATCTCATAGGCCACGGCCTACGACCCCTAGCTGGGAGCATTTTTCTGCACTTTACGATTCAAAACCCTTTCCCAACATGATTATCATCAAACTAAACATCAAAACAGCAGTAAAACATCACCTAAACAAGGCATGACTTCACATACTTCTACAACAACTTCTAAGCATGATTTCTAGCATTAAAACACACCGCAACTCAACCTACACATCATAAACTATAATCATTCATTAGGAAAATCCTCTCACCTTTTAGCAAGCAAAAACCCAATCCAAAACCTGCAGCACTTCTGCACCTCTCCAAGAAAACCTATTTGATCAACAATCAATCAAGGAGCAATGGCGACCAAAAGGCTTACGCTATTGAAATTACGATCTAACCCATACAACACCAAAACTCAATCAAGAACCAACTACTAGGGCTAAACCAAAATCTTACGAAATACAAAGATGTTGTTTTCAAAAGATTCGTCTCGTCGCGGTGATCACTTTTCTCTACTGCGGCATCTTGAAACGATGAACGGATTGGCCGCTCGGTTGAAGATTACATTCTTCATCTTCCTTTTGCTCTCTACGTCGCCCTTTTCTGATTTTCTATCAGAAACTGGCATGATGAATTATGAGGGAAAATTAGGTAATTATTCCCTTTTATAGTTATTCTTTAATTACCCTTAAATATATATTTATCCGAAATATATATACATAAAATACTTTAATCCGTATATCATTAAACATAATATTCCATTTTTTTTTCGTAAAAAGACACATCTTCCCTTTCTTGAAAAGTCGGGATATTACATTCCTCCCCTCTTAAGAGGATTTAGTCCTTGAAGCTCGAACGTGCTCAATTTGTTGACCTTTCTTAGCACTCTCTCTTCAACAGAAACCAAACCAAAGCTTCACTTGTTTCCCACTGAACAACAAATCGATTTCGATCTTGCTAAGGGTGTTGTTATAACCAAGGGATCCTTAAGGTTGTTCATACGAAAACTGAAGTGGGGTACCTGATTCTGAAACCGATCAACATGTTCCAACTGACTCACAACTGCCTGACCCTTGTCTTGAACCAAACCACTCGCTTCTTACCGAGCCCTAGAACTTCCAGTTCCAAACTTGCCAACACGAGTATCTCTGAGGTTACCTACCATTCTGAAGGATCATAATGTTACTATTGTTGAAATAGTGTCCTAAACCCAATCGGGTTGGACCGAATCCGACCGGGTCGGATCATTTCTACTATTTTTTAATGTTTATACATATATAAAATGGCTTTTCTGTTGTCATATATTTGTTCTTTTAGTGAACCAATTATGAATTGTTATATGATAACGTCCTTAGTATTAAACTGTGGTAGAGATACCATGATAGGCGATTATGGTTGATGAGATCTCTAATCACCTTAATAAGTTTGATACTTAAATGTCTCTAGGCTGATGTACTATTAAACAGGGCATTGATAGTATGAACAGGCTAGCACGTTTTAGATGTCTTCTGTCTTTAAGGGTAGGGATAGATCTCGTCTATCGAAGTGTAGAGACACTTGGACTGTACGTGGACGTGTATTAGAGAATGCGTACGTTAGACTGACCCACTTACATTAAGTGTCACACTATGTGGCGGTTGTGTAATTATCCTTCAGACCGGAGTCTTCATGGCATCACGGTGTGGATTGTCATGCTTTGACACTATTGAGGTTTCCCCTAGCCATGGGGCGATCAGGCAGTAGTGATTGGGTGTGATACCGAAGCATACGGAGTATACATGATTGGTCGTCCGGGAATCGCGTATCCTATTATTGGGATCGAATATCCGAAATGGCCTTCTTATAAGGAATGTCTTACTCTCGTGAATCTTTGCAAAGTGGGACTAAATGAGTTACTTCGAGAGAGCATGATATCCAGATTATAAGATACGATCGTTAATGTATCGACACTCGAGATACGATCGTATGGATATTATTACAGCGATAGATTGTAAGTTACACGGTAACTGTTTCACATGAAAGGTAGTAGTCCATTGCATTTGACTCTTCCGATGATTGGGGGTCACGGTGTGTTGCTAGACGTTATCCCGTGATCGTTAGGCATGAAGGGCATTTTCGTAATTTACACTTTGTGTCTACGGCCAACATATTCGGAAGCCTATCGGGTCACACACATAAGAACATCTAGTCGGATTAAAATGTGGTTATAGTTGATAACCAAATAAGGAAAGAATTTATCGCGTACTATAAAGGTTATAGTGGTAAATTAATATGGTGGTATTTATTTATTATGAATAAATTAAATACAAGATATTAATAATATTATATTCCGGAAGCCAATATTTCGCAATATGGGGCGCCACACTGAAGTGTATAATATACACTTGGATTGTACAATTTAATTAATGGTATTACCATATATTAATATTAGATATTAATATATATATATATATATATATATATATATATATATATATATATACGTATACATATATATATATATATATTCAGCGTGTGGTGCACATTGGATGTGCATGTGCTTAGTTGTTTCCAAAATATATTTATAGATTTATATGTGTATATATATATATATATATATATATATATATATATATGTGTGTGTGTGTGTGTGTGTGTGTGTGTGAGATATATACAAATGTGTAAATTGATTTATGGTAATAAGATAAATATTGTCAATATAAGATATTGATATCTTGGAAATATTCAATATAAGATATTGACAATATCCTAGATTTATTTGATATAAGATATTATAATAAATGAGATAAATCAATCAATTATATTTTCCTTATTTTATTGGGAAAATGTTTTCTTCTCCTCCACACTTAGATATGTCGCCACATACACTATAAATATAGTGTGGGTGTCAAGCTCTTTTGTACATCACAATTCCAAGAGCTAATAGTTCTTGTGTAAAATATAGAGCATCTTATAGAGAGTTGGAGAGAGGGGAAAAGGGCCGGTCTAGCAACCGGAGTTTTCCAATAACAATCCATGATGGGATTCCGGCGGGCTGTTCGTGTGGACTAGCGGTAGAGGCCGAACACTTGGGCGGCTACATGCGAACTACTCTTATTAGACGGTCAAAGCGTCGATCTTTTAGATCAACCAAGGTAACCACCGTCTACTAGCTTATTTGTTTATTGCTTAAACGAAGTCGATCTTGGGTCGATAGGAAATAAATTTTTGAATTCCGCTGCGTTCCCGCGTAGATTTCCTAACAGTGGTATCAGAGCGAGCTTCGAGCTTAAGCAATAAGCATGTCATTATGCGTAGTTAATTTTATCGTTTAAATCACGTAATTAAAAGATGAAAGATTTTTTATTTGCAAAATTGATACATGAAAAGAAAAAAAAACGAGATCGGGTGGTGCTCGGCTGCGGCGGCGGCGGCGGCGGCGGCGGCAGCAGGGCACCCTGCTGCCGGCAGTCGGTTGACCGGTCAATGCTGGCGGATCTCCAATTTTTTGTTTTGTTTATTTTGTGATTCAATATGGTTCATAGTTGTGATTGGTAATTTCTCCTTTGTTTAGTTGTGTCATGTGGCTAACCAATGGTTCAAATAGTTTGGGTCATTGGGATGTCACATGGCATTAAAATAATGATGGCATTTCCAAACTTTGTTTGGAATAGGCCTAGGCCCTTTCCAAATATTTGATTTGGGAAAAAGCTAGCCTGGCCACTTCCAAAATTTTGATTTTGGAAAGTGGCGTGCCTAAACCAAAATTATTTGGCTTTTCCAAATATTTGATTTGGGATAGGCCTAGGCCCTTTTCAAATATTTGATTTGTAAAAGGCCTAGGCCTAGGCCACTTCCAAATTTTTTATTTTGGAAAGTGGCCAGGCCTAAACTAAATTTGGTTTAGGAATATGCCTTTTGGTTTAGGAAACCAAAGACAATTTTTTTGATTAGGAATCAAAAGGAAAGAAACAAAAGAGACATAATTTTAATTTTGATTGGAATAGTTCTAATTTATTAAAATTAAAATTAAAATTAAAATCGTTTAAAATTAATCGTTAATTTTATTTCGATTAAAATCATTTAATTAATTAAATGTTAATTAGTTAATTGATTGGATAAAAATATTTAATAGATTAAATGTTAATTGATTAATTAAGACGCAAGTAGTTAAATTTTAATTTTATCTTTTTCATAAGAAATTATTGTATGGATTAGATATAGTAGATATAATATGATTATATGGACCCCGATTGATCATGAACTCGACCAATAGGATAGATGTGAATGATTTAATATTCTGTTGGTTTAAAAATTGTCCTAGGCCGTTATGAAGAACGTAACCTAGTTTATTTTCTGTATTTATCCCATTCCCGTTAGCTCCCCCCGTGTGCGGCGGGTGTATTTATTTTATTAGATAGAATTAAATGTAACAAGAATGGAGCAGAATATGAAGACCAAAGAAAGACGAAAATAAAGATCTCATTGGAGAATGGAGCATTAAAGATCCTATTGGTGGTTGCAGCTACATTTAGACTGTGACCCGCGGTTTCGTCACTTTGTATTCGAAACCGCACCTAGGAAAAGTCAATGATCATACCGGTTACTTTACGCATTTAGTTATTTTGTGCTTGTATTTATTTTATATGATACGATAGATGCATGACTAGGCACGATCTAGATAAATGTGTAGGATGTATGTTTATAGAGATAGACATATTTATGATGAGACCATAATTAAAATTAATTAAGTGAATTAATTTACATAAATACTTCCACCTCAAAAGAATCAAGTTGAAATTGCCTCCCCATATTATAATGACGGTGAAGAGCCCTTGTTCGGATCCAACTCATCAGCCAAAGCAGGGGGTTGACCTACCTCGGGTATATCGTTATTATCGAGATATGATCGCATGAGATCTCATGAATATTGGGGTTATGACTTGACTAAGAATTCTCTCGGCCACCAGCCAAAACGGGGTCGTTTGGATTTTAGAGGCAAGGGTTTGACTATTTCATAAGATGAAAAATTGTCAAAAGTTGACTAGTCAAACAACAAGAGTCGTATAAGATACGATTGACAAAGAGTTGTCTACCTATTAGGCTATTTTCGGCCCACCAGCCAAAGCGGGGGTCGCGGTAGTTTAGTGGGATCTTGTCCACTAAAGAAATTAATAATTCTTGAAATTCAATTGAAAGTAGTTGACTAGTGGGAGCAAAATCATAAACCAAAAGACCATTTTTGATTTTGCGTGTATAAACAACAACACTCTTTTATTTTCATTTTTATGTTGTAGTTTTAGCAAACTTTATATTTATGTTTAATTCTCGATTAGTTAAACCATATTATGACTGTTAATTTTGAGAAACGTTCTCAAATATGGTTAAGTAATTTTAAATCCTTTTAAAATAAGCAATGGCATGAGCAATCCCGTTATAGTAGTTAGAGACAAGAAGATTACATAACTGATGCAGTGCTCCGAGACTTTAATTATTAATGAAAGCGGAAGCTCATGATGTGATTAAATCATTTGAAATAAGTTTCAACGAATTAGTCATATATTGGATACGATCCAAGATGATCATTAAGTCATACGATGACAATTAATTCAAACGTTGGATAAGAATGACCACGTCTAATTTTGGAAATGTTGTTTTCAAAATTATAAGATTTAAGTATCGACTTAATTCTATCATTGCTTAAAGGTTAATTAAATAGTCAATGTTTTGAATACGATTCAAAAGGATAAATAAACTATTTAATAAACTTTAGATTTTCTTTACGAAAGGAAATTAAAAACATGGCTCTTGTGATCTTTCTTAAGTCTTATGAAGACTACAATAAGAAACATTTTTCAAGTGCTTAAAGGATTAAAAAGGAAAGTTAGGGCATGTGCTTAATTAGAGAATTTATTGAAGTTTCTATTCTAAGCAAGTCTGTTGAGATAAATCTATCTAAGTTCAAGTCAACTCTTAGATATATGATATCTTACGAGTGTGATTAAATTAGAAAGGTTAAATCCAGATATGGAAGGTGAAGCAAACGTTACGACACTTACCATATTCTGGATCTAGTAAACTGGTAAGGGAACTAAATAAATGTTATTATGTTCTGGTTCTTATGAAGAACATACTTTTAGTTATTTGTTAGGATTTAGTAGACATATTCAATTGTAAAGAATAAATGTTATTCCGATAAAGTTGGAAGGTCACTGAATCTAACATACTAGATTAATGTCACTATATAGTTGATATATGTGATGAGATCTCAACTAAATATTTATATGGCTGTTATCCTTAATATTTGTGATTGTTCTAGACATAGTCTCTCTGGAAGGAAAGCTTGTAACTAAACGTCATTATGATGATGTTGAACCATATGATTATGAATCATGTGGGTAATACGTATCTTATCTAAAGATGACTAAAATACCCTTTTATGAAAAGGTTATAAAATCTAAAAAGTTGTCCAAAGCTACATACCGATGTTTGTTGGCTTGTGACAATTAATGCCACAAATAATTGTTTATTAGTCTCTACGACTATTTTTAGAAATAGTCAAGTGTACTCAGTGAAGTGCATAATTCGGAAAGCCCGAAAAGTTTGAGCTAGTACGAATATGAGATTGATGAGCTACTTAGGAATTAATCTTCAATTGGATTGAAGTAATTAATACATGAAGGGTGTTTCAGAAGTCGTCTGAAAAGGAATAAGATTTTTCCCTTGAAGGATACCATCTTTGGGATACGCAATTAGTGTTCCCAAAATAGAAACAACACTTTATATGATAAATGTGTGACGCAAACCATGCGGAGTATCCCTTACCCGTTTTGGGATAGTGCCCTTATACTTAACCGAGTTCCGAAGAATAAAGGTTGAATAAATTCCATATTATATATAGAAGAGGATAATGTCGAATCTATCTTAACCGATGATTTGAAGTTGTCATAGGCTGAGTCAGAAAGGTTTGGAGCCTAGTACGACATATGCAACTTTGTGGAATGTCTTAGCTAGCCTTATTTGGATATTATTTACTTGTCCACGGAGCAAAATGTTTGTCTCCAAACATGCTGTCTTTTAAAGGAAGTGTTTCTTCCAAAAGAAACAGTGGGAGTGAATCAGATCTCAAAAGAGTTTGAGAACCACAAAGATATATTCAACCATTGGAACATGAGCAGACGCCGCATAGCGATGAGGTGTAAAACACTGCTCAATGCACACAGAAGTTCTGTAAGTCTGTGGATAATCTCAGGCCTGAAAAGGCTGCTGGTATGTTCATCTTGAAGAATGAATATCTCACGACTTATGAAGGAATGTTTGAAAGGCAAGATTGAGAGATATGGCCAGGAACCATAATATCTGAATTAGATTCCATCAGTGACAACCAGGTTATGAACCTAGTCTGTCTTACCTCATTCCCTGTAAGGCTGAGCCCAGTTCTATTCAGACTATGTTTGTTGTAACTTGATATCATGGCTATATGATAGTGTTGAAGACGTTGGGCATATAGCTCGATGTTCATAGACGTTAACATGATATGTAAGCTCATGAGATCCATTTATGGACTTAAACAAGTTTCTCTAGACATTTCTTTGTTTGATAATCAAAGGATTTTGATTTAGTCAAAAGATGGATGTGCCCAATGTGCAAGATGGATAGTGGGAGTGTGTTACGATTTTTGAGTAAGGTATTGGATATCTCTCTCGAGAATTATCACCCCTATGTCACAGTCAATTAATGTTTGGTAGTTCAAGGTCTTTACGAAAGCACTTGGATTAGCAGTTCTTATTTTAGAGATAGGAATCTATACCGATAGATTTAACTACGGTTAGATTATAGTTTACCTATATAGATGTGATGCTAAAAGAGTTTAGCATAGGTTGCGACATGGGATACTGCTAGTCGGTGTTCTCGAGATCTATCTATGTTAGGACGTTGGTCCTAAAGATAAGGTGAAAGATGATGCTTATGAAAGGTTTCCTTTGCTACGGCAATTGGAACCATCATAAAGGTAATGCCAAATGTTCATAGTCCATGAATGGTCATGTGCAAGTATGAAAGTAAATCTAGTGAATGTCGAGAATATCCTTAAACAAGTTAAGGAAAAGTTCCTAGTTTATCGAAACTTGGAATTAGATAAATATAGTTATACGTACAGACGTATATCCTGAGTCTTATGAAGGCGAGTGGGAGCTGTTGTCTGGGTTTGCAGTCACTTTGATTAAGTGATACAGTGAGCTAGAAAATGTTCTAGCCTATGGGTCATTGTAAATTCTACAACCAGGCCAAAACACAGTAGTGCCTTAAAGGCGCAGCGGGAGCAGTACATGGATCTAGAAGGTTCATTCCTGAACCTTGTACGGTTCTTCCACCTTTTCTATATAGCTGATATAGTAAGTGGATTCATTGCTTGAAGCAAGGACCAGGGTCTCGTCAGAGATTCGTGTGTGTGTTGAGGCGGTTCCTTTGACTTGATCATATGGAGCGTGATATGAAGATAGTCTGAGTCCTCACGGATAGCGATCCGTTCATGGCTAGGGCTAGTTGCGAGTATTGCATGAGATTCTTGTGTTTCAACTTGGTCTTGTGTGTGCGAGTGATTGGTTTAGGCCAAGTGGGAGATTGTTGAAATAGTGTCCTAAACCGAATCGGGTTGGACCGGATCCGACCGGGTCGGATCATTTCTACTATTTCTTTATGTAGTCTAAAGAGGTCATATCTTAAGGAAGGAATCTTAAAGGATGCTTCGCTCTGATACCAATTGTAACTCCCCGCTCCCGGATACCGAGTCCTTATCCGGAAACGAAACGCTCGGCATGTATAATATTAAATAAATCTAATATTATACGTAAGCCTATACTACGTCGTATCAAGTGTAGCAAAACGGAAGCTAAAAAGACTCGGGAAACACCATAAGTGCTACTATAGAAAGAACTCAACATACTAAAGATAGAAATGTGCCATTGCACAACGAAAAACCAAAACAATGTACGATGTCCCAAACAACATTGTCTTAAAAAGAAGTACAAACTTCCTTACAAACGTCTAAAAAAATAAAAGAACAACATTTGTCTAATAAAGGGAAAACAACAAAGTCTAGTGCAAGAAGAAATAAAGGAAACTGGATGCATCCTCAAACATCATCTTCATCACATATCCTCGTCATCGAACTCATGGACAACCTGTTCATCTTCTCACCCCACAATGCATACAAAAGAAACATGCAAAGGAGGTAAGTACATAGGTACTTAGTAAGAGTTATAAACTAACGTACAATTAATTTCTACAACCAAAAGGTTTACATTATTAGTATTAATTTATTTTTATGAGACCGACTCAACTCTAGGGTTCACGTCATGCTCATCAACATGTTGTGACTAATGGTTTCTAGCTTAATTAGCTTATCTTTGTTACATCAGTATTCAAAGGCACTACGCATGGTGTAACTCACCACAGAGTAGGTGCAACATATTGGTGGATCACACCAATAACCATGGAGGTCTATTCTGGTAGACTCTGATAGTGTACACGTTCAGTGAAGTCCTTCCGCACCTAAAGTCTATTCTGGTAGACATACATAGTTGTTCAGTTGCGAAGTCCTTCCGCACCTGGAGTCTATTCTTGTAGACTTACGGAATTATTCACTTTATCCGAACGCCCACACATCGCGATATAAACTTGTGCCTTACCAAGAATTGCATGATGTTTGTTATTTTAACTACACAAGTACGTTTGTTATTAGTTATTAACTAGCCACCTAAGTATTTTCAAGTAAGCTCCCTCACATATCATACTCTCTTACTTAGACCACTAGACACGGATAAGCCCTAGCACATACACAGACATTGATGAAGTCTAATTCATCAAAGCACAAGCCAATCATACTCTTCCGATTGTCCCGAACTTCAACTCTTAGGAACAGTACATTCGGTGCCGGAACTAAGCGCATCAGAAGCTCAATCATGGCTTGTTCATGTTCATTTACCTTGTTTATATCATCAATATAATGTTAGGAACCAATCCCAACTTACTACACTCGAAAAAAAACACAAAAACGGTTAAAACAGCATTTCTGGGCCATAGGCCACGGCCTGTAAATCATAGGTCGGCGCCTATGGCACAGCAAAATTCTCTGAACTCTCCGAATCTAATAGGCCATGAACTATAAATCATAGGCCACGGCCTACGACACCTGCAGATTACTCTGAACTCTCAGCATATGATAGGCCATGGCCTATAAGTCATATAGGCCACGGCCTACGACACCTGGGAGCATTTTCTGCACTTTACGATTCCTAACTTTTTCCCAACATGATTATTATCAAATTAAACATCAAAACAGCAGAAAAACATCACCTAAACAAGGCATGACTTCACATACTTCTACAACAACTTCTAAGCATGATTTCTAGCATTAAAACACACCGCAACTCAACCTAAACATCATAAACTATAATCATTAATTAGGAAGAGCCTCTTACCTTTTAGCAGAGCAAAAACTCAATCCAAAACCTGCAACACTTCTGCACCTCTCCAAGAAAAATTATTTGATCAACAATCATCCAAGGATCAATAAAGACCAAAAGGCTCTACGCTATTGAAACTACGATCTTACCCATACAACACCAAAACCCGATCAAGAACCAAAAACTAGGGCTAAACCGAAAACTTACAGCGTCTTGAAACGATGAACGGATTGACCGCTCGGTTGAAGATTACGTTCTTCCTCTACCTTTTGCTCTCCGCGTCGCCCTCTTCTGATTTTCTATCAAAAACTGGCGTGATGAATTATAAGGGAAAATTAGGTAGTTATTCCCTTTTATAGTTATTATATAAATCCATTTTAAAATAACAACTAAATCCTTTAATTTCCCTTAAAAATATATATATTTATCCGAAATATATATATATATACATAATATACTTTAATCCGTAAATCATTAAATTTAATATTCCGTTTTTTTTTTCCACAAAAAGACACGTCTGCTCTTTCTCGAAAAGTCGGGATATTACCGCCCACGTATGTAAGTGAATGGGATCAAGACAATTAATGCATATAAAAATGATATCTCGATTTCTCGGTTTTATCATAAAAATAATGAGAGTAATAGAGTTACTCTTTCAAGTCTACACAATTTTTACAACATTATCATCTCACCAAATATTTTTCAATTTTAAAAACAATTAAAAAATTTCGAAACAATCACAACCACAAAATTTATATTGGATGTAAAAATTGTGTAAAGTTGAAGGAGTAACTATATCATTTCTTTAAAAACAAAATAACAAACACTAAATCTCAATTTACTTAATAGGATTTTCTGAATAATAGCAATGGGAAGTTTTCTCTTTGACAATTGGCATTTTTTGACGTAGACAATTGGCATTTCGATCAACGGTGGAGATCACCGTTGTGTCATTCGTTGTGTTGGTATCATTACTTTTTTAAATCCAATTTCCTGTGTTATATATATATATATATATATATATATATATATATATATATATATATATATATTGCTTGCCCTACTGGCCGGATCGTGACGTGTTTATTTTTCGTTTTTATCTTGCCGGATAGAGATGGCCGTAGGTGGGAGGGCGGCTGTACACGTGGTTATGTTATGTGCAAAAGAAGAAGGTTTTTTTTTAAAGAAATTAAGGATTATATAATTAGAAAGTTCATTAACTTCAGAGTTCTGATAAGATCCGATGCATTAGTGCTGGTATGATCACACCCAATTAGAAAGTTCATTAATAACAAACAAAAATTTAAAAATAAAAATAATGTAAAAATCATAGTTTAATAAGTATGTTAAAGTGTTAGACATAAATAATGTTCATAAGTACGATTAACTTGGAATAAATGGCGCAATAAATGGCACAAATAAAGCGATTGCATAAAGGGATCGTTTTTTTTTCCCCGAAAGACGAAAGCTTTATTGATATCGGATAAACCGAACTTACAACGCGGATAAAACCCGCACTACAACGCAGCCAAAAACTGCACTACAACGCGGCCTAGCCCCACAACAAGAAACAAACATTACAACAAAGCCGAATAATAGATCGGGTCGAGGGTGCTGAACAGAAGGAAAGACATTTTTCCGAAATAAGACGCTCAGACACGTGGATCCTCTAGACAATCTATTATTCGACAGACACATACATAGAACTAAAACAACATTTACAGCGAAAGACAGATAAAAAAACCAACAAACTAATACAATATTAATTTGTCCTTTATGTCATAAAAGCAATTCAACTGGATTATATGACAAATACTACACCTAAATTGTCCTTTTCCATATTTTTTTTACTACCTTCGTCCTATAAAAAGTGTCCAGATTTTGAAAATGAATTGTTCCATAAAAAGTGTCAATTTAGAAAATCGATACATCAATTAATGCATTTTTTTTTCAAACATACTCATATCATAACATTTAATGTTTATATATTCATTTCATATTTCAAAAGTGCATTTGATTATGTGATAGGGGAATATAAGTTTTTCAGCAAGTAAAAATGCTTAATTAATATTCCGTTGCACAAGACTCAGCAGACCTTATAGTCAACAGATTATACATCAGTTGATCCGTTGAAACTCAGAAAAAAAATTTAAGTGTTAAGTTTATTCACCCACTAAACTTAACCAAAGCCTTTTTAGGGACCAGCAATCCCCAAAACAAAGGCTATGGGGTGAGGTAAGTCAATATTCTAACATGGTGAGTGAACAATAATAAGTGTCCAATGAAAGGTTGATTTTCTTATAAATCAATAATTGAAGTGAAATATTTTTTATGGATCGATGATATAGTTTATTAATATCTTTTAATTTATTTCTAGGTTAAATGGATTACACGTACCGTTGGCCTTGTTTGGTTTCGGGTTGGATTGAGGTTGGATTGAGTAATGAGAGAGAAAATAAAATAAAATAATGTAAAGTAATGATTATAAGGTTGAAATGTTGTATTAAAATTTGTGTTGATGAAAAAATGATTGGTGAGAGAAATTTTAATGAAATATTATATTGATAAAGTAATGATTGAATAGTGTAGGTGGTAAATAAAATGAATTGATTAATATTATTTTATTTGTTGATGGTAAAATGATTGGTGAGAGAAATATTAATAAAATAATAAAATTAATAAAATAATAGTAAATAAGATAGTGGGTGAATAAAATGTTAAGTTGAATCTAAATAGATTCAGTCCAGTCTGAAACCAAACGGGGCCAACGTTGGGTTTGAACTTGGAGAATTTTTTTTTTGAGGGGGAACTTGGAGATTTAAAGTTCTTCTTTTCTTCATTTGAAAATTGAATTGTTTAAATAAAGGTCTCAATCATATTTTTCAACAAGAAAATGAATGTTTTTTGGAACCCAAAATATAACATTCTTTCTTGGAAGACCCCAAGTCTTGCCCTGTTTTGCCAAATGGCAGTGTCGTCCTTGTGACCAGACCAAGTCTTGCCCTGGTTAAAAAAATTAATTAAAAAAGAGAAAAAGGAAAAATGAATGCAATAAATTGCACATCAACAAAGGGAAGAAGATCATAAAAATAAATTAAATTCCCTCAAAGTGCATATATAGTAAACCTCTATAAATTAATACTCTTTAAATTAATAACCTCTCTAAAATAATATTTTTCTTCGGTAAAACAAGTAGGTTAAAAAAATGACCAATTTCGATAAGATAATAAGATAATAATTTTTAGAAAATTTCTGTATAGATATACAGTCCAAATAATATCATAAATTAATAATTCTCCATAATCACAAAAATATATATGTTACAATTTTGTAAAATATGATTCTAATTTTGTCTGTTTTTTTTTAAAGTTTAAATCTGCTTGAAACTCATCTCTAATCTTCCTTATTGCATCCAAAAGTTCGGGTGTGGTGCTTTCGAGCTGCATCAAAAAGTTGTTAAGTGCATTTGATGCGTTGAGTGCTTCTTTACGTGTAACAGGTTCCAAATGTGTTGTATCGTCTTTAACATCATCTTATGCATTATTTTCAAGCATGGTATTTGCAATTTCTTCTAAGGTCTGGACCTCTAAACATGCGTCATTTTCACCCGGAAAATCTAACAGACTATTGACATCCATTTTATTGTGATAACCTAATGACCTCAAGTTCATGAATGTCTTTTTCAGGAGTTGTTTGTTCATTTAAATTGCTTGAAACTTCATCTGTCGAACGAATTTTTGGTACAGTACATTGAATTTGTAACTAATATACATTGAATTTAGTATAATACATAAATTAGTACAGTTTATTCTATTTAAATTTATATAATTTAATTTTGCTTGATATCAAAAACTCTCTATAAATTAATAATTATTAATTTATGGATAAATTAATACCTCTCTGAATTAATAAAATCTTCCGATCCCAACTATATTAATTTATAGAGGTTTTATTGTATAGCGTGTACGCAGGTGTTTGACTTTCAATTCAAAAGAAGATGTCCAATAAGCTCTGGTTATGATGTTTCTGACTATTAGTAAGCTTTTCATTTTATAGCTAGCCTCCACCTACCGAGCACTCAAAAACTTCCTCTAGTCTCAAGTCTCAACATGTTTATTGGATTTTCTGCACTTTTCTGTTTTGTTTTTTAAACTGCAGATGGAGAGAGTGGTATTTTGTCTCCAACAGTGAGGCTGAGGCGGGCATTGCAAGATGATGAAGCTGATGATCTAGATGAAATGTGTCGTCAAAGCCCCTGCAGCTAAGATGAAATGTGCATTGAAAATAATGAATGTGGACCTTGTCATCTCAAGACAGGAAAGTGCACACCCAAATATCTCTGTTTGTGGACATGCGACTTCACATTGTCGTCCCTTTAAATGTTTAAAGGGACGACACGTCGTCCTATAAAGACGTCCTTCGCTTTGTCCTTTAAACAACGGACTCCTTTGAAGGAACGACAAAATCGTCCCTTTAAAGGTATGCGACGTGGCACGGACTTTTCTAAAAGAATTCAACGCTACGACACAAGAAACTTTTAAGTGACGACAATGTCGTCCCTATAAACATAATTCATTTTATTTTATTAAAAAAATTATTATTAGGAAAAAATTTAATTTTTTTATAAAAATATTTAAAGGGACGACATTGTCGTCCCTTAAAAGCATTTGTATTTATTTTTAATAATAAAATTCAATACGAAAAAACAATATTTTTTATCGAAAAACATCTTTAGGGACGACATGTCGTCCCAAAAAAACAAAATTTTTTTTTTTGGAAATACATCTTTTGGGACGACATTTTTCAGGAAATTATCTTTTGGGACGACATGTCGTCCCAAAAAACTAAAAAAATAAAATTTGAAAAAGCATCTTTTGGGACGACATGACGTCCCTTTAAATAAAAAATTAAATATTTTTTTATTGTATTTGCATTGTCTTCCATGCTTATTTGAAATTAAGATACATGTTCCAATAGTCATATAAAAAGCAATCGGGAAAGCAAACATAAACAAAATTGAGATTGACGAACTGAATGTTCAAAACCAAAAGGATTAAGTTTAATCTATTGATCAAGACTTAAAACTGCGTAGTTTACATTGAAGATGACCGTAATCACAAACTTACTGAGTGGTTGAAATTGTTCAAGTGAAAGATATTTTTGCACGAAATGAGATGAACAATTCATGGCGTTAATACTTAATGTTGTTAAGTGATGAAATAGGTACTTGAACATAACATACATGGAAGGAGTACACAAACTTCAGATTACATTAAGTGAATGTCCTGATTAAAGAACGGCCATGATTCCATATTTTGAGCCCGGAGAGTGTCTGCATTGATTGCTTGGTAGTTAGTCTTTGATCTTAGGAACTTCGGTCTCTGCCAACACAGACGATTCATAGAAAGTTGAATATATATATATATATAGAAAACAGGATGGCATAGATGGTCACAAGTCACAACTACTGAAAAATCATTTGATAGCATGAAGGACCATACAAAAGTAATAGGGAGTGCAAAATAACAAGAAAATCTTATAAGAAGAGTGTCTATTGAACCGTATTATAGAATGGGTGACAACATGTGTATAAAAAGGCTGCATGAAAAATTGAACATGACCTCCGAAGCAAACAACGTATAGCAAAAGATGCGTAAGGTAAATAAGAAGACAACCGAGACATTCCTAACATGATCACAAAACTAGAAGGCATTAGAATGAAAATATGAGATGCTAAGGGCAGAATTGAAGTAAATATAACCGTTTGAATATCGAGCAAGTTTCTCCATAAAGAATAAACTAGTAGCACGGAAAATGGGAGAAAATAGCTGGACGAGCAATCTTACCATTTCTATTAGAAGGATTGATTGAAAGGGAACCAAAGACAGGTACTTGTAAGTCTTGGATCCAAAGTTTCCTAAAAGACATTGTCTGCATGAAAGCTAATGTTTGATACTAGTATACAAATAAGTAACAGAATAAAAAAAGAAAGATATAAACTGTTTTTGGGTTGCCGGTTTCTTTACAATTTTGGTCCATTGTTGCTAAAAACTGGCAACATGACAAATGAAAGCAAACTTAAGATTATGTTAGAATATACCTTTAAGGATATTGCTGTCAGTAGGCCACTAGTAGACGCTACAAAAAGTATCTCATTCACCTGAAAGATGAGCAAAGATTTAGATTAAAAGTATAGAAATTCAAAACACTACTAGCATCAACTCTATACAAAAATGTCACAACACATGTGTTTACATAAAAATGGCACAACACAACTATCTTCAACTTCTCAAAGATCCAAATCCATACACTACTATCATCAACTTATTAAAGATCATTTATGTACCATCTAATCATAGACTAGCTTCTTTTCAACACTTAATCTTAACACGTTTGAGAAGAATAATCACACTAAAAGGTAAAAACAAAACAATGCTTCATAAAACAGTCATTCTATCAGATGACACTCGATAACATTCACAAGTACTGTGATAGAAGCCGTGCAACTCCCAAAAGACGCTCTAAGAAGTTAGTCTTATTAGGATCACACCTTTTCCTTTTTAAACTGAAGTAAAACAAAAATATTGATGAGAAATCCAAACATACTTTTTCTTAACAAGACCTCTTTAGTGCAATAATCAAGCATCAAACTGCATTTTCAGGTGAATTTCATCATAAAATCGGATTCCTACCTTTCCAAAAGCTGCACCTTTTGCTTAGGACTATTCCCATTTATCACTTGAAAGCATGAATTCAATATTTATTCGACATTTGCAGATCGCAGAAGTCTCAGATCCCTTCTTCGATGTTGATTCTTCTTTTTATAAACAAGCCTTTCAAATATACCGAATTCCGTTTGAAGCTGTGACAATAAAGACTTCAATCTACAAAAATGGCACAACACAATCTTGGTTTAAAAATCGAAAATATTACCTGCACAACACAATCGGATTCAAATTACCCGTTTTTTTTAGAAAGATGGCAAAGTTTGTATCTGATCCTGTCAACAACAAAAGAAAACACAAAAACAAAAATAAAAATAGTACCTGCACGATATGGATTTAATGTCCGTAGTTGAATGGCTTGATATGATTTCAGATTGCAAAACATATGGATCCATGTTACCACACCAAAACAATAGCTTCAGGTTTTTACAATGCCTTTTCAATCAAAATCCAACTCCTTCAAAATATCAATCACTCCCCCGCTCTCTCCTATCTTTCGTTTCTCTTTAGAATTGTAAATTTGTAAGTAAGAACACGACCCAATGGAATATTAAAAGTAGCAACATAAAAGAATTAACATCATACCCCATGGATGGCGGAATTGTGAGTCGTCTTTTGTCTCCTACGCGCATTCCTGCAGATACGTTACAGAATAATTTACATCTCAAGTACATACACACAAACATGTGATCTGAGTCTACTATCCTTTCTGAACATGTACATCCTATTCCTAAGTTTTTAACTATTCTGAACATGTACATTCTGTTCTTATGTTCTTAACTTTGTACAATTAGCACACAAAACTGCAGCTTAAGGATTTGCATTGCCCAACAAGTCTAGATTACTTGCTTGAAATGAATTCAACAGATTCATTAACCACATACTATATTTTTATTCATATATTCCTGGATTAACAATGTGAATCTTGCTGCTCAACTTCAAGCCCCTCTTCACTCTGTTCAAAAAACAACCATAAAAATTTTCTTGATCAAATCCATTTTCAATATTTTACTTCCTTCTCACAATCCATCTTCTTATGGGAAGGGGCGTTGCATGAGCTAGTATGTATAAATCAAAAAGAGGAGGTATGTACATGGTACAACAAAGTAACTAAGATGAATTATCGATGTAATGTGTAGGTTTATTAAACTTTCTAACTCCAAAAATCTGCACCAGAAGTTGACCGTAATCACCACATCAACCCATTTTTTCAACTTATAAACCTAAGCAAACCAACCAAAGCTAATGCTCAAGAAAAAAAAACTCAAACATCCATACAGAACAAGCAAAAAGTCGGAAGTAGAAATACAGAAAAAGCTCAAATTAGAGAAAGTGAAACAGAGACTAAGCACTCAGTCCAAACAAAAATCAACAAAATAGAATCAATTTCGCACCTTGTATCATTTTTTTTATCAGGAACAACTATTTTGTTTTCACAAGAATCCGGGACTGCAACTATTTCAATCAATTTGTATGAAACCCATCAATTTCTGCAACTATTTCAATCATCTTCTCAGGAGGTGAGCCACCGCTAATTACCCGCTGTTATTTACTGTTGGGAGGGGGTGATGGCCGGAGCTGTGTTGTTGTGGTGGCCGGAGGGTTTGAAATCGGAGGAGGTGCGGAGTGCTTCGAATCGGGGGAGAGGGTGAAGGAGGAGGTATAAGAGAGCAGAGGAGAGGCGGAGGAGGTGGAGAGCGGAGGGGCGGTGCAGAAGAATGCCCGATTATAATGGCACTGCAAATATGGCGCTGCAAATATGTGTAATGGAGCAGAAATTTTATTATGGTCCTGGACCAATGATGACTTGGTGATCCAGGACCAATAGAAAAACAACAAATAACACAGGTACCGCGTGTAAAATATAAATCCCACGTATTTACGTTTTTACCCTTCTTATAAGACATTTCATTGGTGGACAAGTATGACATGGTGGTCCTCGACCACCATAAAACCACTGGTAATGGAGGGGAGAACTGAAGAAGCATAGCCGATTTTATTACATTGAGTTTTTTTGGGGACGACATTTTATTTAAAGGGACGACGATGTCGTCCCTTTAAAGCCAAAAATTTACGCGGTCAAATTTTCCCTCCAATATTTCATCAAATATTTGGTTTTTTTGGTTTAAAGGGACGACAGTGTCGTCTCTTTAAATAAAATTTTATATAACAAATTTCTTTGAACCTTAATATTACATTTTTTTTATTAAAAACCTTAATATTATATTTAAAACAATATTTTCTTTGATAATATATATATAACAATATTATAAATTAAATCATCTAGTCATTTATTAAACATTATTACTGTTAACGAACTCCGAAATTCAAATCAATCGTTTGCTAACGAATCTCGAGTCTTAACTTAATCGGTCAATAGCGAACTTAATCAATCTCGGTGTTCAAATCGATCTCTCCTTAACGATACCCGACGCTTAACTCATTCGATCGATAACGATTGATCGAACCATAGTAGATAGTACTATCACAATGATCGATAACGATCAAACTCATTCGCTCGATAACGAACCCCAAGATTCAAATCGATCTCTCCTTAACGATCCCCGACACTTAACTCATTCGCTCAATAAAGATCGATCGAGCCATAGTAGATAGTACTATCACAATGATCGATAAAGATCTAACTCATTCACTCGATAACGAACCCCAATATTCAAATCGATCTCTCTTTAACGATCCCCGACTCTTAACTCATTCGCTCAATAACGATCGATCGAACCATAGTAGATAGTACTATCACAATGATCGATAACGATCTAACTCATTTGCTTGATAACGAACCCCGAGATTCAAATCGATCTCTTAATAACGATCCCCGACTCTTAACTCATTCGCTCGATAACGATCCATCGAGACATAGTAGATAGTACTATCACAATGATCGATAACGATCTAACTCGTTCGCTCGATAACGAACCCCGAGATTCAAATCGATCTCTTAATAACGATCCCCGACTCTTAACTCATTCGCTCGATAACCATCCATGGAGACATAGTAGATAGTACTATCACAATGATCGATAACGATCTAACTCGTTCGCTCGATAACGAACCCCGAGATTCAAATCGATCTCTTAATAACGATCCCCGACTCTTAACTCCTTCGCTCGATAACGATCCTTCGAGACATAGTAGATAGTACTATCACAATGATCGATAACGATGTAACTCATTCGCTCGATAACGAACCCTTAGATTCAAATCGATCGCTCGATAACGAACCCCGAAAGTCAAATCGATCGTTCAATAACGAACCCCGACTCTTAACTCATTCGCTCGATAACGATCGATCGAGCCATAGTGGACACTACTATCACAATGATCGATAACGATAACGATCTAACTCATTCGCTCGATAACGAACCCTTAGATTCAAATTGATTGCTCGATAACGAACCTCGAGATTCAAATCGATCGCTCGATAACGAACCACGACTGTTAACTCATTTGCTCGATAACACTCGATTGAGCCATAGTAGATAGTACTATCACAGTGATCGATAACGAATTCGCTCGATAATGAACCCGAGATTCAAATCGATCTCTTAATAACGATCCCCCGACTCTTAACTCCTTCGCTCGATAACGATACATCGAGACATAGTAGATAGTAACTTCAACTATTCCGAAGATTGGACATGCGAGTACCATGGTTGTGGACCATGTCGTCCTAACAACAAATGCACACCCCGATCTTTAATTGCTATTACCGGAACCACCGGAAGAGCAGAGCAGTGATCTGATCTCTGATGATGCTACCTAAGATTGAGTATGTTATGGTGCAACTCCTATTTATATTTATGCGTTATATCAACGTGTGAATGGTTGCAAACGTTCGTTCCAATTGGTATAACCCACTCATAAATACTCGTTGTACCATAAATTTTTTTCCTTGTTCAAATTACGACGTCTTTCTTGAATAAGAGCTTAATTTCCATGGTTTAAATTACATGAAGGTCGATCAAGAGATACATCTGTGTAACCTGCCTTTTAACATTATCTACTTAAATACAATATTACAAATATTTACTTAGATATATATCTTATACTCTCTCGGTCGCATTTTATTTGTCCGTGTTTCCTTTTTGGTTTGTCCCAAAATAAATATCTACTTTGTGCAATAATTGCTAAATTTCTTCAAATACTCTTTTCTCTTTACAATATTTACAATAAAAAATGTGTAGCATTAAATGCTCCAACAACAACTTAAAGGGTATAAGTGTAAAAATATTAGATCATTTAATATGATTCAAAATATTAACTACATTTTTCTTAATCTGTGTGAAAAGTCAAATATGACAAATAAAATGGGACGGAGGGAGTATCTATTAAGAGCTAAGGGGCTCTTCCCACAATTGGCCACGTGACAGCCCTTGTGGCTGACAGGTGGCACTTAATTATTTTTAAATTTTTTTTTTCAATTTTTACAGCAGCAGTTTTTATTTTTTTTTCTTTCGGTAAAAACCGTGATTTCGGTTATCTCGTTATATATAAATCGATTTCTTTTTTTGGACTCTCCGTTACATAAATCGAACCAAAGTGTATATTTCGATACGCTTCATTTTTAGTGCCTCCAACTGACAGTGCGGGTTCAGTTTTACATTTCAATCAACCGAAAAATTTCGATTTCTCAATTCGATTTCGACACAACAATTGAATATACACAACAAAGTGTATATTTCGATACGGTTCATTTTTTTCCCCTTCGGGAAAAACCAGGGATTTCGATTATCTCGTTATATATAAACCGATTACATAAATCGAACTAAAATGGTTCATTTTTTGTGCCTCCAACAGACAGTGTGGATTCAGTTTTACATTTCAATCAACCGAAATTTTTTGATTTCTTGATTTGATTTCGACACAACAATTGAATATACACAACAAAGTGTATATTTCGATACGGTTCGTTTTTTCCCCCTTTGGTAAAAACCGAGATTTCGGTTATCTCGTTATATATAAACCGATTTTTTATCCGACTCGCCGTTTTATAAATCGAACCAAAGTGTATATTTCGATACAGTTCAGTTTTAGTGCCTCCAACAGAGAGTGCGTATTCAGTTTAACATTCCAATCAACCGAAAATTTTCGATTTCTCGATTCGATTTCGACACAACAAAGTGTATATTTCGATACGGTTCATTTTTAGGACCTCCAACAGACAGTGCGGATTCAGTTTTAAATTTCAATCCACCGAAATTTTTTGATTTCTCGATTCGGTTTCGACACAACAATTGAATATACACTACAAAGTGTATATTTCGATACGGTTCATTTTTAGTACCTCCAATAGATAGTGCGAATTCATTTTTAAATTTCAATCAACCGAAAATTTTCGCTTTCGATTCGATTTCGGCACAACAATTGAATAAAACCGTGTATTTTTTTTTATCAAATACTTTTTTATTTATTTTTAAAACATCATTTTTTTTGTTTTCCCTTCGATAATAACTGGAATTTCAGTAAGCGTTATATATAAACCAAATTTTTTATTCCGACTCTACGTTACATAAATCGAACCAAAGTGTATATTTCGATACGGTTCATTTTAGTGCCTCCAATAGACAGTGCGGATTCAGTTTTAAATTTCAAGCAACCGAAAATTTTTGATTTCTCGATTCGATTTCGACACAACAAAGTGTATATTTCGATACGGTTCATTTTTATTACCTCCAACAGACATTGCGGATTCAGTTTTAAATTTCAATCAACCGAAATTTTTCGCTTTTGATTCGATTTCGACACAACAATTGAATAAAACCGTGTATTTTATTTATTTATCAAATGTGTAACTTTTCGATTCATTTTTTCCCTTTTTTTACAGCGGTTTCTTTTTTCCCCTCGGTAAAAACCAGAATTTCGGTTATATATAAACCGATTTCTTTTTCGACTCTCCGCTACATAAATCGAACCAAAGTGTATATTTCGATACGTTTCATTTTTAGTACATCCAACAGCCAGTGCGGATTCAGTTTTAAATTACAATCAACCAAAATTTTTCGATTTCTCGATTCGAGATCGACAAAATAATTGAACATACACAACAAAGTGTATATTTCGATACGGTTCATTTTTAGTATCTCCAACAGACAGTGCGGATTCAGTTTTAAATTTCAAACAACCTAAAAATTTTGATTCGATTTCGGCACAACAATTGAGTAAAATCGTGTAATTTTTTTTTACCAAACGTGTACCGTTAGTAGTTTGTGCAGAAAAGGAAAAAAAACGGAAATACCGGCGGATTTGAAGTTATACTGTGTAGTGTACGATAGAAGATGAGTCAATTTTAGCTATAAATACAACAAAAAAAAAAAAAAAAATAAGGCCAAACAAATATCCACGTCAAGAAGGTGTGCCCGCATGTGACCACGTGGACACCACATTAAATATTTTTATTATTTTGAACAACATAACGTTGGTGGAACCGATGGCCGTTTGCAGTACGAACGTCACTAAAATTGACGTTGGAATACAAAATCACTTTTTATATTTTTCGCACCGTTTGACACGTGTTTTTTTTCCCACCAAATGAATGAACACGAGATCAATGACGTATTCATTAATGATAAGAAAGAGAAATGTCGTATAGAAAATGAATGAAACGCATTTTCACGCATAATAATGATCTGGAAGCTAAGGCGTCCCGGGAGATTTGACCGTGTAGTTATGGTCCGCTTATTGTTTTTCTATAATTTTTCATTACGTAAAGTCAAAACTAAAGGGATAGATTTTATAACATTGTTCTCCGATACATCATATTGTGATTTATTTTGTAGGGAAAAACTCCTGATAGGGCTAGAAGAGAAGTGACTCACAATATTCACGTCTCTAAAAAAGAGCTACCTCTTGCAGAGAATGTGATATGTATCGGTTGCTCTATTTGTCTTGTGCCTTGAATTATTACGGTTTAAACTTACGCGATTTATTTCACGTTGGAGATCTATTTTTTGATGTTATCATTGATAACGATTTATGTTGGGCCCGCCGTGCCTTGCACGGCTCACGTTCACTAGTATATATATATATAACATGCAGTTATAAATTAATTCATTTGTACTAGTAGTAATTAATTAATTTCCATATAAAGAAGATTCTATCGTAAAAAAATATGTCATATAGGAAGAACAGAATGTGAAGTACTTGGAGAAATTTTCAAAAGGTTTGGAGAATTTGACAAGTGGAGTCACTTGTAATGTGCAGATTCTGTATATGACAAACAGAATGAATGCAATTCCTATCAAAAGACATTTAATATTGATTGTTCTTTCTTGACTTTCACCAGTAACAAATAGGAAGTTTATGTGGTCAAGAAAGAGGTTGGATTATCTTTGTAATCTCTTTAAGAAAAGAATAATAGTTATGATCGGATCTTCAAAGACCGCGGGTGGAACACTCGCAGTAGAATCTGTAAATGATGTTAAAAGTGTATTATATAGATTTAGTTATTCAAATTTACTTTAAATTGCATTGCATTAGAATATGTAAGTTGAGTCTGTCAGATTCTCAAGGCCACACTATATATGTACGCAAATAGGCCAAAACCTGCAGACGCAAATTTGCTTATTTTCCAGCTGTGCACCGCTTGACCCTATTTGTTTTTTTTTTTTTTTTTTTTTGTTTTGTTTTTTTTATGTACTTTATCTTTCATTTAAAATAATATATTAGTATATGTTCCTTATTCTATGGTTTTTTTTTGAGAAGTTATTCTATGCTTTTTAAAATTATAAATATTGGTCTTTAACAAATGTTTCATTGGATGTATTTTCTATTAACTCTTACGGGGTTCATTAATGAAACATTACCATCGTTTATATATATATATATATATATATATATATATATATATATATATATATATATATATATATATACACATGTGTGTGTGTGTGTGAAAATGTCTTTTTATTAATATAATTTATTATCATAAAAATCCTGATGCAATTACCAATGAGCAGAGATTTTGTAAGCTAAGTAAAAGTGGTGTTTGAGTCTGTAAAATAGAGAATACGTCTTAAGACACTGATGCAAGTGCTCTTATTGCTTGTTTTGTAATCATATTGGCCGTTGTGAGTGGGACACCCCTTTTCCGGATACCGAGTCGTTAACTGGAAAAAGACGACCGTCACGTATACAATTAAAATTTTATCGATTATATACGTAAGCCTAATATCAACATCACACTAGAGAACAAAGCGGAAAACGAAAAGTATAGACTCGGAAAGCTAAAAGATTCAACTGACGATCGAAAAGCACAACACAAGCTGCAACTAAAATATTACCCCAAACCTGTTACACAATTGATTGGAGATCGATTCAACTATTACAATTTTTATTTTACAACTAGAAGGTACAACTATCTCAATCTATCAGAAAGGAAAATGGAAGATTCTGTACCATTATTACACGAGAAAAAAAGAAAGATAAATTTCAACAGCTGCAACTTCGGGAATCACTCTATAGCTATATCGAACTCAACCTACACCAAACCACTTTCTCGGGGTGGAAAACAATAATAAAAAGGGAAAGTAAAAACGTACATAGTAAATGGTAGAATCACCGAATCTACACATGTTATAATACAAGAAATATCAACAATAATTATGTCAAATATGTTCAACTAGCTCACTCCCCTTTAGTAATCTCATTAGAATACATAACCAGGAAAAACATTTGTTACAAATTGATCTAAGGACACTTTGCATGGTGAGTATGCACCATGACATTTCCTTCGACACCTCTAGGGCACGGTTTTTAACCATGTGGAATATTACACGAGTCCGTTTGGTATCTCACCATGTGGAGGCGTAATAGTTCCATGAAACAATACAAAAACATGCCTTACAAAGGACCAACATGTTTTGAAAAGACTCGAATGAGACTGACGAGAATTGCTATGAGAATACACTAAGTTGGTCAACCATAGAATTTCCGGAGACAAATAAAAAGACTTGCACATAGGGAAGGAAGTAGAGCTTGGCTAGGGTGGGCATAATCAATCCGGTTTTTATTTTCGGTACACCAAAATCAGTCGAACACAATTAGTTAATTTAATCCAGCCACCCGATCATATAAATATAGTTAATTAACCCATTCGATCACCAATTACTTTTTCCGTCCCTGCATGCTCATAAAGCAGTCCAACCAAAAAGTATTAACTATTTGAAAACAATGTTATATATAGAAGAAGAACAGAATGTGAAATACTTACAGAAATTGTCAAAAGGTTTCGAGCATTTGACATGTGGAGTCATGCATGTAATGGTGGACTTAAACTGTTCATACTGAGTTTGTTCATTTGAGTGTGATACTCTACTGAGTCTGTGTGGAAACTGTGATCTGGTCAGTAGAGCATTGGGTTGTTTGCTGAGTCTGGTGTTCAGCTAGGAAGTCATCAGTGATAATCAACCTGTTGAGTTTGGTTTGCAGAGTTGGTTTAAGGTTGGTTTAGTGGAAGGAACAATTTTAGTCTGTGGCAGATCAATATGCGTGCTTTGTTGAAACAACAGGGATTATGGGGTCCACTATCAAAATCAACAGAAGGAAATGCCGCTGAGAAAGCTAGTATAGAGGATAAAGCACATTCAACAATTATGTTGCACTTGTCAGATGATATTGTCACAGAGGTTGCTGAGGAGGATACATCAGAGAAGCTGTGGTCCAAACTTGAGAGTCTGTATATAACAAAGTCTCTAACCAACAAGTTGTTGTTGAAACAATATTGTCTGTTCAGTTTAAGGATGCGTGAGGGCACTCAGCCGAAGGATCACCTAGATCAGCATAACACAATATTGCTGGACCTAAGGAATATTGATGCGGAGATTGAAGATGAGGATGCATCATTGATCCTACTTGTTTCATTTCCTGCATCATATGAGAACTTTGTGCAATCTTTTATTATTAGAAAGGACTCAATGTCATTGAAGGATGTGAGATCATCACTCCATGATCGAGAGCTACGCCATAAGGCATCTATTTCTAGTACTGACAGTCAGTCTACTGGATTGGTGGCCAATGGAGGAAGAAATTCAAGAAGGGTTCCATGAGTCCTAAGGCAAAAGATGTCTGTAATTACTGCAAGGAGCAGGGACATAAGAAAAAGTGAATGTCCAAAGAGAAAGAAGCAGCATGGCACTATTGTTTTGGCAGAACAAGATACCAACTTTGAAGAAGATCTGGCCTTAGCAGCCTCAAAGTCAGCAGAAGTCAGGGATGCATGGATTCTGGACACTGAGGCATCTTATCATGTGTGTCCAAACAATGAATGGTTTTCAACTTATCGGCAGGTGGATTGAGGTCATATTGCAATGACTAACAGTAAGGTCTGCAAAATAGTTAGAATTAGATTAGTTCAGTTGAGGACACATGATGGTGAATTCTGCACACTGAAGGAGGCTAGGCATGTTCCATAGATGACCAAGAATTTGATATCACTTAGTCTTCTAGACAACAAATGGTTCAAGTTCAGGGTTGAAGGTGGAGTGGTGAATGTCTAGAAGGGTCCAGTTGTGATTCTAAAGGGTATCAGACATGGGATATTGTAAATACTACAAGGGTTTACTGTATCAGGTTTTGCTGCTATTGCATCATCAGAGGTTCACCAGTCACAGCTGACCAAGCTGTGGCATATGACATTGGGTCATATGGGTGAAAGGGGATGTAAATCCTGTCTAAGTCTAATCTACTTGGAGGACATAAGGTCAAGGAGTTGGATTTCTATAAACATTGTGTGTTTGGGAAGATACACAGAAGCAAGTTACCTAAAGCAATCCACATCACAAAAGGGACAATTGATTATGTCCATTCTGATTGTTGGGGACCTTCAGGGGTAAAGTCATTGGGTGATCACATGTATTTTATGTCTTTTATAGATGATTATTCAAGGTTTGTTTGGGTAATTATGATGAAACACAAGAGTGAAGCATTCAAGCACTTCAAACAGTGGAAAGCATTGGTTGAAATCAGACATGGAAGAAGATCAAGAGACTTAGAACTGACAATGGACTAGAATTATGTTGGTCTGAGTTTGATGAATTCTGCAAGAATGAAGGCATTTCTATTGTCAGAAATACTCCACAGCAGAATGGTGTTGCGGAAAGGATGAATCAAACTCTTCTGGAGAGGGAAATCTGCATGCTTTCTAAGTCTTGTCTGGCAAGGAGTTTTTAGGAAGAGGCTGCTACAATAAGGGGCCTCACACTAGGATCAACTCGTAACAACACTTGAGGTTTGGTCAGGAAAACCTGTAGATTACTCAGGGAAGCACAATCTACAATCGTGTTAGTGAAGGTAAACTGGAACCTAGGGCCAAGAAGGGAGTGTTTGTGAGGTATGGAGATGGATCAGTTAAAGGGTAAAGAATCTGGCCATCAACTGAAAATATGGTTATACTAAGTAGAAGTGTAGTCTTTGATGAAAACTCTATTCTTAAATCATCCTTGAAGGCCACATCTAAATCTAAAATTGGATCTAAAATTGAGAAAGTTGACAAACAAGTGGAGCTTCAAGTAGAGTCTGATGAATTGAAAGACTCAGCATGGAACAATCAACACTCAGCGGATCCAGAACTTGATCCAATCCAATCTGCTAAAAAGGGGTCAACAGATACTCAAACAGCTGAAGTTGGTCAGCAGAGTATAGCTCTCAGTAGGGATAGAATGACCAATACTAGACCTCTTAGAAGGTATGGGTTTGAGGAGGATATGGTTGGATATGCACTACATGTAGCTGAAAAAGTGGGTTGTTCTGAACCAAACACTTATAAGGAAGTTGTGACATGTTTTGAGGCATCTCAATGTCTTACTACCATGGGATAAGAAAAGGAGTCACTTCAGAAGAATGAGACTTAGGATCTGGTCAAACAACCACAATATAGAAGGGTGGTCACCTGCAAATGGATCTTCATGAAAAGGAAGGAATGTCATCTGCTGAGGGCATTAGTTATTAGGCAAGGCTAGTTGCAAGAGGGTTCATTCAGAAGGAAGGGATAGACTATGGAGAGATATTCTTACCAGTAGTCAGACACACTTCCATTAGGGTGTTACTTGCAGTAGTGGTACATCAGAATCTTGAACTTGAGCAATTAGATGTGAAGACAACTTTTCTACATAGGGATGTAGATAAGGAAATATGTATGACTCAGCCAAAGGGTTTCCAACTTCCTAGTAAGGAAGGTTATGTTTTCAAGTTGAAAAAGTCCTTGTATGAACTTAAGCAGGCCCCAAGGCAGTGGTACAAGAAGTTTGACAGTTATATGATTTAATAGGGTTATAGCAGGAGTCCATATGATTGTTGTGCTTATCACAACAAGCTGAAGGATGGTTCAGTAATTTATCTGGCTCTTTATGTGGATGATATGCTGATAGATGCCGTGATCAAGTCTGACATTCAAGATCTGAAGAATCTGCTCAAGGCTGAATTTGAGATGAAGGATTTAGGGAATACAAACAAAGTTCTGAGGATGGTGATCTATAGAGATAGGAAGCAAGGGAAGATGTTCTTGTCTCGGCAGGGGTATATTGAGAAGATATCATCCAAGTTTGGCATGTCAGCATCCAAACCTATAGATACTCTTATGGCACCAATTCTACATATATCTGCTGTGTTTTCTCCACAGTCAGCTGAGGTGGAAGAATACATGTCAAGACTTTCATATGCTAGTGCAATGGGCAGTCTAATGTATGCCATGGTATGTACAAGGCCTGATTTGGCTCAGCCAGTCAGTGTTGTCAGCAGGTTTATGGCTCAACCTGGGAAGAACACTGGAAAGCAGTGAAGAGGGTGTTTAGGTACCTTAGAGGTACATCTGATTTTGGACTCATTTATGGAGGTGGTAGTCAATATTTAGTCGTGGGTACTGTGATTCTGATTATGCCGCTGATGTGGACAACATGAGATCTATGACTGGGTATGTGTTTACTTTGGGTGATTCTGTGGTAAGTTGGAAGGTAAATTTACAATGTACAATGACTTTATATCTACTACTGAAGCAAAATATATGGCACTGACAGAAGAAGCAAAGGAGGCAATCTGGTTAAAAGGGCTAGTCAATGATCTGAGTCTGCATCAAGATCAAGCCAATGTGTATTGTGGCAGTCTCAGTGCAATATGTTTGGCTAAGGATCAGGTTTTATCATGAGAGAACCAAACACATTGATGTCAGGTACCATTTTCTGAGGAATGAGAATATGGTCAAAGTGAAGAATATCAACACTGATGTTAATCCTGCTGATATATATGTTCACTAAACCAGTTCCAAGAGGCAAGTTTCAGTTGTGTCTAGATTTGCTGAACATCCAAAGCGGTTAAATCTGCATCTGAGAATACTCAGCTGAAGGTGGGGTTCTGCTAAGATATTCAAATCTGAAGAGAAATTGGAAATATGGCACTGGTTGTGCATCTGGTCAGTCTACATGAAGTTGAAGTCAAGGTGGAGACTTGTAATCATGACTTAAACTGTGATACTGAGTTTGGTTAGCTGAGTGTGATACTCTGCTGAGTCTGTATGGAAACTGTGATCTGGTCAGCACAGCATTGGGCTGCCTGGTGAGTCTGATGTTAAGCTGGCAAGTCAGCAGGGATAACCTGCTGAGTTGGTTCTCGGCATTACTTAGGGAACACGATTGGATGGTTTTTCGTTTTGGTGAAGGTTACTTCTGGGGTATTTCAGTCATTTAGTGAGTTGACTTTTAAGGCAGTTAGGGTTGGATTCCCAAGTGCATAAATACCATAAGTAATACATGTAAATTGCAACTTTGTCGTGATCATAAAATAATCCTCGTTTGTCTGTGGAGTAGTCGGCACATTTCCGGAAACAACATTCACAGTTGTGTTCTTCTTGTTTCTGTATTATTTACTTGTTAATTTATTGTCTTTACTCACAATCAACATCACTTCTTGATCGATCCGCCATAACAATGCACTTGTGCAAATTCTGTATATATATGAGAAAATAGAATGAATGATTGCTATCAAAATAAATTTTTGGATTGATCTTCTTGCCTTTTTTTTAATCTCCTTAAGAGAAGAAGAAGAATAGTTATAGTAACAAAGTCAAACAACATGCTCATTTTATTGACGCAAATAATCAGAAGCCTTCATTGGTTGTAAATTGTTGTTGTGAGAACATATTTATAATGACCTAATGTCTTAGTTAACAAGTAAAAGAATAACTACAAGATAAATACAACTTTAAATCTTATTATCAATATTATTTTCAATTCCCCCTCCCCATCCCCGCAATCCTACGGGAATAGGTTGAACGTGGAGATTGACCTTTAATTGAGAGAAACGCGGGTTGTCTGATAGCTTAGTAAGGACATCGGCTAGTTGATCATTGGCGGAGATGAAAGCAACTTAGAGACGCTTGGACGCCACGAGCTCACAAACATGATGAATATCAATTTCAATGTGCTTTGTACGGGTATGAAAAACCGGATTGGCTGCAAAATAGGTAACACCAGTATTGTCGCACCACAGAATATGAAGACGAGGGAGATCAACCTGTAAGGCCGTACTCACGAAGAAATTGGCATAACCACTGAATCTCAGAAGCCGTGAGGGATAGAGAATCATACTCGGCTTCAATGCTGCTTTTAGAAACCGTTTGTTTTTGTTTACAACTCCAACTACAATGTTCGAACCAAGGAAAATGCAATATGCCCCGAAAGAGCGGTGGCCGTCAGAGTCGGCCGCCCAATCACCCGGCCCATAACAGTCCAGCCCATTATATCAACAATATGAAAATGATGTTGATTATGAGTGAAATGAGAACGGGGACAATTATTTGCACCATACCCAGTCTACGGTTGCACCATACCATTTTCATAGAATCGACCATATGAAAGTTGGTTTTGCAGTCAAAAATCGACTTCTCAAGGTCGATTCTCATGATGCACTTGAAGGGAGTCTTTTTTTGGTTCATATCCGATTTTCACATGGTCGATTTTATTGTGGTGCACAAATAGTGTGGTGCACCAATATAGCCTGTGTGGTCTTATGAAACACCGACACTTCAATCTGGGAGCCGTGTGTCGTATCCGAAACATTTGCAACAATACACGTGCCTGACACGTTTTTTTTGAATTTAAAAAAAAAATTTAATATCCAACATGACGCGACAGGTTTCAGACACGGTGTCGACACACCCGACACGCCTGTTTCATATTTATTTTCTTCTAGATTTTTCATGTTTTTTTTAAGATTAAAATGCAAAATATGTTATATATGATTTGTCAAATAATATGTATTATAATTTAGCAAACAATGCTCTTATTTAGATTATTTGTTCAAATGTGATAAAAACAATTTTTTACAAATCGTAATCTATCGATGACCAACCGAGTTTTAGTAATTTATTCATGATCATCTAATGCTGAAATAATATTTTGTCAATTGATATATTACGTGATTTATTTAGTTTTTTTTTTCTTTGGGGAAGAGAAGGGGATTTTTATTCGGGCGGGAGAAAGGAATCGAACCCTAGTTCTCAAAATGAAGTGCAATGACATGTACCACTAGTTTAATTATTTTTTATGCATATGTTCTAATTCAATTATATCATCTAATATTAATATATATACATTGGTTGCAAGTGTCGGACGTGTCGTGTCCTTAAATTTTGACATTAACCGTGTCACTGTGTCTGTGTCGTGTCGTATGATGTACGTGTCCGTGCTTCATAGGTGTGGTCTAAATAAAGGCCAATAAGAAATTGTTACATAAATTGTCATTTTGACATGGGAGTCACAAAAGCATGAATCCATTCTAACGCAATACATTTGACGAATTTCCTTGTGGGCATCGGGTTCTGGTCCTCCCAAGGGACCGTTGAGTCACCATGATTAATCTACCCATAATTCTGTCGGGCAGGTGGAAGAGATTAATCGCCTTTTACACCAAAGAAATGTGATAAAGAAAGCGATTAAAATATCTTTATGGAAGTCAATGTACTTCAACACACTAGTTTTTAACTAAAAATTGTATTATGGCCCACCGTTGTAGTGATAATGTTCATTCACAAGACCAGCTAGCCGACTGTCTCACCAAGTCCTTACCTCGGCCTACATTTCATCTACAACGTGACAAGTTAGGCCTCCGTCATCGGCCAACTTGAGGGATGATAATAGCAATTATAATACTTATTGTAAATCATTGTAAATTATATTCATTTATTGCAAGTTAGGCCTCTGTCCTTCCAGACTTGAACACTCTAATCAGCTGACCATCACTCAGCTGATTCCATTTTTAATTTTGCGCGATTCAGATGCATAGAATCACCTTTGACAACACATCGTAAATGTTTTCCCACTTTAGAGTATTCACTATGGTTTGCTGATGTGTATGTGCTCCAAACCACTTTTTTATCCACTTTGCTGACACATTATTGCTTCTTTACACTTAAAACTACTATGGCTTGTTTTTACACATTCATAAAAGAATAAAAAAAAACAATAAAGCAGGTTCGTCTCTCTCCCCTCCCTTCCCCTCCGACCCACTCCTCCCCTCCGGCGTCCGGCCAATAATATGAACAGACACTCAAACTAGGTAGAAAATCGAAGAAGAAAAGAAAATTAACGAGAAAAAGTAGTGACGATTTGATTCAAAGACACAACTCTTTGATTCATACTTGTCGAAAATTAACATGAACTACTTTTTCTATTCATACTTTAACAAAAGAAAGAGAGGGGAAAGAAATTGTCACTCCGATTTTATATGGCACCTCTGTGCAATCCTCTCCGATGAACCGAACTACATTCAAACTCAACAAAACAAATTCTATAAACTCAATTTATTTCATTCCGATCTATCTCAACCTCCCTTGTTTATTCAAAAGAAATTTCACGTTAAAAAAATTCAAGGAGAAGAAAACCATAAGATTTGAGATTGAAACAGAAACCCATCTTCATCCATCATCAGTGCTAGTGCCGGCGCCGGAACAACTAAGAGTAAAGCTCTAGATATGTAATCCTTGCATTAGTTTTATTTAGAGAAATGAGAGGAAGATAATCAATAGGAGTGGAATGATTTTGTGTAAAAGAAATAATGTAGAGGAAGAAGAAAGAATGTAGAAGAAGATGAAAGAAAGGTAAGAGAAAATAATAAAATAATATATTCATGCTCGTTTTTTGTTCACAGGTGTGGAAGTGGGCGTGTACAGTAGACCACTTATGAAATTGTCTTTTTATACCATGTCTTATTCTTTTGTTATGTACATATTCCGTATAGAGCTAGTGATTCCACATGTCAAATTGTCAGTTCCCTCTGACAATTTCTGTATATATATTTCTCGAATATAACATCGTTTTCAAATCGTTAATATTTTTAGTTGGATTGTTTTATTTTTCCTGTCTTTTTGTAATCTCTTTGAATGTCCATAAACTGTTGTCTTCATTAATTTAAACCAGTATAGTATAAAATTCATGATGGACAGAAAATTCCTTTATATATACATATAATGAAGTATTGTATGATCTCTTCTTCCACATTCTTCTGAAATGAAAACAATTACTAATTAAGTGTTGCATGAAGAGCCCATGTTGGATATTATGATTTAAAATAAACGTATTTCATTGATTGAATATGATCTGAAATATATATATATATAGGCTTGACTAACTTAGGAACAAGCCGTGAGAAATAAATACTAAGATATGTAAAACACAATAAGATAATTATTTTACTTATTGAACAATATCCTCGACACCCCCCTCCCCCCCTCCCCCCACAATCCTGTGGGAAGTGGCAGAACACGGAGATTGGATTTTAAACTGGCAAAACGAGGCGGAGCCAACGGTTTGGTGAGGATATCGGCTGACTGATCCTTCGATGAGAAAAATGAGATGCCGAGCTTGCGAGCGGCAACCGATTCACGAACATGGTGGGAATCGATCTCTATGTGCTTCGTGCGGGTATGAAACACGGGATTGTGATCAAGGTATGTGGCGCCAATATTATCACAACAAAGAGTTGGCAGAGAAGACAACGGAACCTGCATCTCACGAAGAAGATGCAAAGCCACTGCAGTTCGGCGGCGGTGTTGGAAAGAGTCTTGTCCTCGGCCTCAACGCTACTCATATAAACCGTCAAGTGTTGCTTACTACGCCAACTAATGAGATTATCACCAAGGAAGACACAATATGGCTCAATAGAACGACGATTATCTGTGTCAGCGGCCCAATCAGAAACAGAATAAGCCCGGAGTGAAATAGGGGACTAGCGAGAGAAGAAGCGACCATCAGAGATAGTGCGCTTAAGTTACCGAAGAATACGTTTAACTGCAACCTAGTGTGCTTCGGTAGGCAATTGCATATACTTATTAACCTTGCGGACCGCGAACGCAATATCAAGGCGAGTGAAACTGAGATATTGTAGACCGCCAACAATAGTGCGGTAAAGTGATGAATCGGCGCATGTAAGGCCGTCCCAAGTGTAAAACGGGTGGAGGCCATCATAGGCGTCTGACAAGGCTTGGCCTTTCCAGAGAGGCACGCTGCAGAAGCTGAAAGATATAGTTGTGCTGAGTTAGAAATAACCTATCGAAGTTAGGAAGCACCTCAATGCCAAGAAAATAGGACAGAGAACCAAGGTCCTTAACCAGAAAATGATGACCATGATAAGAGATAACATGCTCAACAAGAGAAGACGAAGAGCTAGTAATAATAATATCATCCACATAAATCAAAATATAAACGCCAGCACCATCACGAGAATATATATATAAGGAGGTGTCGGCTTTGGAGTCGACAAACCCAAACTGAGTCAAAGACATCAGTGAAGCGAGAGAACCAAGAACAGGAAGCCTGCCGTAGGCCATAAAGGCGGCTAAGAAGACGGCAAACATAGTCAAGATAATATGGGTGAACAAACCCATATGGCTGCTGCATATAAACGGGCTCAGATAAATTCCCATGGAGAAAGGCATTTTGAATGTCCACCTGGCAAAGAGACCAACCCTGTGAAACAGCAAGAGATAGAAGAAGACGAATAATGACCCGTTTAACAACCGGACTAAATGTGTCAATGATATCAACCCATTCGGCCTGATGAAAACCCTTGGCCATAAAGCTAGCCTTATGCCGCTCCAAACAGCCATCTGCATGATGCTCAGTGCGATAAAGTCAGGCCGAGTAGTAGGTTTAAGGGTACAGGTTTTTGTTCGAGTTACCATTGTATGAGTGGGAGCAGGTTGGTCAGGAGACGAGGCGGAAGAGGCCGAGGCCAAAGTTCCCACAAGAGAGGTGGGTGGAGAAGGCTCGGGAGGGGGAGCCATAAAAGGTGGGGCCGGGTTGGAGGGAGCCGGCATGGAAGGTGGATTTTGTGGAGGTGCTTGCAGGAAGACAGGAAGCGGGACAATCAAAGTTTCAAGTGTGAGTTTAGAAGGAGAGGATGTATAGGGGAAGACGGACTAATCAAAAACCATATGGCGTGCAATATAGATATGGACAGAGGAAAGCTTGAGACATTGATAAATGTGGTGGGAAATACTATAGCCGAGGAATATACCAATTTTGGAGTGGAAATTGGTTTTGTGAGTGTTGTAGGGACGGAGAAAGGGCTAGCACACACAGCCAAAGACGCGAAGGAAATTATTGTCAGGAGGCCGATGGTGAACCATTTCAAAGGGCGAATTATCATGGTGGACCTTGGTGGGAAGACGGTTGATGATATAAGTGGCAGTAATGAAGGAATCCTTCTAATAAGGAAGGGGAGGTTAGATTAGGCCAGAAGGGAGAGACCGACTTCAACAATTTGATGGTGTCGGCGCTCAATGGCACCAACTTGTTCGTGTGTGTGTGGACAGAAAAGGCGATGCTGGATGCCAAGAGAGGTATGGATGGTGGAATCACGATGGTACTCACCACCTTAGTCAGTTTAGATGGATTTTAGTTTGGTATTAAACTAGTGTTCAATCATAGCAAGAAAGTCAGGAAAGATAGTTTCAACATCAGATTTGTTTTTCACGGGATAGAGCCATAGGTATTTGTTAAGTCATCTAGAAATATGACATAATAATGGGAACTGTGAATTGAGGGTTCAGAACAGGGGCCCCAAAAATCTGAGTAATTCAGGTCCAACAGAGAAGAAGAGGTAAACTCAGAGATGTATAACGGGAAGGGGTGACTTTTAGCTAACTGACACGGGGCACAAACAATAGGAGTTGTTTTAGTAAGTTTAAAGGTGGAGAGAATTTTTAATGCTTGACGGAGCACATATTAAGAGCAGTGACCGAGACGATGAAGCCATGTGGTGCTAGAGATGAGAGAGGAGGAAAAAGCTTGAGGAGGGGTAGAGGGTCAGGCGATCAGAGTGAAAAAGTGATAAAGTACATCTTTGAAAAATCCCCAAAGACGGATGTGGCCGGAGTAATCTTTTACAAAAAAGTAAGACCCATGAAATTCAAAGTATACGGAATTATCAGGAGCAAACTTATGCACAGATAAGAGGTTTCTGGTAAGGGAAGGGGTAACAAGTACATTAGATAAATAAAAAGACTGGGAAGGGGAGAATTAATAGAAGAAGAGCCGTAATAAGTAATCGGTAAACCTGTACCATCGTATACATGTACTGTCGGACCCAGCATAAGGGGCATAGTAAAAGGGTGAGATTGTGAAGGTCATGAGTGAGATGGTGAGTGGCCCCAGTATCCATGATCCAATCGGGTCCGGGATGAGTGGAGCACGAGGTCGCATTTTCCTGTGGTGGTGACCAAGGTGTTGATAGGTGAGAGGATCCGTAGAAGCAGAGACATGACGGAGCAATATAGTCATCATGCTAGGAAATTTGGAAAGACGCAGCAAAAGGATGGTAGCCATGCCCCCATTCTCGAGAAAAATTAGAGCTGTGATGTGCCGTGGTGTATCAAAGCCGGATGTTGTCGGCGATTGATGGGTTGAAGCGGATGGGAATCTTGAAGCATGAGATCTGGCTGGTGGCTGATTTAAAGGTGGGTGGGGAAGAGTTGCGCCATTGATGTTGGTGGTGTGGCCAGGGTAAGGTGCCTACAATTGAACGGAAAGTATGGTGAGCTGTTATACTGGTTACTGCTTTTGAGGAGCTGGACACCGGAAAAGATGGAGGGGCCGAGGAGAGGTGGTGGAATTGAGGGTGAGGGTACATGAGAACGAGCATGGCCTCACCCTTGGCCTGAAGGAGAAGCCAAACCTGAACCATGGTGTAGAGAAGAATAATCCAACAGGATGGCATAACCGGTTGAGGGAGGTGGCCTTAACGAGGGTGTGTTGAGGGGTAGGGAGAAATTTGAATCAATTTCCAGTGAAGGTATTGGAGTTGCTGAAGGTTTACCGGAGATGGCAGCCTGAAGAATACGATCTGTGCGGCCATTTTTTCTGGAAGAAACGGGTTAGGGTTTAGGGAAGAATTAGCATAACGAGAGAGATACAATCGAGATGCTCTAATACCATATCATGATTTAGAATAAACATATTTCATTGATTGAATATGATCAGAAGAGTACAATACATATAGGCTTGACTAAATTAAGGAACAAGCCGTAAAAGATAAATACTAAGATATGTAAAAAAACAATAAGACAATTATTTTACTTATTGAACTATATCCTTGACATTGGGGTTATATGGAGCTGGAATTTGATGAAAACAAAGGGTGTTGTGCAATTTTGGTGTTCCAATCTTTTTTGACATTTAGCTTGTACATGGTACCAAGAGGCCCTCCAAGCTTTGGTTTCTGGTGCAAGATTTCCCAGGAGGAACTACTAGACAAGGTAATTTTTATGCAAATCAGCTAAATCTGTTGAGAAGATGCATGACAGGCTGTTAGGAGGACTTCTATTACCTGGATTGGATGAGAGCTCGTGTGATAGCAGGTATCGATCAAACTCATACCGTAGACCACGACAGATTGGCCCACCTTATTCTTATATGATTATAAATTAAGAAGTTATGAAGCACTTCAGAAACAATGTGGTCCTAACCACTGAGCCATACAATAAGGCGGTGAATGATATCAAAGCTGGTAAAGAGGCTACCGGTTCTTCAGCTTGCAAATTTGTCATTTTCGTTAATCCTTTTAATGGTTTGGGTAATAGAATGCTTACTGTATGAGCCACTTTTCTCTACGTGCGCTCTTCTCACAAATCGAGTCATGTTTAACAAACAATCTGAACACTTCAATCAGATGAACAAGTATGTATAAAATATTAGTAAAATAGAACAAGAAAACTTATTGACTGAGGCACGTACAAACGCTATCCTTAAGACGTTTCTGCCCTGATTATGTGCACACGTTAATGGAAATCATCTCCGAAGATATAACAGTCATACCTTCTTCAGATTGTTGCACTTTCATGAGAAGAAGACGGTGAACCGATCATGTTCTGTAAATCTCTTCTTGACACAAATTTATGCAAAGTATTTGTATGAGTATTTTAATGCAACTAGCCAGAATTTGTCTAAGAAAATTGAAGAGAGTTTGAGAATGTGTTAACACAAGAGTAAACTTCAACTTATCTTTTATTCATTGAAAATGTGGAGTATATGTAGATACAATTGAGGAGTTTGAAAGGTCCTAGACAAGATAGTGACCTTTCATAGAAAAAGTAAAAGCTATAAACGAGGCTAGATGCTTTTTAGTCTCTTACATAATAAATGTCTATGACATAAAGTGAACTAGAGTAAAAGCTATGTCTATGACTAGAGTTTGACATATTAATTGTTTATATGTATTACAATTAATATGTCTCTTTATAAATAAATAAAGTGTACACGAGAAAATCCGGCACGGAGTTCGACACCGCCGAGTTCGGCGGAGTTCGAGAGTTCGGTACCTGTCGAACCTCGACGGACTTATCGGCATCTTTGAATATTGCCACACCCCCTCAAGGCGGGTTTGTATATGTTGATGCGGCCAAGTTTGCTACTTAGTCCGCCGAACATGAGAGGTGGAATAGCTTTGGTGAGAATATACGCATTTTGGTCCGCCGAGGGAACATACTTGGAGTTGGATAATCTTGGCATCAATCTTTTCCTTTAGGAAGTGTCCGTCAATGTCCACATGTTTTGTTTTGTCATGATGGAGTGGATCCTCCGCCATGCATAGTCTTTGAGTGATTATCACGGCGAGTGTGATAGGTTTTGAAGAGGCCGCCGAAGTTCGGTAAGTACTCTTTTGAGCCAAAGAGCTTCACAAATGCCTAAGACAAGTGACACGAGTTCGGCTTCAAAGATCGCTTCTAGACACGTAGGTTGTTTCTTGCTCCTCCAAGTAACAAGATTGCCCCATACATAGGAACAAGAGCTCCGTGGTCGACCTTCATCTATGTGGCATCCGGCCCAATCGCATCGGTGTAGACCTTGATGGATCTATCGGCGCCAGACTTGGTGAAGTGTAACCCTTGGCCGAGTGGACTTCAAATACCTCGGTATTCTATTTACCGCATCCCAACGTTGCTCGGTAGGGCAATGCATGAACCGACTAACCGACCGACACCATATGCAATATCGGGTCTTGTATGGGACGGGTAGATGAGTTTCCCTACAAGCCTTTGATATTGTTCTTTCCCGACAAAGCAATGTCACCATGTAGCAGGTATGGCGGGGTCTACGGGGGATATAGCGAGGTTTGCACCCCAAAGATGCCGGTTTCCTTCGGCGGATCCGGTACATATTTCCTTTGGGAGACGAAATGCCTTTCTTTGTTTCTTGCTACTTCCATGCCAAGAAAATATTTGAGAAAACCCAAGTCTTTCACCGAAACACCTTTGCCAGCAGAGTCTTCAAATGTTGGATCTCAGTAGAGTCATCTCCAGTGAGGATGATATCATCCACATAGACAATAATAATAGACCTCTTCTGGTTGGTTGTTTTGATGAACATAGTGTGATCAGAATTGCATTGGTGATATCCAGCAGCTTTGACCACAGTTGTTAATTTTCCAAACCATGCCCTTGGTGATGGCTTCAGGCCATATAGAGATTTCCTCGGTTGCACACCTTGCCTTGAGTATGAGGATTGATAAAACCGGGAGGTACATTCATATAAACCTCCTCGGTGAGGTCCCCATTTAGAAAAGCATTTTTGATGTCCAATTGGTGAAGAGGCCAGTCAAGTTGGACGGTAGAGAGATCGAGAACCCACGACGGTGTTGAGTTTTGCCACTTTGGTGCAAAAGTTTCCTTATAGTCAATGCCATAAGTTTGAGTGAATCCCCCGGCTACCAATCTGGCTTTGTACTTGTCAATAGTGCCATCAGCATTGTATTTGATAGTGAATAACCATCTGCAACTGACTGTCTTCTTGCCTTGTGGGAGAGGTGTCAAATCCCAAGTATGATTATCCAGAAGTGCTGTCATCTCTGTTTTAACAGCAGCCTTCCATTTATCATTTTGAAGGGCCTCCTGAATATTTTTAGGAATAGAGTGAGAGTCCGGGTCTGTGAAAACATGGCAAAGGCGAGGAGATAACTTATCATAAGATACATAAGAATGAATAGAGTGATCGGTGCATGATCTCTTTCCCTTCCTAAGAGCAATAGGCCTATCATCAATGTCGGCGGGCCGCCGAGGATCCGTAGATTGCCGAGTGTCGTAGGCTCGGGATCGGCGGGCTGCGGGTCGGTAGACTCTTGTTCGGGGAGGTTCTTTGCCGAGGAGTATTAGGTGTCAGAGAGTCGGTAAGGTGCGAAGTTCGGTCGCCGAGGATCGATAGATTGCTGAGGGTTAAGAGTTTGCTGAGGGAAGGGGTTTAGGTCAATTTCAATCAGGTTTCCATCAGTGAATGGCTCAGTAGGTTTGCTTTAATAAGGGGTCCTTTCAAAGAATTTTACATCCATAGAATTGTAAAATTTCTTTTCAGTAGGGGAATAACATTTGTAACCTTTTCTGTCCTTGGCATAACCTAGGAAAATGCACTTGTGAGCTTTAGGATCAAGTTTACTTCTGTGTTGAGCATTGATACACAAACACAGTACAACCAAAGATCTTTGGAGGCAACTGGGAAACAAGATGATGGCAGGAGTGTGTGGTCAGTAGGGTTTGGAGTGGAGTTTTGAAACCTAACACTCTGTTTGGGAAGTACGTTGAGTAAATAAGTTGCGATCAAGTATAGCTTCACCCCACATATATTTAGGAACATGTGTGGTGAACATGATTGATCGGCGGCCATTTCCGGCGGGTGCTGTTCTTTCTCTCAAAGCAACCCCATTCGCCGAGGTGTTTCCACACAACTACCGATATGAACAATTCCTCTATCGTCAAGAAGGTACCGAGATTAGACTCATAGTATTCTAGAGCATTATCAGTCTTTAAGATCTTGACCTTAGTATCAAATTGAGTGGAGACCATATGATAAAATTCTTGAAAGATAGGGCCAACTTCGATTTGTCTTTCATTAAAAAAACCCAAGTGTTCCTGGTATGATCATCAATAAAGGTGACAAACCACCTTTTCCCTATTATACTTTTCACCCTGAGGGTCCCCACACATCACCGTGTATTAAGGTGAAGGGTGAGGAATGCAAATGAGGTAACTTAGCATACACAGATTTTGTAAGTTTAGCAAATTGACAAATATCACATTGAAGGTCATTCGAGATTACATCCTTTAAACAATTCGGGAGTTAAAGATTTTAAGTAACCAAAACTTGGATGTCCTAATCTATAATGCCATAACATGATATTGTCTAAAGTACGGGAGCAAAGGCCAGGCGAGGCGATTCGGTCTTCGGTCTTCCGTCTTCGGCGGGGTTGACCGAAACAATCCGGCGCAAGGTTTAGCCTTCCCAATCACTTCCCGTGAAGTAGGATCTGGAATGTGCACCGATTTTCCTTAAAAACAACAGTCCAATTCAAATCTTTAGTGTGTCTACCGACAGATATAAGATTGCAGTCTAAGTTTGGAACAAATAGGACATCCTGTAGGCATATCTTATTAGTGAGTTTAACATTTCCAACACCTTTTGCACGAGAGATAGATCCATCAGCAGTTTTAATGTTATGAATTTGGTGACAAGGCATATAGTTGGTTATAAGGTTTTTATTACCAGTCATATGGGAGGATGCCCCAGAATCAACAATCCATGTTTCATTGCTAAGGGAAGAGTAGAATTTACCTGTATGAGTATGAGTAGCAACATCAGTAGAGTGACTACCTTCCTTTTGTTGATTCAGGAAGGCTTTGAATGCGACAAGGCGAGCATTCATCCGGTTGTCATTCTCCTCCTCACCGATGTGTACGCCTTGACTTTCCCCGATAGGTTTTGAGGTTTTTGAGGAGTTAGGCTTGCCATGGAGCTTCCGGCGGTTGTCCTTGGTGTGATTTGTGCGTTTGCGGTGATCACGAACGGTTTTCCGGTTTTCTCGGGAGGCTTCTTGTATGTCTCAGCAACCTCAGCGGCCTTCCCGACGGTCGGCGGGCGGCACCTTCGGTAGGGTTGTCGGTAGGGGATTTCGAAGCATGACTTTTCTCCTACTTTCTTCATGTTTGACCTCGGCAAACATGGATTTGAGATTTGGAAGAGGTTTGGTGGCAAGAATTCTTCCTCTAACATCATCAAGAGTAGGATTCGGTCCGGTGAGGAACCCGAATACTCTCTTCTTTTCTATGATGTCTTTATAAAGAGCGACATCCTTGACATCATTCCAAGAGTGAGTTTCTAACATATCTAAGTGTTGCCAAGCCTTAGATAGTTGATTGAAATATTGAGTTACGGACATATCCCCTTGCCCGCAAGTTTGAATACGAGCTTAGTTCATATACCTCGGATGTATTATCCTTCTTGGAGTAAAGATCTACGGCATTATCCCGATTTCTTTGGCGGTATCATACATCATAAAGTTTTCACTTATCTCTTTTGTCATTGACCTCGTGAGGATGGTCATGAGTTGATTATTTGTTGTGTCCCATGCTTCAAAAGCGGGGTCGGTTTCGGCGGAGTGCGGGTTTTGTTCCGGACAAGTATCCCATCTTACTTTGTCCGAAATGTACATTTTCATAGACCTTGACCATAACGGATAGTTGTTACCATCAAGTCTATGGTTTGTATAAGAAGAGGAGTTGTCGGTACTCCCCGGTCGGTGAGGTGCCGAGAGTCCGCGAGGTTGAAGTAATGTCGGATGTGGAAGACATTCTTCGAAATATGAGTTTTGCGGCGGAAAAAGTTAGAACACAAATGGCTCTGATACCATGAAGAGAGTTTGAGAATGTGTTAACACAAGAGTAAACTTCAACTTATCTTTTATTCATTGAAAATGTGGAGTATATGTAGATACAATTGAGGAGTTTGAAAGGTCCTAGACAAGATAGTGACCTTTCATAGAAAAAGTAAAAGCTATAAACGAGGCTAGATGCTTTTTAGTCTCTTACATAATAAATGTCTATGACATAAAGTGAACTAGAGTAAAAGCTATGTCTATGACTAGAGTTTGACATATTAATTGTTTATATGTACTACAATTAATATGTCTCTTTATAAATAAATAAAGTGTACAGAAAATCCGGCACGGGTTCGGCACCTGTTCGAGTTCGGCGAGTTCGGTACCTGTTTGAACCTCGACGGACTTATCGGCATCTTGAATATTGCCACAAAAATACTTACAAAAAATTTGAATTCTTTTTCATAAAATGATGGGAATTTATAGGAGAATGGTGTCCGATCATTTAAAGGTTGCAACCTTTAACCGAAAAGTAATAACCTTTAACCGAAAGGATACAACCTTTTACGTGGCTGTAACTTTCTCCGAACCGATGCAACCCTCTATTATTTTAGAGTTAATTTTAATTCAAATATCTCCAACAATCCCCCACATTAATGAAAATTAATGCAAGTGCAATGCAGACTCTGAAGAGATTACAGGCGGAAATATGTTGCATCGGGCGAGGTGGTTTGCTGCCTTGAACCTTCCGTAGTAGTGTACCATTAGACATACTCAGCTAAGCACTGAATTAGATCTTGAACTGCTCAGGCTTTGGTGTATTCCTAGACAATTATACCTACACAACATATCTCCTAACTTTCTTGAGGTTCTCATAATTGTGTCCATTTTGGCCCTGGAACACCTTGGTTTCAGAAACTGTTTTAGAGAATTCAGCCCACAAATTCTCATAGAAGCGGCCCAAATTCCACTTACATAGGTGACCTCCTATAAAGAGTACTCTGCAATACCCCACTTGGCTTGACCAAGATATAAGAATCATTAAAAGCTGTATGCTTAACCTAAACCTTTAGCAGACAACACTTTTGTTCTAACAAAATGGGTAAGTGCTAACTGTCCCTCATGATATGCCAATCCCGTAAAAGAATCCGCGCATCCACTTTGAGTGTTTTGAGCAAGTTTTGTTTAATAGTGTTTTGGTAAAGTAACATGGTTCAATCTTGGTTTTGTGGTTCTGTTTTGGTTGTTATTTTGATAAGCATTCATGTACATCATGTTTTGGTGCTTGAATATTGTCGTTTTGGTGTATTAGATGTGTTAGAATCGATTGTGCATTGTTTTGGATCGAAAAACTCAGAAAATGCTTTGAAGTGTCATGGGCGCGCGCCTATCCCATTATGGGCACGTGCTTGTCCCTTTATGGGCGCAAGCCAATCGATACAAAGAGTTCAGGAGGAGTTACAACAGTTATGGACGCGAGCCTATGGCCCAGACATGTTGTTTTGCATGTTTTTGTGTATTTTTGAGTTTAGGAAGTTGGGATTGGTTCATAACCTTATTATAACGATAAAAACAAGTAAATAAAGATAACAAAGTTCAGAATAAGCTTCTAATGCGTTTAGTTCCAGCATTGAATGGATTCTTAGTTGAGTTGAAGTTTGGGAGCGTTGGAAGTTTAGGCTTGGCCTTGTGCTTTGGTGAGTTAGGACTCATCATTGGTTGTGTATGTGCTAGGACTAGGATAAAGTTTAGCGGTCTAAGACGAGGGAGTAGAATGTTAAGTGAGCCTTTACTTGAAATCACTTAGATGGTTAGTTAATGATTAATAACATGCATACATGTGTAGATAAAAGTCTAAACATCAATACTATTCTTGGTAAGACACAAGACAATATCGCGATGTTTGGTGTGGTCAGTAAAAGTGGATATCTTCACTGATCCATAAGACGGTCATTAAGAGTGAATGGACTCCACCGAACACACACTATCGGGACTAGCCCGTGGCTACTAGTGTACGAATCTCTAGTAGGTTGAACCCAGTGTACGTTCTTAGTGTATGACTAAGTGTACTGCCCTTGAATACTTGATGTAACAAAGATAATCTAAGCTAGAAACAAAGTAAGAATCTCACAACATGTTATGAGTATGAAGTGAAATCTAGAGCTTTTGTCAAGTACTTAAAGATAACCTAATTAATAATGTATTATCTTCCTTTCATTATAAAGCATGACTCTTCAATAACTTCTACCTCTTGCTAAGTACGCTATATACTTAACCCGTTTGCATGTTTGTATATTTTTCCTTCCCGAGAAGATGTGCACGATTATCTTTATATATGATGAGGATGAGGATGTTTGAGCTATGCTTTATTGGAGCTTTATATCATGCTTTTACTTCTAGTTATGTATTGTATCAACTTAGTATTTTATTTGGAGGCGTGTTGTTCTTTTAATTGGCTTTTGTTTAAGGCATGTTGTAAGATAAGTTCATTTGGGTTAATTATAAGACTTTGTATGTTTTAAGTTTTGGTTTCGTTGTTGGAATATATATCAAAACCTTTTAATGGGCAGCATTGTAACTCTTTTTAGATCTTGACTTGTATGTCCCGAGTCTTTTTATCTTCCGCGTCGCTTTACTATTGATACATTACGTAGACTTACTTATAATATTAAGAAGTATTTAATACTATACGTGTCAGACTTTTTTTTTTTTTCCGGCCGGATAAGGACTTGGTAAGGGAACATGATGTTACTTCTCTGTATATTGACTTGAGTGTGAGAGTGGCCCGTCCGGAGACCAACTCCGAAACTTTCTAGACCCTCTATGTTAGGCATAATGCCCGAAAAACAATATTATATTGTTTTTAATTAAATAAAAAGATGTTTGTTATTAATCGTACACTCAGCTTGTTTTGCATACTCACTCAAAAAATCATTGGGATCATCATTCCCATATCGAATTATCCGCATTATATTCATATTATAATATGGACGAAATTTGTCTTTTGATAGCATGCATTCATTCTGTTTGTCATATACGTACAGAATCTGAAGTCACTTCATCGCGTCTCCACATGTCAAAAATTAGAGCTTTGACGGTTTCTGAAACTATTTCTCATTCTATATATATATATAACATCGTTTTCAAATCGTTAATATTTTGGCATTTCCGGCATTGACAGTGTTCATCTATCTCCGGCGTTTCTTTGGATGTACATAAACACTTGTCTTCACATATAAAAAATGTATTGCATATAATTCATAATGCATAGCTGTTCTCTTCTTCCACATTCTTCTCAAATGAAAACAACTAATGATCAACAAGTGTTGCAAGAAGAAGAGCAGCCCTTATCAAGAGATTTCGGGGCTATTTGGACGAAAGCAAAGGGTGTGGCAATCTGGGTGTTTCTATCTTTCTTGATACTTAGCTTGTTCATAGTACAAAGAGGCCCTTCAAGCTTTGGTTTCTTGTTCAATATTTCCCGAGAGGAACTACCTATACAAGGTAATGAGAGGTTGTTAGGAGGACTTCTACTACCAGGATTGGATGAGAGCTCATGTAAAAGCAGATATCGATCAAATTTATACCGTAGAGCACGACCCACTGACCCACCTTCTTCTTATCTTATTTCGAAATTAAGAAACTACGAAGCGCTTCAGAAACAATGTGGTCCTAACACTGAACCTTACAATAAGGCGGTGGAAGACATCAAGTCTGGTCAAGAAGCTACCGATTCGTCGGCTTGTAAATATGTCATTTATAATCCTATTGAGGGCTTGGGGAATAGAATGCTTACAATAGGAGCCACTTTTCTCTATGCTCTCCTCACAAATCGAGTCATGTTTATTGGCGATGGAGGTGACATGGAAGATCTTTTCTGTGAGCCGTTTCCAGAGGTTTCTTGGTGGCTTCCCTCTGATTTCCCTATTACAAAATTAAGAACTTTTAGTCCTTTTCATCCTTATAATAGATATGGGGATTTGTTGCAAAATGGTATGTTTAGAAATTCAAGTGTGCCTCCATTTGTGTACTTTAACCTAGGATTTGGGTATAAACCCTATGCAAAGGATTTCTTCTGTGATCATGATCAAGAACTTCTTCAACAGGTTTCATGGATTGTATTAAGAAGTGATCTCTACTTTTTGCCGTCCCTTTTCTTGGTCCAATCTTTTCAGAAAGAACTTAACAATCTTTTTCCAGAAAAAGAAACCGTCTTCCACCATTTGGGCAGGTATCTTTTCCATCCGTCTAACGCAGTTTGGGGGCTTATTACAAGGTACTATGCTGCATACTTAGCCAAAGCTGATGAAATTATAGGCGTCCAAATAAGAGTCGGCGGACCTTATAAACCTCCGTTAGTAGACCAGACTTTGGCTTGTGCACTTAAAGAGAATATGTTGCCAGAAATTAACAGAACAGAACCCATCATCGAACAATCTAATAATCAAAAGACAAAAGCCGTTTTAGTCGCATCATTATCTGCTAATCACTCTAAATTTTTCAAAAACTTGTTTTGGCAATATGCAACAGTTACGGGAGAAACAATCGCCATTTACCAACCAAGTCAGGAGGAATACCAAAGATTCCAGAATCGAACGCACGATATGAAAGCATTGGCAGAAGTGTATCTTTTGAGCTTTTCTGATAAGCTGATGACAACAGCGCGTTCAACATTTGGTTATGCTGCACAAAGTTTAGGTGGTTTACGTCCATGGATACTTCACATCCGTGATGGTGAACGAGCCCCTAGTCCACCTTGTCAGAAAACCCTTTCGATGGAGGCTTGCTACCATTATGCTCCTTCTTTTTATGCTTGTAGAGATGCTTCACGGATTAAGAGTACTGCTTTACATGTACCTCATGTTAAGCATTGTGAAGACTTTCCCTCCGGTCTGAAGCTTTTTGATTAACCTTAATTAATTTCTAGGAACAAAAAATTAGATGTGAAATGTCGTTTCCATATATTAATGAAATCTAAGAAAATCATGAAGGCGCTTTTGTTGTACCAATTGATGTATGTACTTACCTTATATCCAATTATGGGCTTGTGGAGATATGTCTCACTTGAGTATTTTGACCGGAAAAATGGAATTTTAGTCCGGTAACTTGTCCATTTTTCGATTTTAGTCCTTTTTAAACTCCGGTGAGAATTTTGGTCCGTTAAGTTTTAAAAAATCGGATTTTTAGTCGCTTTCTCGCCGGAATGCGATGTGTCGTATTAATCCGGTGAGAGGCTTTGAGTTGGCGGCCATGTGGCATTACCATGCTTGAGTTGGCGGCAATGTGGGGCCCATCTTCGAGTTTGAAAATAAAAATGAAGCAAATGGGATTCGAACCCATGCCCCCTTGCATAAAATTCAACTCCTTACCAATATGCTACCAAGATCAATTAGTATAAATGGGAACTAAAAATTATAAGTAATGTTTATACGTAAGTGTATGTATATAGACACTTATATACACGCACATAAATATGTTTTTGTATATTACGTAAGTGTGTGTGTAAAAATATAAAAACACTATTGTGTATATATATTTGGTTTAAAAGATTGAAAAACAGAGAAAAATCTCTCAATATAGTAGCAACATACGGACATGTAAAGACAAATCCACTATTCATATCGTCAAATCCACTGTTTGCTGCAGTGGAACTTACTTCAAATCCAATATTTCACTATTCCACTATTTTTGTGTTTTTTTTTACAAAAATGACATCGAAAATAACATTGAAAAAATATCAAATGAACTGTCTAATTAAAGAGGACGAAAAAAGGAAAAAATATGATGAAAGAATTACCATCTTTCGACAATCAGATCAAAAGATATATTCATTTTTATAGTTGAATACGAGAGAATTTAAATCATAGTGGAATAATAAAATGTCATTTTTGCCAAAACAAATATTCCACCGTCCTTTTTGGATATTTCTATGTTCGATATGTCCTTTTTAACAATAAAACTCGTTTGGTTTAAAAGGACAAAAAAGAGAGGAAAAACTAGGAATCAAGACAGTGCAAATATAAATCGGTGAGAAAGACAAATCAACTATTCATAACATCAAAGACAAATCAACTATTCATAACCTCAAATCCACTGTTTGCTGCAGTGGAACTGACTTCAAATATAATGTTTCACTATTTCATTGTTTATGTGTTTTTTTACAAAAATGACCTCGAAAATAACGTTGAAAAATTATCAAATGAGCTATCTAAAAGTTATATTCGTTTTTATAATTGAATACGAGAGAATTTAAATCATAGTCGAATAATGAATGACATGTTATTTTTACCAAAAAAAATATTTCACTATCCTTTTTGCATATTTCTATGTTCAATTTATCCTTTTTAACTATAAACCCTTATAATTTTATATTATTAAAAATTCAACTCCTTAACTAAGTCCACAAACCGGACTTATATAGCTGTCGAAAATAAAAGTTAATAAAAATAAATAAATCACAATTTATTGCGAACATTAATCAAGTGGAAATCAACCCCCTTGATTATGTCATGTGCTTAATTCAAATTTAAATATTTCTTTATTTAATTTACTAATTAAAATTATGAACACAGCCACAAATAACATAAATCATAATACGTCCCGGATCATCCTGTATCAGTCTCTCCGGGTTGTAACGAATTTGTCCTCGAGTTTATGTGCATCTTTCCACTCGGGTTGTGACCAATCAAAATTTGTCCACCTCGAGTTTATGTTGGTGCATCTTTCCACGATCATGGTTGACCTCCGAAATCAAAATTTTCCATAATGACATTCTAATTTCAAGTGGATAAAGAAGAAAAATAATGTTGGTGCATCAACTTTATAAATTCACCATATTTCTAAAGTTATATAATCAAATAATTGATAAAATGACGTCTCATTGTAGCCATTTATGCGAGTGACTTCTTATTGTACCGATCTATGCGGTGACGTCTTATTGTATCGAACTATGCAGTGTCGTGTTATTGTAACGATTTATGCAGTGACGTGTTATTATAACAATTTATGCATACCGTTGGTTGTAAAAATATGACTTTAAACCAAAAAAAAACAAAAGAAATACAGTTATTTTACAAAGTTATCGAAAATTTAAACCAACACTAATCAAATAAACCAACATCAATCAAATATTTAAAGATAACAAAGAAATAAAGTTACTTTACAAAGTTATCAAATGTGTGTATCAAGTTGTATATGCGGTGATATCAATATCATTGCATCAGTTATCTAATTGTAAATACAGTCGTCAATGTCCCTGCATCAGACATCAATGTCACCAGCATCAAACATCAATGTCACTGCATAAGTCATCAATGTCCTTGTATCAGTCATCAATGTCACCACATCAGACATCAATGTCACTGCATAAGTCGTCAATGTCACTGCATAAGTCGTCAATGTCACTGCATCAAATATCAATGTCACTGCATAAGTCATCAATGTCCCTACATCAGACATCAATGTCACTGCATAAAACCTAACAACTGCATCAGTCAGCTCTGCTCTTGTTTTGCATTTCTCCAAATGTGGAGCTTTTAATATGGATAGAAGTACAAGATTGGTAAACTACAAAGACTCTTCACTATGACTCTTGTAATGGCCACACGTTGTTTGTGCCCTCCTGATAATTGGATTCATTGTGGAATCCCTCAATTCTTTAACACGATCTTGAATCATTTGACGATCTTGTTTAGCTTAATGTCCCTGCATCATTCATCAATGTCACTACATCAGTCATCAATGTCCCTGCATCAGACATCAATGTCCCAGCATCAAACATCAATGTCCCTGCATAAGTCATCAATGTCCTTGTATCAGACATCAATGTCACTGCATAAGTCATCAATGTCACTGCATAAGTCATCAATGTCCCTGCATCAGTCATCAATGTCACTCCATCAAGTAGCATGTAAATCAGAAAAATATTTCTTACTTCGGTAGTTCTTGAGCTTACACTTCTTTGTCAAAAGGCATCAAAACCATTAAAAACAGAGCATGCTAAGCAAATGACAAAGTACATAGCACGTTTTATATTGTTTTGATGTGTTAGCCCTCTTTGTTGGCTTTATAAGTGACCTTGTATGCATTTGTGTGTTATAGGCCCACACTTGAGGGAGTGTGTTGAAGTTTTTAAGATGTTAAGCTTTTGGGAGATATAGTGATTCAACAAAATGCAGTTTTTATAAAGCATTTACACAAAAACCTAAAAGATCAGCTTTAAACTACCATGCCATATTAGATTCCAAAAGAAATCCATGAATTATATATATCCTTCTAATTTCCAACGGCAAAACACCTAAAACATCATTTTATATCCATTCAAACGAGGTGAAGCACGAAAGAAAAATGGCATTGCATTCTACATATTCAAAGACCGCATAAAAAGTACATATTTGAGTGGTTTGCATCTAAGGGATCAGATCTAGGTCAGGGAATCCGTCTGTGAGACTCGACGGCATGAATTCCGGAGGTGCTCTTAAGTATCGAAGAGGCTATCCAGAGAACAAACTCTATCTCTGACATTGCAACTTCTGCTGTTTACTTATTCATCCCCCTCATCTTCGCTTCGTGTTAAATTTATATACTAAATTCAATGCCTCAATCTTAAGAAAGTCGGGTCAATTTAGGCCTCGTATACGCAAAACATGCCTTATAGCATTGAGCACTTGAAATTAATTGCAAAAAGATAAATGGAAAAGTGCTTACATTTTCACACTTCAAAACATTAATTTACGAACCAAAATATAGAAACTCACGAGGCCCTTTGGCGAGGATCAAACTCAATAGCCTTATCAAATTCCGGCGGGGATCCCGGCACATCACCATGCATTTTCCAAGAAAAAAGAAAAAAAAAAAGATTAATAACCATAATAGATAATACATACATAATCAATCATGTCTCCTGCACATATCATCTTTAAATTATATTCATGGAAAATTAAATTACTTTCCATATCCATGAATATATTTTCCAAATAAGTATTCCTTTTTTTTGTTTCTAAACCAAATCAACACAATATCCATCATCTTCTACGTTATAAGAATTATTATAAAACATTTTCTTCACATTTGCACATTTCTTATTTTCCTCTATGTATAAAATTTCCATGATATATTGATTACCAACACAATGCTTCTTTTGGACTCTTTGACACGAATATCATCATCATTGAAACACACTCGTTCTTTAAGCAACATGTCATTATTTTCCAAAGTCATCCCATAATAATTCAGATTGCTTAATGATGAATTCTCAAGATGACAAAAGTTGTTACAAGAATAGGAAATAAAACTTTCATTCGTACTAAAATCATCATATTCTGGATACTCATCATAAGTTGGATGAGAATCATGACATTCATCACCATCTCAAAAATGGAAAATCTTATTATTGAGAATGACGATGCTGGAAATCGCCGGGTAATAAATCTAGGGCCTGTTTATCCTAGTGACAACTTATTCAAGGTTGAACCTGATAGCAAAATAACTAACCGCTAACTTTGACCGACAGAGTATCGGGTCAACGGTAGTATAGTGGTCTCAAGGTCGAATCCATAGGGAGTAATGTCTAAGTACCAAAGTCAACTTAGAACTTAGTTCAGGTCAAAATAGTGGTGGAGAGATATTATACTAATGCAAAAGTAAAGATTATACTAATGAGTTTACTTCTAGGTATCAAAAGGTATAGCCGAACTATGATCCCACGAGCTACTTTTACCCCTAAGGAAGGACTTAACAGGGAGCGTGTCTTAACCAACCGATCTATCCAATGTAGTTTAACGACATCCACGGGTGCCAACTCCTAATTTTAGCGATTAGACTGAACAACTCGATCTAACCACCCTATGTGAAGTTAATTAATTCTCCCTTTAGAAAACCGATTAACCTAACATGATTAAGCTCTAGAGTCGCTCGAACAACGATGACAAACCTCTGTATTGGAAACAGATCTAACAACTAGGCCGAATCTACGCAACGATCCTAAAACCCCTTATCCCACATCTCACCGCAAAATGCATCTATAAGTTTGATGTGTGTGACAGTGAACTAGGTGATCAATCTAATTCAAAGACGTTAAAATAAGTTTTAGGACGTGGATTAATCGTTTAAACATTCAATTATGCACTACACAACTCCCTATCTCATCCCCCTTTAGGGTTTTCGCTCGCTTTCCCATAATTCGACTACACATAAATTTAGCTACTCATGATCATGCTGATAACGGAATAAAGAACGGAAATTGAACTGAAAACAATAAACAAAAGGGATTTCATTACCATATAGCTGCTGAAAATCAGATCCAGAAAATATGAAGAAATAGTTTGCACCCAAAAAGTTGAATCTTTGGTGTTGAAACGGAAATTTAATCTAATAAAAAGTATGTATAATCAATGGAATCAATCTATGAAATATGGGGATCAAAGGGAAACTACTCAAAAAACCGCACACAAATCGCTCAAGAGAAGTCTCCAGTCGGCCAAACATGAGTAGGGGCTGAATGAGCTGCGTATTTATAGAGTAGATCGAAATCTGATGCTGTCGGTCACGAACTCCCGTTCAGGTCATGTCAAACACCCGTTTGCCTGGAGAATATGAAGATATTAGGGTTTCGTCTTCAGTGGACGGGCGTTTGCATTCCTCTGAACGCCCGTCTGGTGAATCACGACTTGAGGTCCAAACGCCCATCTGGAACCCTGGACGCTCGTTTGTGCTGTATGAGCTTCTTGAATCGGGCTGAACCTACCCAAACGCCCGTTTGGTGGTCATTTGGACGCCCGTGCAGCTGAAAACCCAACTTTCTGAATGATGTATTAATTCTATGGACGCCCGTCTGACTTTTCCAAACGCCCGTTCGAGGTGGCCTTCCTGCAGACGCCCGTTTGGGGTATGGCAAACGCCCGTTTGCCTTGACTTCACTCCAAACTTGGATTTTCTTCCACTTTCATCCAACTCTCGTGCCACGAACATGTCCCTTAGTCCAAAACATCGCCTTTCGGGTCCTCGAGTCACCTAAGTCCTGCAATAAACACACTAACAAAACACCGCGCATAATTCCGCAAGACAAAAGTGCTCGGAAAAGAGTCAAATATCGTCAAAAAGGCAGAGTTTACTATCGATGTGACAGTTCAACTCCCCGTGCATATAATTCTCGATGTTACTCTCAAACACGTCTATATCTACCCAAAATATACCAATAAAGTGATAAACGGGGGCTAGATCACATACAAAAGTGCAGTGAAGTTGACTCCCATCAGAACCCTAGAAAAGATATGAAACGGGAGGTGTTTTGTGGGGGTTTTAGACTGGACTTGAGAAACTGTATCTCAAAATGCCTACGTATCCTATAATTTTTCAGGAATTAAGTCTTCGTAGTTTCTTAGGGATTGTTTATATAGAGGCGTTATCCCCTGGTCTAACGTGTATTGTGTCTACTATGGACTCTAATTTCGTGTTCCCTAAGGAAATAGATGATGAGATTCGACTTTACTATGCTCCGGTGCATGTTTTAACCCTCATTTACGGCATTTTTGGTTCATTCTGGGTAATTTTAGACCATTCATAGGGTTAAACGTGTTGCACGTGCACTATGAGGCAAACCATCACATTGATGGACAACCTCACCATTTTACGACGTTTTAGCCTTTTTTCGAGTCCTAGTTGTCTTGTAGAGTTACGCTCGGTATGTGTTTGGATGTTGTGATGCAAGATACAGGTCACTCGAGAACCCAGAAGTTGAGGGCTCAGGGATGGAAGAATTGTAGAAAAAGATGAAGATTTGGAGATTTCTCACTCAGTGCGGGTGCACCAAAGCCAGTGCGGGAGCACCAAAGATGCAGAAGGGCCGGTTTTGGTACAGAGCTGCAAGTGCGGGCACACCAGATGTAGTGCGGGCGCACAAGAGATGTAGAAGGTCAAGTTTTGGTACAGAGAGCTAGTGCGAGCGCACTGAAAGCCAGTGCAATCGCACTACACGAGGCAAATCCAATTTTCCCCAGCCAACAAGAGTCGGTGCGTGCGCACCAGACTGTTTTTTGGACATTTTAGGGCACATATAAATACGTTTTGCACAAATTTTCACACACTTCTTCACACTCTTACACACATACTCTTAGATACTCCTACACCCTTTTAGGTCAAAATTTACCCCTTTAATCCCTAGATTAATTTCTACTCCTCCTTTCCGTAGATTGAGCTAAATCAACCTTAGATTTTAGCTCAATCAAGTAAGATTTTACATTTTGGCTTCTCTTCATCATCTCTGGACTTGTGTGTTGAAGATACTTTATGTAAAGACAAATTTCTGCAATTTTGGTAATTAATTTCATTTCTATTCTTGTTTTAAGGCTTTAATCCTCTCTTTGATTGCTATTTCTTGTTTAATAATGAGTAGCTAAACATTTCATAGCTAAGCCATGTGAAGGTTGAAGAAATCACCTCTAATTGATGAAATTGGGAATGGGTCGTGCTTGATTGATGTTGTATCGACAAATTCATGTCTTAAAACTTGTTCTTAATGTTTGAATTAGATTGATCACCTAGTTCCTGATCTCACACACACCACTTTTATAAATGTATGTTGCGAAGGGGTGTGGGAAAAGGGGTTTTAAGATTGATTAGGAAGTGAGGTTCATTCGGTTGTGAAATCGAGCAACTCTAGTGCTTTAATCTTGTTTCGGTCAGTTAAATCCTTGAAGGCAGATTGTTGAATCGGGAAAAGGGTGTTTGATTGTTGCATGGCATCTTACACTAGCTTAGGAGTTTGCACCCATGAATGAGTCGATATGATGATTAGGTTGGTTGGTTGGTTAAGCTCATTCCCGAGATAGTCGATTAGAGGGGTGAAAGTATTCAATTGGATAATGGTTTTGCTATGTTTCTCTATGTATATCTCATTATCTTTAGTTTAACTGTCATAGTAGTATAATTGAAACGTGAACAACCTATTATTGACCTAAACTATGTTTGATAACGGCTTTGGTACTCGATTGATTCCTCGAGAGATACGACATTGCTCTCCACTTTAATGCTTCCGACCCGGTACTCTGCCGGTTAAGGTTGGTCGTTACTATTTCGGTCATCAAGTTTTCTGGCGCCATTGCCGGGGAATCAAATCAATATCTCATAAGTTGTTTGAAGACTTAGGCTGAGGTCACTTTTTGTTTCGTTTTTCCTTGTTTTTCTTGATGTTGGATTTTTGTTGAAAGTCACACCACCTACTGCGGTGGTGGTGACTAGATATCGTGATTGTGTTCTTGTTTTTCCCTTGAATCGCAGTGTATTGATCCGTATGGCCCTGAGGGCTCTCCTCCCTACTTATTTGGAGGCTTTAATTTCGGTGGTATGGGTTTTGAAGCCCACCATATTATCAGTTCAACTCATACACATCACCATACCACAATGAGTGGGGGAGTCCTCCAAGTTCTCAGTTTCAACACACCAATGCCTATTTGCAATATGCTCAACCTTCACAAATACCTCATCCACCATAAAAGAGTTTGACCGATGTCTTATTAGAGCAAATCCACAAGACTTTGCAAGAGCAAGGCCGGACTTTGCAAGAACATAGTCGGGAATTGAGGGATATTAGAACAAATGACAACAACACTACCCTCATGCTTCAATCAGCAATTAAGAGTTTGGAGAACAGGGTAGAGAAATTGATTAAGAAGAGGAAGGTTGAGAGGAGTGCTAAAATGACGAAATTTTATTTGCTCCACCGTCGACTCTTGTGTTAATCACCCATCACGAGTGTTATGAAGAAGGTATGAATCATGCTACTAGTAAATCATTTATTCCTTCTCATTTGAATCTTATTGAAAAAATTATGGTGGTGGATCAAATTGAATATGTTGATGCTGTGGTTGAGTCAACCTGTTGTTGCTTGGTGTTTGAATCTTTGTTACTTGGCATATGCTCTCATTCGGGGAAGTTGAATTCACTGTGTTACACGATAAATTTCTTGAACCAATCTTGGTGGTGAGGATTGAGGCCCTTGTTTGTCATGCCCCATTTTAAGGGTGTGCTCAATTTTTTGATTTTTGGAGGGAGACACAACGGTTTGCTCTCCTTTGGTATAACTATCCTTAACATTGTAGGGGGTAGAAAGTCGAACTAAGGACTTTAAACTTAGAAATTTTTAGGTAATATATTCTTGTTGTTATAAATAAAAGTGGATGAAAGTTTTTTTAATTTCAAGTTCTTGAGGATATTGAGCAAAAGAGGTGCATTTTTTTCTTTCATTCCACTCGTGCTTCTTTGCTTTTCTTTTAGTTTCTTAATAAGTCGAGCCAACGACGTAAAACATAGGCGCTTGTGGGAGGCAACCCACTTTTTCTTTGTTTGGTAGTAGTAGGAGTGAGTCTTAGGTAAAACAGTGGAGAATTTCGGCCTAGGAAAAGAGCACTCGAGTGAAAATTCCTGTTTGATCCCTTGAACGGACTTTGATTACGTAATATCAGTTTGGCCCGTTTTTTGGCCATATCTTTATTCATGGATGATGTTAGTTTTCTATTTACTATATTTTCGTCACATGTAGTCCACGTCGGTACTCTTCCCCCATTGGTTTTATATCTTAGTGTACGTGGCATTACTTTTTGATTATCTCTCGTTATCTATCACCTATCCTTGGCACGGTGGATGTTCCCCATGCATGTGTTTCTTTGTTTTTCTCTCCTATTGGTGTAGATGTTTGAGATGGAGCTTTCATGGATATGTCACATACATGATTTGCACATTTCCGGCGGGTTAAGCTAAGCCTTCTCTCTCTTTTACCATTCACACACTGAGGACAGTTTTGCATTTATAAGTGGGGGTGGTAGGCTTAGCTATTGTTATGCACTTCGTTGTTCATTTTTTGCATTGTGTTGTATGCTTAGCGTTTGGTCACTACTTTAGTAAAATTTGAGAAATTTTTAAAATTTTCCAAGGTTTTGATGTTGCATTCGTGTGTTGTGCCTTTATGTTGATAAGATAAACGATTTAGTGAACACTTAAATGCATGCTACTTCTCTTACTACCTTGTCTTGTAAATGGGACACTTATGCATGTATAGCTTCGATTTCATGGACCGCAGTAACTAGTGACCGATTATGGTAGACTTAGGCGTGCACAATTCGGCTACCTAGAATCATACCATTAACTTTGAGACGAAATAGAAGGCCAACCTTGGTAGAGTTCGGGATGACAGTTATGGCATTTCATTGACCCGACCAGAGCCAAATAGCCATCCCGTGACATATTCCACAGTAACCCCTCTAAGCCTTGGTAGGATGGTTAGACCCCCATCCAACACTTAGCCATTCATATTTAGCCCATAATTTCCCAACCCCCAAGCCTTTTTTGTTGTCTACATTCCATTGAACACCCTATGATTTAAGCTTAATCTTTTCATCTAGATCACACTTTCTTACGCAAGTGTGGGGTGGTAAAGTGGTTTGTTTGTATAGAGGAGTTGGTTTTACGAGCTATTTAATGAGATTGGAACCAAGCTATTTTGTGTCTACCGTGCAAGTCCTACTCGACCTTGCTTAGCCTAGGTTTGGCCCCAATTATTGGAGATGCTTATAAAGTATGAGCCTATGGTGTAGTCGTAATAACCAAGTGTCAATAAATCAAGCCGGTGAACCGTGGTAATTGTAGGAGAAGCTATTCACACACTTGATAGCAAAATAATGATGAGGCTACAATCTACCCCTTCAAAAACGATTTATAAAGACTCGAAACCGTGGGTAAACTAACTCTCTAACCGGCAGTGTACCGGGTCGATTGCTAGAATAGCTACAGGAGTACGAGGTCGAACCCAAGGGAAAAGTGTTTGCAAGTACCAAAGTGAACGTGGAACTTAGTCTAGGTGGTCAATAATTCAAAGTATTTATAACTACAACGACACTAACGTGATTACTACTAACAAGTTTAAAGACAAGAAAGAAAGAAAGAATATTAAACTACTAAGTTTAAGATAGATTAAGGGACATAGCCGAACCATGATCAAAATAGCTAGTTTCACCCCAAGGAATGACAAAACCGGGAGTGTGCATTAAACAAATGAACTCTTGCATTCAATCTCACGGGTGCAAACTCCTAATCCCGGTGCTAAGGTCTGAACAACTCTCTCTTAACACCTTATGCCAAGTTAACTCCCCTTCCCTTAAGAAGATTCACTAACAAAACAAGATATGCACTAGAGCCGCTTTTAAACGTTAAAACGAGTAACCTCACTCTAAGAAGTGATCCTAGAACCCTTTTCCCACATCTCTCTATATGAACAACTCTCAATATTGATGTGTGTGATTTTTGACCTAGGTGATCAATCTAGCCCAAATCCGTTATAACAAGTTCTAAGACGTGAAATATGCAAGATACAACAATAAAAAGAACTACCCACTCCCAATTTCATCACCCAAAGGGTGATTTCACCAAATTTCACATGATTCGACTATGAAAAGGGATTAGCTACTCATTATACTAATCAAAACATACACAAAACAGGAAATGAAAGCCATAATAAGTAAAAGAGAAGATAAATATACCATAGAAACAAGAATTTCGAATTTGAGATCCAAAAAGTACACTTTGAAGAACTAATTAAAAGATGGTGACTTAGAAGTTGGAATGAGAATTTGAGCTTGGAAATGGAATAATTAAGCTATGTTTATGCTAATCTATGCTAAGATAAAGTGGAATAATCCATTACAAATTTCGAGCAAAGAGTGGGTATAGTTTAGTTAAGAGAGGGGAGAATAATATGATGAAATTCGATGGAAGTGGGTGTTTATAGGGGCAAAAATCTGCAGAAAATGGCCCCAAACGCACGTTTGAGAGGTCCCCAAACGTGCGTTTCTTTTCATGTACTCGCTGTTAAAAAATTAGCAGTTCAAACGCACGTTTGAAACCTCCAAACGCGCGTTTGAGATTTGACAGTTTTCTGGCTGCAGTAAAACCATGATATCTTCGCGTGTGGAACTCCGATTTGAGTGATTCAAAATGCGTTGGAAAGCTATTTCAATTATCTACAACTTTCATGAAGAGTACTTGACCATAAAATGCCTCCATCATAGGTCAAATTGCTTCTGAACAGAACGTAGCGTGAAGATACCAACTATTTTTCTTCTTTTTCTTCATTTTTCTTCTTCCTTGGCTCATTCTTGCACCTTGATCATACTTCTCATCATAAATATTTGCCTTCCGGGTTCTCGTGACACCTAGACCCTACAATCTCATGAACGAACAACACACACAAACGATTCCGGTGGGTAAAAGTGCTCGGGAATGGGTTAATATCACTAAAAAGAGGTAGTAAACCATCAAAGCGACGGATTTACTCCCCGTGCTATAAACTCACGATATTACCCGAAAATGGTCTAAAAACACCGAGAATGTGCTAAAAGTGGGATAAACGGGGGTGGAAAATGCACCGGAATCACGTAAAGTTGACTCCCATCAACCACCCCACACTTAGCCTTTGCTCGCCCTCGAGTAAATTAGGCGTTTTAAAACCAACCAAGGGATTCAACTTTGTGATGTAGGTGCTACTACTCACACTCTCGAGGTAACCACAAAGTAAGAAACACGAACATATACACACCGGTATGACATTATCAAGAAAATGGAGTGTGTGTGGTGCCAAGCCAAAGCCAAGTGCTCAAAGTGATTGTCGGGGCTTGAATCCCGACCAAAAGTCTACCAACCGTCTCATACCAACTACCCTCTCCACTAATCAAGGTCACTAAGTTTGGACACAATCGGGTAGGACTTGAAGGGTTATAACGTTAGGCTAGGGTAATTTCGGTTAATTGAAAGGGATAATTTGGGAACTGGAGAAAGAGAAGTACGAGTGAACTTAATCAATAAGTGTACCACCTTATTTCTATCATACAAACCACCCAAACTCCTTTTTGATTAAAATAACACTTTGGGAACCATAGGATACTAGCATACCCGAACTCATTGCCACACTCAACTATGTTTCAAGTGTCATGAGGCGAGATCGAATACATCAGCACCTATCTCACTATCCCAACCCCTAACATCATAAAGATAACTTTTGAGCTCATTCCTTTGCTTCCAACCCTTTATTCCAATCTAATCCAAACTTTTTATTCAATGAGAGCTAATTTATTTTGAAATTTTTTTTTTATTTTAAAGAAAGGAGAAATTTCACAGATTTTTCTTTTCTTTTCTTTTTGGGCCAAACCCAAACACTAGGCCCAAACGAGCTCCCCTTCTCCTTATACCTCAACACCAAGAAAACACCAACCTATCAAAACATCATTTCCCCCACCCCACACTTGCCTTAGCAAGTGTGGCCTAACACAAGACTAAGTCCACTCGTAGGGTATAAATGAAGGAAATGTGACCATAATTAAGGCTCAAGGTAGGTTTCTAACTGAGTAACAAAACGGCTATAAAACGAATGGTGGTCAGACCATTCTATCAAGGCTGAGAGGGGCTACGAAGGTCAAATGTTTCGGGATAAGGCCTATTTGGCTCTGGTAGGGTCAAAGAGACGCCAGGACCGTCATCCCGTATCCTACTTAGGTGAACCTTTCTATTTCGTCTCGAGACTAATGGTATGAGAGTGGTAGTAATCAAATTGTGCACAAAGTGTAGCTTTACGTGAAATTAATAATCTCCATTCTCAAGATAATATCAAACCACAGTGTACACGTTTGGGGTCCCTACTAAGGTGATCACCACTCGAATGTGAAAATAACACACACAACACGGTGCTAAAAACCCTTGAAATTTTTTTTAAAATTGCCCAAAAATTGACTCGAGCCCGGTCATAGGCTAAGCATACCACATATTAAGAACATTTAACAACGAAAACAAGAAAATGGCTAAGTCTCCCACCCCACACTTAAACGAAACACTGTCCTCAGTGTGTAAGAGATAAAAAGAGTAAAAGACTTAGCTGTTTGACCAAAAACCCGGCAGAAAGGCGCACTAGTAGCCCATGTGACATCTTCTAGTAAGCTCCATCTCGAGTATCTAAAACCATAGAAACAAAAACCAAGGCAAACACATGCACGGAAAAAGTCCACGTGCCAAAATATGGTGATAGATACGAGATATATAAAAATAGAAGCCATGCCACAAACAAAGTATCAAAGCATACCAACCATACTAGACGGGAATCGCACTGGATGTAAAGATAATCAAAAGAAACACAGAGCATCCACGCATAAAATAAGGCCACAGAGGCTCACATAAAAACATCCCCGTCTATGTACAAAAGCCGGAACCAAAAGGAAATTCTCACCCCAACCTCTCTTTTAAGACAAAACTCTCCCCTCTTGCACCCAAAGACCACTCCAAACACATTATTACTACCAAAAAGGCGGGTTGCCTCCCCCAAGCACCTTTGTTTTACGTCGTTGGCTCGACAAGATGACTTATACGGTGCCAATTTTTTCAAAGTTATACTATTGGCACAGGCGAGAAAAGGTAGAAGTGCTTTGTTTAACGTCGTTAGCATCGACGTAGTGGCACTAAACGGACACTCGTACCACAAAAGACTCAAAACAATGACCCGAACCACAAAGCATCACAAAGCACCCTAACACATAGCATATCAATCATAAGTATATTCATGAGAGACACCGCGAGGGGGTTTTAAAGGGGTGGAGTTAACACATGGGGTACCTCTTCTAGCTCGTGAAGTTACCTCTTGCCAAACACTCAATATTTTCTTTTCTGCTTCCCGCTCCGGTTTCTCTTTAAGGTGCCCTTTGCTTGGGGTGCTTCGTTTCTTCACATTGCCTTTGAGTTCAATTCCCGGTTCTATGATGAGTGGCTTATGGTCCGGTTGAGACAATGATGGTGAGACGGACGATCCCGGTTTATCCTTGGTCTTGATCTTCACTCCATCAACGACCTTTTGTGCATCCACCGTGTCTTTGTAATAGTTAACTCCTTATCAACCTGTGGGTTAGTGGTAGCAACAATACAAGCAAAAGTAGATTCGACAGAATGACAAGCAAGAGATTTAGACTTATAAACATTCAATGTCACGCTCTCCTTACCCACATGAAAAGTAATATCACCACTCTTCACATCTATGCTAGCATCACTCGTAGTCAAGAAAGGAAGACCAAGCAAAACCGAAGTCTTAGAATCCATCGCCATGTCTAAGACGACAAAATCTACGGGAAAGGTAAATTTATCTATTTGCAAAAGAACATCCTCCGCTACCCCCATAGGTGTCCTAACCGACCTATCCGCCATTTGTAAGGTCATCCCCGTGGATTCTGGCTCTCCCAACCCTAACTTTTCATACAAGGCCCTAGGCATTAAGCTCACAGAAGCTCCTAGGTCACACAACACATTTTCAATCACAGTATCGCCAATAGTAATAAGGATGGTGAACCCACCTCGATCTCTCATTTTCGGGGGTATCTTACTATCAAAAATCTCCGAACACTCTTCATTCAAACATACCAAACCTTCCATTTTACTCTTATCATTTAACAAGCCTTTTAAGACTTTACAATAAGCAGGCATGTTTGCAAGTGCTTCAAGAAAGGGAATGGTCAAGTCAATTTTACGCAAAATTTCAATGAAACGGTTCTGAGCTTGGTTCAAACGAATTTGTCTATGAATTTTAGGTGGATAAGGGAGAGTACTCAAATCATAATCTTTAGGAGGAGGAGGGATCATACCTTTCTTACCTTTGGTGCGTGGGGAAGACGGCTCTTTCATTGGCTATTTCCCTTCTCTTCTAGTTGGTTCCTCCTCTTTCACATCAATCACCACATAGTCTCCCCTAGCTTGCGCTTCTTTCCTCTCAACTTCCTTTTTCTTGACATACTCTCCATAATCTTCATCATCTTCAATCCCATCAATATCGCCATCCATGGCTCCCGCTTCGGTCTCCATAGGAGCTTTTCTAGCTTTGTCTTCCTATAGGACTTTCTTCTCACCACTAGTCCTTAACACTTTACCACTTCGAGTTAAGATGGCGCTTACATTTCTCGGATTCTTCTCGGTGTTACTCGGTAAGCCGCCTTTCAACTGTACATGTTCCACCACTTGACCAAATTGAGTCTCAAGATTTTTGATGGCGGACCCATGTTTGTAGTTCATCTCAACCATGTCCTTCTTTATCTCCACAAAGTTTTTATTCATTTGATCCAATATGACATCGGTTGCACTCTTTTGAGGAATGGGAGCAAGTGGTGGAGGAGTTTCTTGGTAAGTACCCCCTTGTTGTTGATGTTGAGATTGTTGAGGATAGTATTGGGCTTGTTGTCTAGGCACTTGATAAAATGAACTTTGATTTTGCCTATAAGCTTGGGTCTAGCCTTGGTCAAAATACAGGTTCCAATTCTGCCCTTGATGGTTCTGATCCCAAACTTGATTATTATTTCTCCAAGAACCATCACTTTTTTTGATCATAATTACCATCTTGACTTTGCCCCACATAATTCACCTCATAACATTGAGAATTATCCACAACCGGTTGCTCGTTTTTTTGGCCTTGTTCGGCGCTTTGATATTGATTCGTAACCGGATTGTAGCCCAAGTGCCCCGCACTCAGTTGCCCCATGGCATACATGTTCATCATTTTCTTGGCTAGATCGGTTGGACTATCTTGTGACGAAAAACTAACTTGTCCTTGCATTGAGGATCGTGGATATGACATATTTTGAGATTTGTGTGTCATCCCACAATTCTTAGCCGAATGTTGGCCTCCACATATTTGGCAAAGCCTTGCCTTTTCATTTTCTATTTCAAGGTTCTCCATCGTTTGCATCTTAGCTTGACATTGCTCATTTGTCTCCACTTCCTTCACTTCAACCAATCCCGGCTTTTTACTCCTTGGCCCTTTTCTACTTGAGGGCACATATTGCTTTGAGGTCTCGGCAATTTTTTCGATTTGATTCATAGCCACCTCCGGTACCATCCTCATAATATCTCCATTACACGAAGCATGCAAGGTCCCTTAGTGCACCGGCTCCAACCCTCGGAAAAATGCATGAACTACCTCAAAAGGTCTCAAGCCGTGCCCCGGGCACTCTCTCAATAACGCTTTAAATCTATCCTAGGACTCATACAATTCTTCTCCTTCATAGGCATTAAACAGGATAATAGCCTCTTTCATGTCCAATGTCTTTGATGGTGGGTAATACTTGAATAGAAATGTCATAACCACGTCCTCCCAAGTGTGCAAAGAATCATGAGCCAATGAGTCATACCATGTCTTGGCTTGTTCCTTCAAGGCGAAGGGAAATAGCATAAGTTTAAGCGCTTCTTCACCGACTCCATTTATCTTGGTAATGTGCACAATTTGTAGGAAATGATCAATGAACATATGAGGATTTTCAGTGGTGGTCCCTCTAAATATAGCATTATCTCCCAATAAATGTATGATATTTCTATTCAATTCCAAATTATTGGCGGCCACTGGTGGCATTCGAATTGGACTATGCCCCATGGTCGCCGTGGGTGCCATCACGAAGTCCCTACAAGTTAAACCGCCTTGATTTTGCTCTTGCTGACCGTTAAACCAATTAGGCATCGCGTTTACACCTTGATTGTGAGCTTGATTTTGGTTCTGTAGAAATTGATTCAACATCCATGCATTGAACTGTTGCATAACAAGGGGATCCATTTGATTTCCTTGGGCCCCATGTTGACCATTATGTGGCATTTGCTCATTCACATTCCCAAAGTTATTTCCTTGTCCATTCCCACCTCCTGGTGCATTGTTGTTGACAAGCGGCGGGCTTTGATTCGGGACCCCATTATTGTCCCCCAAATTTCCTTCAAAGCCTTGTTCACCATTTTGTGCCATACCGGATCCTTCTTCCAACTCACCCAAACTATTCTCTTCAAAGACCGGAATCGATTCCTCTACTTGAAGACCTCTTCATCTTTGACTATTTCTACGCCTTGCGTATGCCTCAATCCCGTCTATGTATGGTTCGAGTGGTGTTTGAGATCTCCGGGTCATGCACTACAAAAAGCAAACAACAAGAAAACAATAAAATAAAACCTAGGCCCAAGCCTTCGGTTCACTTGCAAGATATCACAAATAGCACACAATTCCCCGGCAACGGCGCCATTTTGATGAGGCTAAAATCTACCCCTTCAAAAACGATTTATAAAGACTCGAAACCGTGGGTAAACTAACTCTCTAACCGGCAGTGTACCGGGTCGATTGCTAGAATAGCTACAGGAGTACGAGGTCGAACCCAAGGGAAAAGTGTTTTCAAGTACCAAAGTGAACGTGGAACTTAGTCTAGGTGGTCAATAATTCAAAGTATTTATAACTACAACGACACTAACGTGATTACTACTAACAAGTTTAAAGACAAGAAAGAAAGAAAGAATATTAAACTACTAAGTTTAAGATAGATTAAGGGACATAGCCGAACCATGATCAAAATAGCTAGTTTCACCCCAAGGAATGACAAAACCGGGAGTGTGCATTAAACAAATGAACTCTTGCATTCAATCTCACGGGTGCAAACTCCGAATCCCGGTGCTAAGGTCTGAACAACTCTCTCTTAACACCTTATGCCAAGTTAACTCCCCTTCCCTTAAGAAGATTCACTAACAAAACAAGATATGCACTAGAGCCGCTTTTAAACGTTAAAACGAGTAACCTCACTCTAAGAAGTGATCCTAGAACCCTTTTCCCACATCTCTCTATCTGAACAACTCTCAAGATTGATGTGTGTGATTTTTGACCTAGGTGATCAATCTAGCCCAAATCCGTTATAACAAGTTCTAAGACGTGAAATATGCAAGATACAACAATAAAAAGAACTACCCACTCCCAATTTCATCACCCAAAGGGTGATTTCACCAAATTTCACATGATTCGACTATGAAAAGGGATTAGCTACTCATTATACTAATCAAAACATACACAAACAGGAAATGAAAGCCATAATAAGTAAAAGAGAAGAGAAATATACCATAGAAACAAGAATTTCGAATTTGAGATCCAAAAAGTACACTTTGAAGAACTAATTAAAAGATGGTGACTTAGAAATTGGAATGAGAATTTGAGCTTGGAAATGGAATAATTAAGCTATGTTTATGCTAATCTATGCTAAGAGAAAGTGGAATAATCCATTACAAATTTCGAGCAAAGAGTGGGTATAGTTTAGTTAAGAGATGGGAGAATAATATGATGAAATTCGATGGAAGTGGGTGTTTATAGGGGCAAAAATCTGCAGATAATGGCCCCAAACACACGTTTGAGAGGTCCCCAAACGTGCGTTTCGCTTCATGTACTCGCTGTTAAAAAATTAGCAGTTCAAACGCACGTTTGAAACCTCCAAACGCGCGTTTGAGATTTGACAGTTTTCTAGCTGCAGTAAAACCATGATATCTTCGCGTGTAGAACTCCGATTTGAGTGATTCAAAATGAGTTGGAAATATATTTCAATTATCTACAACTTTCATGAAGAGTAGATGACCAGAAAATGCCTCCATCATAGGTCAAATTGCTTCTAAACATAACGTAGCGTGAAGATACCAACTATTTTTCTTCTTTTTCTTCATTTTTCTTCTTCCTTGGCTCATTCTTGCACCTTGATCATACTTCTCATCATAAATATTCGCCTTCCGGGTTCTCGTGACACCTAGACCCTACAATCTCATGAACGAACAACACACACAAACGATTCCGGAGGGTAAAAGTGCTCGGGAATGGGTTAATATCACTAAAAAGAGGTAGTAAACCATCAAAGCGACGGATTTACTCCCCGTGCTATAAACTCACGATATTACCCGAAAATGGTCTAAAAACACCGAGAATGTGCTAAAAGTGGGATAAACGGGGTGGAAAATGCACCAAAATCACGTAAAGTTGACTCCCATCAAATAACTAACCGCTAACTTTGACCGACAGAGTATCGGGTCAACGGTAGTATAGTGTTGTCAAGGTCGAATCCACGGAGAGTAATTTTCAAGTACCAAAGTCGACTTAGAACTTAGTTCAGGTCAAAATAGTGGTGGAGAGATATTATACTAGTGCAAAAGTAAAGATTATACTAACGAGTTTGCTTCTAAGTATTAAAGGGTATAGTCGAACTATGATCCCACGAGCTACTTTTACCCCTAAGGAAGGACTTAACAGGGAGCGTGTCTTAACCGACCTACCTATCCAATGTAGTTTAACGACATCCACGGGTGCCGACTCCTAATTCTAAGCGATTAGACTGAACAATTCTATCTAACCACCCTATGTGAAGTTAATTAATTCACCCTTTAGAAAACCGATTAACCTAACATGATTAAGCTCTAGAGTCGCTCGAACAATGATGACAAACCTATGTATTGGGTTCGGACCTAACAACTAGGCCGAATCTACGCAACGATCCTAAAACCCCTTTTCCCACATCTCACGGCAAAATGCATCTATAAGTTTGATGTGTGTGACAGTGAACTAGGTGATCAATCTAATTCAAACACGTTAAAATAAGTTTTAGGACGTGGATTAATCGTTTAAACAATAATTTACGCACTACACAACTCCCAATCTCATCCCCCTTAGGGTTTTCGCTTGCTTTCACATAATTCGACTACACATGAATTTAGCTACTCATAATTATGCTAATAAATGAAATGAAAATTGAAATCAATTGAAAGACAATAAATAAAAGAGAAGTCATTACCATATAATTCGCAGAAAATCTAATTCAGAAAATACCAAAGAGAAAAGCGATCCAAAAGTCGAATCTTTGTTCTTGAAAAGTAAATCTAAGCTATAAAAGTTGTGTAGAATCAAAGGATGTAATTTATGGGATTAAGGGATCAAAGGGTGATCACACTACACTAAAATCGCCCCTAAATCGCCTAAGAAAAGTCTAAAGTTGGCCCAGTATGATATGGGGCTGAATGAGCTGCGTATTTATAGAGTAGGTCGAAATTCTGCTACTGTCGGTCACGGACGCCCGTCCAGGTCATGTCAGACGCCCGTCTGCCTGGAGAATATGAAGATATTAGGGTTTCAACTTCAATGGACGGGCGTTTACAGTCCTCTGAACGCCCGTCTGGTGAGTCATGACTTGAGGCCCAAACGCCCGTCTGGAATCCCTGGATGCCCATTTGAGATGTATGAGCTTCTTGAATCGGGCTGAACCTACCCAAACGCCCGTTTGGGGGTCATTTGGACGCCCGTCCAGCTGAAAACGAAACTTTCTGAATGATGTATAAATTCTGTGGACGCCCGTCTGGGATGGGCAAAGGCCCGTTTGATGTAGGCCTCCTGCAGACGCACGTTTGGGGTATGGCAAACGCCTGTTTGCCTTGTCTTCACTCCAAACTTGGCTTTTCTTCACTTTTTATGCTATATTCATGCCACGGACATGTCCCTTAGCCCAAATCATCACCTCCCGGGTCCTCGAGTCACCTAAGCCCTGCAATAAACACACTAACAAAACACCACGCATAATTCCGCAAGACGAAAGTGCTCGGAAAAGAGTCAAATATCGTCAAAAAGGCAGAGTTTACTATCGATATGACAGTTTAACCCCCCGTGCGTATAACTCTCGATATTACACTCAAACAGGTCTATATCTACCCAAAATATGCCAATAAAGTAATAACCGGGGGTTAAACTGCACACCAAAGTACAGTAAAGTTGACTCCCATCAACCCTCACATCCCGTTCGCTTGATAAGATAGGGTTAAGTCGCATGCAATTATTCATTTACTTGTCGGTTATCTTTGATATGTGATTGGCTTGGCCTACGCATGTTACGTTGTCTCTTTGGATTCTTTTAAAACGCTCATTTTGCTCTAGGGCGAGCAAACGCTAAGTGGGGGTAATTATGATTTGATCTTCTTTATTGTAGGATATAATTTTGGTGATTTGAATATCGGATAAGGTCCTTTATGCCTAAGGATTTTTTCCATGTTTATCCGATGTATTGTGCACATGGGACGTTCTGCCTAGGACTTCCCAGACCGACCTGTGGTGGACTGGAAGAATCTGCTAAGCTGACCCCCCCCCCCCCCACTTAGGGTTCGGGTCGGGGCTCAAGTCAACTTATAGGCTAATGTTGTGCCCTTGGACTTTAAGATTCATACCTCGTATGTCTGTATTTATTGCTAAGTTAGTGTGGGGATGACACGTGGTGAGTCTTAGTTCGACCTTCGTCATAAGCCCCCCAGATCTGGCTAAACTACTCGTTGTGAGGTCAGATCTGTTAGAGGTGCTGCTCGGTCACTGTCATCTATACTTGTCTTTGATTTGGACTAACTTTTCTCTGTCGTACTTTGATTTGGTGAAAGTTCTCATACTTAATGATTTGCTTTTGCAGGGGTCCCTTGTTTGCTAGGAGGCCGTTAAGAGTCTTGTTCCGCTTTTTGACATTGAGGCGAAGATGAAGAAGAAGATAATGAAACTGGAGAAAAAGGCTTTTGAATGTGGACATCAGCTAAAAGACATGAATAAGTCCAAGGACCAAGAAATTAGAGTTGTCAAGGAGCAGCTTCAGGCTCAGGTGGCCGAATTGACGGCTTTGGGAGCTGAGTATTTGTAGGAGAAAACTGAGCTGGAGCAAGCTGTCGCAGAGCTCCGAGCTGACAAGACCGCATTGGAAGCTGCTGTTCCGGGCCAAATTGTTTAGGCAATTCAATATTACAAGGCTTCTTCGGCTGCTATTTCTGCTTCAACTGCTCTTGCCGAGCTGCCTTAGGACAATGTTTTCTGCAGAGAGTCTTACTCCTGCTACAGAGTATGGCCAGAGCTCAGCCCCTAACGCTTCTTAGGTTTTTGTGCTTGTACTTTTGCTTTGAAAATTTTCAAGATTGTAACATGTACTATATTATTACAGCATATGCAAATTTTTTCAAGTTTTCTTTCCTTAACATTATTTTTCACACTTGCTTTGAGTACCTTGACCCGTAGTGGGGTGTCCTGTAGATTAAGTAGTTTGGTATTTGCAAATTTGTCGAATCCGACCTGCGGAGCTTGATTTACGTCTATTCTATAGACCTTATTGAGTCTGAGGAGCCGATCTATGTGATGACGGTTAGGGGATAGTCAACAATCAGCAGATCCAGAACTGGATCTAAGCCAGTCTGCTGAACAAGGGTCAGCAGATACTCATCAGCTAATGTTGGTCAACAGGTTATAGCTCTCAGGCGAGCTAGGAGGACCAATATCAGACCCTCAAGAAGATATGGGTTTGAGGAGGATATGGTTGGATATGCATTACATGTAGCTGAAGAAGTGGATGGTTCTGAACCAAACACTTACACGGAAGCTGTGACATGCTTTAAGGCATCTCATTGGCTTGTTGCCATGGGAGAAGAAATAGAGTCACTTCAGATGAATGAGACTTGGGATCTGGTCAAAACGCCACAGGATCGAAGGGTGGTCAGCTGCAAATGGATCTTCAAGAAAAATGAAGGAATGACATATGCTGAGGACATCAGATATAAGGCACGTTTAGTTGCCTGAGGGTTCAGTCGGAAAGAGGGGGTAGACTATGAAGAGATATTTTCTCCAGTGGTCAGACATACTTCCATCAGGGTGCTGTTAGCAATAGTTGCACATCAGAATCTTGAACTTGAGCAATTGGATGTGAAGACAGCATTTCTATATGGAGATGTAGATAAGGAAATTTATATGACTCAGCCTGAGGGTTTCCAAGTTCCTGGAAATGAAGGATGTGTTTGCAAGTTGAAGAAGTCCTTGTATGGACTTAAGCAGGCTCCAAGATAGTGGTACAAGAAGTTTGACAGTTATATGATTCAGCAGGGTTATAGCAGGAGTCAATATGATTGTTGTGTTTATCACAACAATTTGAAGGATAGTTCAATCATATATCTGGTTTTGTATGTGGATGATATGCTGATAGCTGCTGTGAACAAGTCTGATATTCAAGATCTGAAAAATCTGCTCAAGGCTGAATTTGAGATGAAGGAATTGGGGAATACAAAGAAAATTTTAGGAATAGAGATCTATAGAGATAGGAAGCAAGAGAAGTTGTTCTTGTCTCAGTAGGGGTATATTGAAAAGATATTATCCAAGTTTGGCATGTCAGCAGCCAAACCCATGGATACTCCTATGGCACCAAATCTACATCTGTCTGCTGTGTTTGATCCATAGTTACCGGAAGAGGAAGAATACATGTCGTGGGTTCCATATGCTAGTGCATTGGGCAGTTGAATATATCCCATGGTCTGTACTAGCCTAGATTTGGCTCAAGCAATCAGTGTTGTCAGCAGGTTTATGGCTCAACATGGAAAGGAACACTAGAAAGCAGTAAAAAGGATATTAAGGTACATTAGGGGTACATCGATGTTGGACTCATTTATGAAGGTGGTGCTCAATGTCTTGTCACAGGGTACTGTGATTCTAATTATGCCGCTGATGTGGACAACATGAGATCTATGACTTGGTATGTGTTTACTTTGGGTGGTTCTGTGGTAAGTTGGAAGACAACTTTATAGGGTACAGTGACATTATATACTACAAAAGAAGAATACATGGCACTGAAAGAAGCAGCAAAGGAAGCGATCTGGTTAAAAGGGCTAGTCAATGATCTGAGTCTGCAACAAGATCAAGACAGGGTGTATTGTGACAGTCTTAGTGCAATACGTTTGGCTAAGGACCAGGTTCAACATGAGAGAACCAAGCACATTGATATTAGGTACCATTTTCTGAGGAATGAGAGGAGGGTTAAAGTGGAGAAAATCAGCATTGATGTCAATCCTGCTGATAGTTCACTAAACCAGTTCCTAGGGGCAAGTTTCAGTTGTGTCTGGACTTGCTGAATATCCAAAGCTGTTAATCTGAATCTGGGAATACTCAGCTGAAGATGGGGATATGCTGAGGTATTCAAATCTGAAGACAAAGAGGTTTTCTGGCACTTGGTTGTGCATCTGGTCACTTTGCATAAAGTTGAAGTCAAGGTGGAGATTTGTAGTGATGACTTAAACTATGCTAATGAGTTTGGTCGGCTGAGTGGGATACTCTGCTGAATCTGTCTGGAAATTGTGGTGGTTAGTAGGGCTTGAAGGTGTCTGCTGAAGTTTGGTATTCAGCTGGGACAACAGGGTTGATCAACCTACTAAGTTATGGGTTGCTGAGTTGGTTCTCAGTGATACTTGGGGAACACGTCTGCATGGTTTTCCGATTTGGATAAGGTTACTTCTGGGGTATTTCAGTCATTGTCTGGTTTGGTTGTTTAGTCGGTTAGGGTTGAATTGCCAAGGCTATAAATACCATCTCTATTAATTGTAACTGTATGTAACTTTCTCGTGATAATAAAATATAATCATTTGTCGGTGGAGTAGTCGGCACATTGCCGGAAACCACGTTAAATCTGTGTTCTTCTTGATAACGTGTTTGTTTACTTGTTAATTCTTTATTGTTACTCACAATCACCATCACTTCTTATCGATCCGTCATAACAATTAGAAATTTTGCATCTAAAAGTGTTAGAAGGGATATATAAAAATACAATGTAAATTCTTCAAAAAAAACGCCATGTAAAATTTGTACGTCAATATAACTTGATTTTTTAAATATATTTTTCTTAATTTAAACTTTTTTTTTTACTGAATTGAAAGGGCATCGTCTGAAAAATTGGTCTCGGGCCTTGAATCCCTCAGGGCCGGCCCTCTCATGATTAATGATGTAAAAACGCATTATGTTACTAATATGATCATTTTGTGATGACACGAAATTCGTAGGGCAGTTGTGGATACTTGGTCAACGACAAAATTTGTCCTTTTTGTAGAAACGTATAACGACGTCGTTTTTGGGCAATGGTTCTTCCTTCTTTTTAATCTTACACTATGCACGTATATAGCACAAATACACGGATACGGAGACGTCGCATTACACGATATGAAAAATTTCAAAATGTAAAGGCACCACACTTTACCGATATGTGTTTAAAATACATGTATTTTCTTGATGTGGCAAAACGACGCCGTCGTCGGGATTTTTTATTTTTATTTTTTATTTTTAAAGCAATGTTTTTTCTTTCTCTTTAATGTTACATTACACACCTATATAGCACAGACACAGATACAGAAACGTCGCATGACACGACACAGAAAAATTCAAAATTTATGGACTCGACATGTCAGCAACATGTGTTAAAAATATATATGATACGGAGATGTCGTATGACACGACAATACATAAGGGCCACTGTTGGAAAAAATAATACTCAATATTTAACAACTTATTGACTCTAAGGCACGCAGTATGCATTGTATTTTAGGAGATGTTTCGCTCCTACAAAGTTATTTGGGGTTCACATGAAAATATCTCTCAGTATACAATTGAGGTATTTGATTCAAACAGTGACTCGTCTGATCAAACCAGAGGACACTTGAAAAAGTTTTGATGATTCTAGCATTGAATTTTCATGTATGCATTAAGTCGTATTTATATGACAAAAGGGCACTGGTCATATCCGTTCGGAGATGCATGCATTCGGATGAAGAGCTATACCACTTCGCCAGATGAATGAATTCGATTGCATCACTTCACATATGCATGAATTCGATTCGCATCACCTCACATGTGCATATATCCGAATCGCATCACTTCGGAGATGCATGTATCTGAATCGCATCACTTCACAGATGCATGTATCTGAATTGCATCACTTCGCAAATGCATGTATCCGAATCGCATCACTTCACAGATGCATGTATCCTATTTGCATCACTTCACTTCGAACTGCGTTTTGTTACGACAACTCGAATGTATACGATAACAAAATATGTAATTTATGAAAAAAATATCTAACATTTCTATGCAAAGCACAGAACACAATCCACTAGTGTGTGTGTGTCCACAATATAAATCAATACCAATGTAGCATTTATTGAAAAAAATTTCTTTTTACTTATAATTTGTTATATATTCATCTACTTTACCATTATTATATTAATGACAGTCAAAAGGCATTCCAAACTTTTACATTAAAATTAACGAAACTTAATGACTTTCTTAATCTGTTTAAAAAAGTCTAAACAAACATATATTTTAAAACAGAAATAGTATGCGTACAACATTTCTACAACCTTGCACCATAAAAGCTTTCCTATATATCTCATTGAGTTTGTTAAAACAGCAATTCTGCTTCTCATGAATCATTTCATTAGTTTCATGGCAAAAACTTCTCCGGCAATTCCTTTCATCATCACCCTCTTCTCCTTCCTCTTTATGTTCCGTCTCTTCTCCACATCCAATCAATTCCCGCAAGCCCATTTTGACATTACCGATGCAAAATCAAATGAAACAAAATGGGTTGATTACAAACTCTCTGAAGCAGCATCCATGGTAGCCCAGAACAATACATTGATAGTTTGTACTGTGAGTGAGCCTTTTTTGCCTTTATTGAATAACTGGTTGATTAGTGTTTCAAGACAGAATCATCAGAACATGGTTCTTGTAATTGCTGAAGATTATCCAACTTTGTTTCAAGTGAACAAGAAATTGCCTGGTCATTCTGTGCTCTTGTCTCCTCCTCTAAACAACTCTCACGCTGCAAGGATTTATGGGACTGAAGATTTCTACACTTTCACTTCAAGAAGGCCTCACTATCTGTTAAGTATTTTGGAGCTTGGTTATAATGTCCTGTTCAATGATGTTGATATGGTTTGGGTAGCTGATCCGTTTCCTTATATGGTTGAAGAACATGATGTATACATCACCGACGACTCATTACACCGGGAGGTAAGAATTATTATCATTCTTCAAGATATTTAATTATTATTATTGGTAAATACTATCGCTTTATTAATTTATTTAATTAATATTAAGGAAATCCACGTGATCAATCCACCAAAGATAATTCGCTTACAATATAAATAACCAGTACTTCTCCGTTTTTATATATATGTCGCAGAGAGAAAAATCACACAGATTAAGAAAGTAATTAATATGTGTATTGGAAATGTATTTTTTTATTGGAGATGTAAATGTTTTGTTGGTAAAGGAGTTTTTAGTATTGAAATTGTGTTTTTTTTATTGGAGATGTAAATAAATTGGTCCCTACAATATTCAAAAATAAATTCATAATCATATCACCACACAGTTCTGGTTTTCAATAGTTCAACGCAACAAACAATATACAAACGAACTTCAAAATCATCAGCAAATTTGCCATCAAAGTTGACCTATTATTGTGGTCAAAGCTGATCATGGGAAGAATATATTGAAGTCGGTTTTTTTAGAGACAGTGATTTAGGCACCAACTTGGTGCAGACAAACATGTACCAGCTGCATTATAGACCTTACACTTTGAGTAAAGAAAAAAGCAAAACTCATAACCCACAAAATCCACTATTCGGGGGATGGGTGGGGGATAAGTCGGTGTACAAATCATCTTTATTTTATTGGGGAAATGGGCCAAAAGAATAAGGAATGTCATAAATGTGGTTGGAAGGAAAACTTTCATTTTGTGTGAATAAATATGACAAATTTAAAATAAATGAACCAAAATACCCATGATTTTATTTTTTGAAAAAGTTGGAGTATATGTCGTGACATAAATAGGAGTAAATGTGGTGCCATCAATTGTGGAGAGTGAATCTAGCAAATAAATTTATTCAATATAGTTTCACAGTAATATAAAAAGAAATAGCAACAATCAATAAAAAACATAGTTACAATACAAAAAATGTAGCAACATATAAAAAAAAAGTAGTTACAATCAATAAAATAAAGTTACAATAAAAAAGAAGTAGTAACACTCGAAAAACAAGTACTAACAACCAGTAAAATAGATATGGTTACAGCTAAAAAAATTGTAGTAATATTGAAAAACTAGTAGTAACAACCGATAAAATAGATGTAGTTACAGGAAAAATAATGTAGTAACACTGACATGGATAGAGTAACAGAGGTGGAATAATTTGCATCAAAATTGTAGAGAAAGTTAGTATTTTGTTTTACATTAAAATAAAAAATGTGTAGTGATATTTGATTCTTAAATCATGGAGAATTGATTTGCGGTTATAATAAATGATGAAGGAGCATTAAATGCATTAAATGTATTAATTGGCGATTTTTCTTCTTTTTTGGGTAGAAAAGCATTAAATGACAGATTTTTAATCGAATAGGAAAGAGATCATCGTATATCAAGACTATTATTCAAAAAAGTTAGTAAAAAATGGTATTGTTGGAAGTTTACACTATTTTTGTCTTGATTAAACATCAATTTCCTTGAATCCTGATTTATTAGTAAATCTGTCCTTTTTGGCAAAAATCTATGTTTTTTCTAGCCTTTTGTTGGGTTGAAATCGTAAAAATAAGAGAAGTAGTAACACTCGAAAAACAAGTACTAACAACCAGTAAAATAGATATGGTTACAGCTAAAAAAATTGTAGTAATATTGAAAAACTAGTAGTAAAAACCGATAAAATAGATGTAGTTAAAGGAAAAATAATGTAATAACACTGACATGGATAAGTAACACAGGTGGAATAATTTGCATTAAAATTGTAGATAAAGTTAGTATTTTGTTTTACATTAAAATAAAAAACGTGTAGTGATATTGGATTCTTAAATCATGGAGAATTGATTTGTGGTTATAATAAATGATGAATGAGCATTAAATGCATTAAATGTATTAATTGGCGGTTTTTCTTCTTTTTTGGGTAGAAAAGCATTAAATGATAGATTTTTAATCGAATGTGAAAGAGACCAGCGTATATCAAGACTATTTTTCAAAAAAGTTAGTAAAAAAAGGTATTGTTGGAAGTTTACACTATTTTTGTCTTGATTAAACATCAATTTCCTTGAATCCTGATTTATTAGTAAATCTGTCCTTTTTGGCAAAAATCTATGTTTTTTCTAGCCTTTTGTTGGGTTGAAATCGTAAAAATAAGAGAAGTAGTAACACTCGAAAACAAGTACTAACAACCAGTAAAATAGATATGGTTACAGCTAAAAAAATTGAAGTAATATTGAAAAACTAGTAGTAACAACCGATAAAATAGATGTAGTTACAGGAAAAATAATGTAGCAACACTGAAATGGATAGAGTAACACAGGTGGAATAATTTGCATCAAAATTGTAGATAAAGTTAGTATTTTGTTTTACATTAAAATAAAAAATGTGTAGTGATATTTGATTCTTAAATCATGGAGAATTGATTTGCGGTTATAATAAATGATGAAGGAGCATTAAATGCATTAAATGTATTAATTGGCGGTTTTTCTTCTTTTTTGTGTAGAAAAGCATTAAATGACAGATTTTTAATCGAATGTGAAAGAGATCAACGTATATCTAGACTATTTTTCAAAAAAGTTAGTAAAAAATGGTATTGTTGGAAGTTTACACTATTTTTGTCTTGATTAAACATCAATTTCCTTGAATCCTGATTTATTAGTAAATCTGTCCTTTTTGGCAAAAATCTATGTTTTTTCTAGCCTTTTGTTGGGTTGAAATCGTAAAAATAAGAGAAGTAGTAACACTCGAAAAACAAGTACTAACAACCAGTAAAATAGATATGGTTACAGCTAAAAAAATTGAAGTAATATTGAAAAACTAGTAGTAAAAACCGATAAAATAGATGTAGTTACAGGAAAAATAATGTAGTAACACTGACATGGATAGAGTAACACAGGTGGAAATTTTTGCATCAAAATTGTAGGTAAAGTTAGTATTTTGTTTTACATTAAAATAAAAAATGTGTAGTGATATTTGATTCTTAAATCATGGAGAATTGATTTGCGGTTATAATAAATGATGAAGGAGCATTAAATGCATTAAATGTATTAATTGGCGGTTTTTCTTCTTTTTTGGGTAGAAAAGCATTAAATGACAGATTTTTAATCGAATGTGAAAGAGATCAACGTATATCTAGACTATTTTTCAAAAAAGTTAGTAAAAAATGGTATTGTTGGAAGTTTACACTATTTTTGTCTTGATTAAACATCAATTTCCTTGAATCCCGATTTATTAAAGTAAACTGTCCTTTTTGGCAAAAATCTATGTTTTTTCTAGCCTTTTGTTGGGTTGAAATCGTAAAAATAAGAGAAGTAGTAACATTCGAAAAACAAGTACTAACAACCAAGTAAAATAGATATGGTTACAGCTAAAAAAATTGTAGTAATATTGAAAAACTAGTAGTAAAAACCGATAAAATAGATGTAGTTACAGGAAAAATAATGTAGTAACACTGACATGGATAGAGTAACACAAGTGGAAAATTTTGCATCACCCCTGGAATGATGTTAAAGATCTTTTGCACTCTTTAATTGTAGGTAAAGTTAGTATTTTGTTTTACATTAAAATAAAAAATGTGTAGTGATATTTGATTCTTAAATCATGGAGAATTGATTTGCGGTTATAATAAATGATGAAGGAGCATTAAATGCATTAAATGTATTAATTGGCGGTTTTTCTTCTTTTTTGGGTAGAAAAGCATTAAATGACAGATTTTTAATCGAATGTGAAAGAGATCAGCGTATATCAAGACTATTTTTCAAAAAAGTTAGTAAAAAATGGTATTGTTGGAAGTTTACACTATTTTTGTCTTGATTAAACATCAATTTCCTTGAATCCTGATTTATTAGTAAATCTGTCCTTTTTGGCAAAAATCTATGTTTTTTCTAGCCTTTTGTTGGGTTGAAATCGTAAAAATAAGAGAAGTAGTAACACTCGAAAAACAAGTACTAACAAGTCTCTCTATCTCAATTGTATCTATTTATACATCTTTTTACTCAATGAATAGATATTGAAGTTACTTGTGTTTAAAAATATTGTTGTAATATTGACAAACTAGTAGTAACAACCGATAAAATAGATGTAGTTACAGGAAAAATAATGCAGTAACACTGACATGGATAGAGTAACACAGGTGGAATAATTTGCATCAAAATTGTAGATAAAGTTAGTATTTTGTTTTACCTTAAAATAAAAAATGGGTAGTGATATTTGATTCTTAAATCATGGAGAATTGATTTGCGGTTATAATAAATGATGAAGGAGCATTAAATGCATTAGATGTATTAATTGGCGGTTTTTCTTCTTTTTTGGCTAGAAAAGCATTAAATGAAAGATTTTTAATCGAATGTGAAAGAGATCTGCGTATATCAAGACTATTTTTCAAAAAAGTTAGTAAAAAATGGTATTTTTGGAAGTTTACACTATTTTTGTCTTGATTAAAAATCAATTTCCTTGAATCCTGAGATTTATTAGTAAATCTGTCCTTTTTGGCAAAAATCTATGTTTTTTCTAACCTTTTGTTGGGTTGAAATCGTAAAAATAAGAGAAGTAGTAACACTCGAAAAACAAGTACTAACAACCAGTAAAATAGATATGGTTACAGCTAAAAAAATTGTAGTAATATTGAAAAACTAGTAGTAACAACCGATAAAATAGATGTAGTTACAGGAAAAATAATGTAGTAACACTGACATGGATAGAGTAACAGAGGTGGAATAATTTGCATCAAAATTGTAGATAAAGTTAGTATTTTGTTTTACATTAAAATAAAAAATGTGTAATGATATTTGATTCTTAAATCATGGAGAATTGATTTGCGGTTATAATAAATGATGAAGGAGCATTAAATACATTAGATGTATTAATTGGCGGTTTTTATTCTTTTTTGGGTAGAAAAGCATTTAATGACAGATTTTTAATCGAATGTGAAAGAGATCAGCGTATATCAAGACTATATTTCAAAAAAGTTAGTACAAAATGGTATTGTTGGAAGTTTACACTATTTTTGTCTTGGTTAAACATCAATTTCCTTGAATCCCGATTTATTAGTAAATCTGTCCTTTTTGGCAAAAATCTATGTTTTTTCTAGCCTTTTGTTGGGTTGAAATCGTAAAAATAAGAGAAGTAATAACATTCGAAAAACAAGTACTAACAACCAGTAAAATAGATATGGTTACAGCTAAAAAAATTGTAGTAATATTGAAAAACTTGTAGTAACAACCGATAAAATAGATGTAGTTACAGGAAAAATAATGTAGTAACACTGACATGGATAGAGTAACAGAGGTGGAATAATTTGCATCAAAATTGTAGATAAAGTTAGTATTTTGTTTTACATTTTTTTAAAATAAAAAATGTGTAGTGATATTTGATTCTTAAATCATGGAGAATTGATTTGCGGTTATAATAAATGATAAAAATGCATTAAATGTATTAATTGGCGGGTTTTCTTCTATTTTGGGTAGAAAAGCATTAAATGACAGATTTTTAATCAAATGTGAAAGAGATCGGCGTATATCAAGACTATTTTTCAAAAAAGTTAGTAAAAAATGGTATTGTTGGAAGTTTACATTATTTTTGTCTTGATTAAACATCAATTTCCTTAAATCCTAATTTATTAGTAAATCTATCCTTTATGGCAAAAATCTATGTTTTTTCTAGCCTTTTGTTGGGTTGAAATCGTAAAAATAAGAGAAGTAGTAACACTCGAAAAACAAGTACTAACAACCAGTAAAATAGATATGGTTACAGCTAAAAAAATTGTAGTAATATTGAAAAACTAGTAGTAACAACCGATAAAATAGATGTAGTTACAGGAAAAATAATGTAGTAACACTGAAATGGATAGAGTAACACAGGTGGAATAATTTGCATCGAAATTGTAGATAAAGTTAGTATTTTGGTTTACATTAAAATAGAAAATGTGTAGTGATATTTGATTCTTAAATCATGGAGAATTGATTTGCGGTTATAATAAATGATGAAGGAGCATTAAATGTATTAATTGGCGGTTTTTCTTCTTTTTTGGGTAGAAAAGCATTAAATGACTGATATTTATTCGAATGTGAAAGAGATCAACGTATATCAAGACTATTTTTCAAAAAAGTTAGTAAAAAATGTTATTGTTGGAAGTTTACACTATTTTTGTCTTGATTAAACATCAATTTCCTTGAATCCTGATTTATTAGTAAATCTGTCCATTTTGACAAAAATCTATGTTTTTTCTAACCTTTTGTTGGGTTGAAATCGTAAAAATAAGAGAAACGCATTGGTGTGATGAAAAATATGTTTACATACAATTTCTTATTTAAACACAATTTACTAACAAACATCAAAAGCACATGTTTAAAAAGGAAAAATAAAAAGTTCTTAAAAAAATGGAAGGAAAAAAAACGTGTTTTTCCCTTATAAGTTTCCACAAAAGATTTTTCTCCTCAATTGCTTTATATCAATAAATATAATAATTATTGTTGAACATTAATCAACGTGTGTTGATCTTTAATAAAAGTAAATAAACAAGCTTACCAATTAAATAATAAACATAAATCATGGCTTTGTTTCTGGGGGAAGGGCTACAAGGAAAAAAAAAAAATCATAAATGAGTTCAGAAGGACGTTACTATTATGTGATTAGAAAGGACAAATTCAAAATAAATGGACAAAAATACCATTTTACACATTGAACACGTCGTAACACTAGATAAAATTTAGTAACAACCAATAAAACAAATAGTAACAGCCAATAAACAAGTAGTAACAGCTCATAAAGTGTCGTAACATCCAATGGAAAAGTAGTAACAGTCAATAAACAAGTAATAACAGCCTAAAAACAAGTAGTAACAGCTCGTAAAAAATAGTAACGGCCAATAAACAAGTAGTAACAGCCCGAAAAATCGATAAAAGTTACATCAAAAAATGTAGTAACGTTAAAAAATTAATAGTAACAACCCTAAACCCTAAACTTTTTAAATAAATAAAAAATGTAGCCTGCAACTACGTTCAGCTCCGGCGTTCCACAGCCAATCGCCGACATCCCAGTAACGTTCAGCTCCGGCGTTCAAATCCGATCGTTCAGCTCCGGTGGCACAGCCATCACCTCTCTTTCTTCTCCCCAAATCCTAATCCCCAAATCATTCAATCTGATTCGGGTGATACGAATCCGATCTTCTTGGCCGTAAATTGGACTCGGTTGTTGCTGCTAACTTTAACCGTTGCTTTTCCGGCATCGGATGCCATGTTTTCCAGTTGTCTGCAATTGTTGCAGATGACTTTTCCGGCCGTCTTCAAGTGTTGATTTTAACCGTTACTGCTACTATCCATTTGTTGAAATCCTTCTCCAATTCCTCTTCTTAACAGAAAAAAAAAAAAAAAATCGATTAAAGAGCAAATTGTCGCTGATCCGCCGCCGCTGTCCAAAACGCTGCAAAACCCAAAATCCTCTTCTTAACAGCGGACAGATTAATAAATAGGGTTTTTTGGTAATATGGTTTTTTATTTTATAGATATATAGGAAAAGGGTGTTTTTGGAAATTTACATAGGTTGTGTCCTGATTAATTAGCAGTGTCCTTGCATCCTGGTTTATTTATTAATCTGTCCTTCCTGACAAAAACCTATTGTTTCTCAACAAAAATAAAAATAAAAAAAAAAAAAAAAAAAAAAAAACATAATTCATGCACATAATTGCAACATAAGCAAAAGATAATTTTTTTATTATTAAAGTGTGAGTGTATTTCCTAAAAACAATGTTTGCCCCCTAATATTAAATAATAATGAAAAAAATAATTCCTAAATCAATAAAAACAAAAATCAATTAAAAATAGGATGACGTTCAAATAAAATAGTAAAGTGAAAATCAATATTAAAAATAGGAAAAACGAAGATAATCAAAATCCTTGATTGATTATTGATTATTATTAAAAACTGAAAATATAAAAACAATTCTCATTATTAATATGAAAATAAATTAAATCAATCAAATCAACAAAATCATTAATTTATAATTGATTAGCATTAAAAACAAATGTGTTATCCCGTTACGTGTTTCCCCAAAAATATTTTTCTCCAACCAAGTAACTTGGCTCAAGTGTTGAGTAACTTGAGAGTTCCTAGAGATGTTATCAGTTCGATTTTTCTCTGAGATGCCATGTTGAAAGAGTTCTTGGCCAGGCCCTATCCCAGAGTAAGAGTCAGACTCTGTAGACACGACCTAAGCCGAACTCTGGATTAATCGGACCAATGTGTTTCGGATATCGGGGACTTTAGGCATAAAAAAATGATTTTTCTCCTCGATTACTTTATTTCAATAAATATAATAATTATTGTACAACATCAATCAACGTGTGTTGATATAGTTAATAAAAATAATAAACAAGCTTACCAATTAAATAATATAAACATAATTCATGTGCACAATTGCAACAGAAGCAAAAGATTCATTTACCCATCCAATAACGAAAACATTAGCAGGTATACGGTTAAAACATAATAAACATGGTTACTTGACTTAACTATTTTATATATACATCTTTATAAACATTCCACTTCCTCAATACATCATTCTCACAAGTTGCCATCATCCAAATTTTTCTATCTTCTGCCAATAAGGCATTGCCCCAGCGGTAAACACTATGGTCCTTAATCCAGAAGTTCTGGGTTCGAGTCCCCGTGCATGTATGGATTTCGTATCCGTAAAAAAAAAATCCAACTTCTCTGAGTCGCACCTATGTCACACAAATCATAAGAAACCATACCGTAATAATGTATCTCTCAACAATATATTTACTGTTTTAGATTTGACTGTGTCGGATCTGATGTTTTTCTAGATTTGATGTGTGTTGACTGTTCTCAGTTAAATCATCCAACTCTGCTGATTGAACCCGATGTTCCACTTGTTTGTCAACACTCCCAGATTCTGATTCAACAATGGATCTCACATATGAGTTAAACATAGAATTCTCATCAAAGACTACACTACTGGCCAGTGTAACCCTGCTTTCAACTAATGACCAAATTCTATATACTTTAATCCCATCTCCATATCCATCAAGCACCCCCTTCTTGGCTCTTGGATCAAGCATACCTTCACCTGCATGATAATAAACTATGCACCCAAGCCCCTCATATTTGAGTAATCTATAGGCCTTCTTGACCACATCTCATATGGTGTTTTGAAATTGATCCATGTGTGAGGTTCCATGTTGATTAGGTAGCAAGCTTTACGCACTGCCTCTGCCCAGAACCTCCTTGCCAAACCAGCATTAGAGACCATGCACCTTGCCCTTTCCAGAAGTGTCTTATTCATGAGTTCTGCTACACCCTCTGTTGTGGAGTATATCTGATAGTATGGTGTCTAGCAAAGCCTCAATTCTTGCAAAACTAATCAAATTCAGACCAACATAATTTCAGATCTTTATCAGTTCTAAGTCTCTTGATCTTCTTGTCTGTCCGATTTTCAACCAATGCCTATATTGCTTGAAACTCTTGAATGCATCACCCTTATGCTTTATCATGGTCACCCAAGTCATTCTTGAATAATCATCAATCAAGGATACAAAATATCTGTGACCACCCAAAGATTCCATGCTAGAGGGGCCCCAACAATCAGAATGAACATAATCAAGTGTCCCATTTGTGTTGTGAATTGATTCTGGGAACTTGCTCCTATGTAGCTTCCCAAACGTATAGTGCTCACAAAATTTTAGCTCTTTGACCTTATGTCACCCATGTAGATCATACTTAGATAGACTTTGCACCCCCTTTCACCCATATGACCAAGCCTCATATGCCATAGTCTTGTCATATCCTTCTGGTGAACCACTAATGATACATCAACAACAAAACCTAATATAGTAGAATCTTGCAGAAGATACAATGTTCTCTATTTGATACCTTTCTGAATCACATCTGAACTAGAATCTTTGGCTGTCTAGAAGACTAAGCGATATCAAATTCTTTGTCATGAGTGGAACATGTTTTCATCCTTCAATGTGTAGAATTTACCATCATATGTCGAGATCTGAATTGAGCCTATCCCGACCATCTACAGACTGTTGTCCATAGAAATATGCCCTTCATTTACTTGCTCATAGGTAGTGAATTACTCCATGTGTGGACAAATTTGGTAAGATGTTTCAGAATCTAAAATCCACACATCATTGTGATGTGATGATTCCTCATCCACTAGAGCTGGTGTTTATGCCGAAGCAACACCTGTGAACCTAACGTTGATCCTAAAGCTTAGTCTCAATTACAACTTTGATGCCAATCAACCTTGCTCGAACAGATCACTGATTCCATCACAAAACCTGAACGCTCTGATACCAGTTTGTTGTAACGGATCACTAGTTTTTACGGATTTTGAGAAAGAACAAGAATCAAACAATCAGACAAACACAGAAAACAAGAACATAGAATTTACGTGGTATTCGGAAATGAGCCGACTAATCCATGGACATAAAACGAGGAGTTTATATTATCACCATAAAGTTACAAATTGTTACATTGATTCTGGTATTTGTAGTCTTTTTCCAATAAAACAATCAACTCTGATTGACTAAAACACTACTAGACACAGCCTTCCGGATTTAGATGAAAAGGGCCAGATGTAACCAGAATCAGACATAGAGATGACCAGACGTGAACATCAGATTCAGAAGTTATCAAAGACCTCGGTGAGAACTTCAGACGTGATACTCAGCTGAACATTCAGATGAGTATTTTAGATTCAGCTCAAACATATTCAGATTCTAGTTTAAGTCAGCATTACATTGGTGACTGCCTAACAACCAAACTCTCCTCAAGCCGCTCGAAACTATTTCTTTTTTAATTGGGACACACTTCTCAACAACAGCAAAAATTTTGGGGACACGACAGTAATAACTAACATAAATTTTATTGAAAAAGATCCGGCAAGCAGTTGGATAACGGTTTCCTGTATACAAATTCAACCAAGATCATAAAACTACCATAAGACCACTCCCAAGCCGAAAAACAAAATGACGACTCAAAAACTCAAAGAAGTAAACCGCTTAATCTCTCGACACAATATATATATAAAATAAGCCCAACATCACCAAATATATGTACATCTCATTCTTCAATACTTTCTATTTGTAATACTTTGTAAAGCACCATAGTCCGCTCCATTATTGTGCATGTGGAAATTTTTAAACGTGTTCTTTTAGATCGCGATGATAAATAGAGAGAGTGTCAAACAATAACGGTTGGAAGAGTAATTTTTTTTAACTATCACACCCTGTAATTTGATTAGGTTAAGTCATTCTCTGAGTTGTATTGTGTTTTTGGACGTTTTTTGGATTATTGTCTAGTGCCTTACTAGACCTAAAAAATTTATTTTATTGTCGTTCAAAAGAAAATTGGATGGTCGGATGGGCTGGATTTAAATGGCTTGTTGGGTTGGATCGAATTATATAAGTTCTTTGTGTACCAAATAAACGTGTGAGCACAGCCCACCTACGCCATACACAGCTGCATCCTTAACGGCGAATAACGTGTTTGTTTATGTTTTTCTGAATCTTGTTTTATAGAATATCTCTCAATGCTTTTGATCTTCATCTTACTTTGTTAAAGTGTCCACATTTGGAACTTTCCTTACCTTATAGCCCAGGTCTCGAGATTTATGGTCTTTCTATTATATGAGTTTGAGTTTATATTTTAAACATGCCTATATAAACACGTCATGTATGAATTGGTAGGTGATCATTCAGAACAATAGATATATTAAAGAAGCTCTAGTAGTAACATATGTGCTCTGGTACCGTGCATTTGGAAATCTCCAAAATTGGTCTATTCAATGTTTACATTGTGATGGAAAACATAAACAAGGACGTATAACAACAGATATACGAATATTCCTAGTGATTCATTTTTAGCTTATTCAAATATTATGAATCTATTCATTTTTAACAGGACACTCATGAATTGCGAGAAGGTATGAACATATGCGGTGGCATGATTTATATGCGTCCCACTAATGGATCAAAACTACTAATGAAGAAATGGATTGAAGAAATTAGGGCTCAACCATGGATTGAAGGAAAAAATACTAATGGTCAGCCTGCATTCAACAAGGCTTTGATGAAAACCATTGGGCAAGTAAATTCGTATGTGCTTCCACAAACAGCATTTCCACCAGGTCGTTTGTATTTCAATAATGCAAAATGGGTTAAAGGAAATAAAGGGAGGCTCGTAATTATACACAATAATTGGATTGTCGGATTGGAGAAAAAGATACAACGTTTCAAGAATTATGGATTATGGATGGTGGATGATCAAATATCGGATTCTCAATAAAGTGTTGGCCATATAAAGTTTGTGGTTTTCTTTATGTTTATTTTTTGAAAATTTTGTTTGGGAAAACAATATTACCAAAACGGTTGTGGTGACAACTACATTACACCATTCGTTATGATAGAACCATCATAGTAATGAGGAAATTAATAATTTTTAAATGGTTATTACGTGTAGTACACTTTTTTTTCTCAAAGTTGTAGGATTTCTGCTGATGGCATTGGGATTTTCTTATATTACAATGGTTATATGTTAGTCATACCAATTGATATTTATTAAACCCACTTACTTTTGCTTTGTTCTCCCTAATAAAATGACGTGGGCCAGATCGATCACCGTACACGTGACATTCACACAATAGAGCTACGAGCATAAAAGCACTTCTGTGTATCGTCCCGATGATCTCCTAGTGTCATTTGCCCATATTTTCATACAAGTGTTTGAAGCTCGGTCTCAACATGATAAATCTCGATCCCGAGATAAGGCTTGGAACAAGTTCAGAGGGTCGAATGAACTTGTTCGATTTTAAACTTCTTAAGATCTTTTTAACTTTGTTAAACTTGTCAAAGTTATGCAGCGGAAAATTAAAGTAGTTTTAAATTTGTTTTAATAACTTGTGCTAGATGAAATCAAAGTAAATGCAGTGCTGAAACTAAAGTGCAGAAAGTAAATAGGTGCAAGTGTGCTATCAAAGTTCGAGGTAGTGTAATCCTCTACGTCTTCTTTTCTTCTATGATATGGAGGAATTCACTATCGTTCTTTGTTACACCAGTTAAAACAGTGACAATAGTACTTGACAATCCTCAGTTGCTTCACTATCTGAGCTACCAGTCCTTCACAACTCTCTCAGCTGCTTCCCTGACTAACTCTGTTGTTCTTTCAAAGTAATCTTCAACATCCATCACACAAACTCCTTCACAGCCTCAACTTCTGCTTCACTAGCTGAATCTCTGTCCTTCACAACTTCACTACACAGATAAACTCATATAAATAAATCAAATTGGATCGAGCGAGAGTTGGATCAAGATTGATTCTTTGAGCTTGATTGGATATAACTTGGTACCTTTAGAGTTTGTTCGAGATATACGAGTAACAGCCAGATGATTCTGTTTAAGCTTTTTGGATTTTGCTAACTCTTTAATTACTAGATTTTTTCATTGATTGCTTTGATTTCTCAATGATAGTTCCCTTAGGCTCAGTGGAAATGTGTTAGTTGTTGCGCTTCTTCTCTAAGTCTTTTATTTATACACACGGTCTTCTAGTGAGCTTATTTTCTTCTTCTCATCTGAAATTCTCTTATGCTCGTCTGAATTTCTCTTGACAAATTATATGTTACAGATCATTGATGAAATTTGGGTTTTTCTAAGTCATTAGCCATTTGTTAAAATCAAACGCTTACCGTTGTACTAAAACCAATTGATGCCAATAAATGCGCTACTTTATTTCTTATCATTTAAGAGTGTGGCAATCTGTCCCAACACCCCACTCAGTGTTGGCAATCTGTCCAACACTTGCATATTTTTTTCATTCAAGAGTGTGGGCAATCTCTCCCAACACCCCTCTCAAATGTGGGCAATCTGTCCAACACTTGCATAATTTTTTTAAAATAATGTTCCAACCAGGGTTTGTTCCAGTGACCTCGCGCTCGATACCATGTTAAGATCAAACGCTAACCGTTGTACTAAAACCAATTCGTGTCAGTAAAGACGCTACTTTATTTCTTATCATTTAAGAGTGTGGGCAATCTGTCCCAACACCATTTGATCCTCCAATAAATAGCCATTCAAAATTTTGGAAGGTTTCTTGTACGTATGAAGAGATGAGAGTCATTTTTGTGTGATATTAATGTTGACAATTTCAAACCTTGATGGGAAACCTAGTGGGAAACCGGTCGGGAAACCCGCGGATGTTAAACTTTCCTAGGCAGCTAGTGGGAAACCGGTCGGGATTGTTCACATTATTGTTAGAGCACGTTCGGCAAAAATGACGCCCCTAACACCAAGATCGTCAAAAACCATGAACCATTGAGGCATTAATACCACCAGAGAAAGGAAAACTGGTAGAAACCTCAATCACAACATGAAGCCCAAATGAAAAGGCTAGAGTAGCATTTATCTACCCTGGATTGAACTGTAACGCTCGAGGGGATCTACCATGGATATTCATTGATAGCCTCAAAACATACCTATAAAGTAGTAATTCAATATATTTTTCTAGCATATTTAGAGACAAAATCCAAATTCATACGTATACACAAAACATACTTACAAATTCTCACTTCAAGATTGCTTTTGTAGCACATTTAGTTTCGAAATCACTAATCAAAGTAATTGTCAATTGCATTAACCATATTGTTCTTAATCGATATCAAGGCTATCACATTCAAAAGTTCTTGAGTCATTGTAGCAGGTTTGATCTCTTTTGGGCTTTCCATGTATTTGTTATTGCTGCCCTATGAGGTTTCATGACTGCCATATGTATGGTGATCGATTATACAAACATTAGTTGTTAAGAGATTTCAGTGAGATGAGATTAACTGTTGAGATGCCATGAACCTTATAAAAGTGGGTTGGATCACGTATCCTTTTCAACCTTCTTTAATAAAACTGAATAATGTCCTTTTAAATAAATATCTTATTTACTTTGAAAAAAATAAGTAATTCGTCTAGCTAACAATTCGGATGATATATTTTTTTTCATCTTCTACGTTTAATGTTTCTAATTAATTAATTAAATTGATATTACACATTTCATTATAGGTCCAAGGACATATATAAGCAGGGGGCTTTAACTTCAAAACCTAGATATGAAGTGAGGTAAGTATGAGACTTTAACCTCAAATCCTAAACTATGAAGTGAAGAAACTCTTAATATGGTGTGTGAAACAATATCAAGTATCCGATGTGGTATTAATTAGTAACAACTTCAATTCCACCCCCCCCCTCCCCCCTCCCCCCCCCTCCCCCCACGCTTGCCCGAATGAAAATGTGCTAAACATGAACTTAGCTATGATATAGTAATGACAAATCAATCTTATTTTCTTTCACTATACACGCCCATATTATGTAAAAGAATGTAGAAATGAGTATATATATTAGATATCATTTGGTACAACATACATATAGTTGTTGCAATATAAATGAAAAATCGTATACCATGAGCGAAAATCCTACAACTTTACGAATACCACAAGAAAAAAATGTACCACATAATAACCATTATTAAATTTCTCATGACGTTAATTGAAATGGGTGCTCTCTCAACACAAAAATTGTGTAATGACGAGTGACACAACACGCTTTTACATTTTGATTATGGTATGTCTAAAGATAGTGTAGAAATGTGTTTTGTCTTTCATTGTGCCACAACCGCTTTGTTAATGTGGCCAATACTTTATATTCCTCGAGGAGATTCCGACATATGATCATCCACCATCCATAATCCATAATTCTTGAAACGTTGTATCTTTTTCTCCAATCCAACAACCTGATGATGCCGAAAAATTGACCTTACCCACGTGTCGCTTCCACATCAGCATAATATATAAATAAAGATAGAGAAAAGCCTCCATCAAGGGCCAGAACCCCCAGTACCCGAGCTGCATGACCTCGGTCACCATCCTTTGACCCCCTCGATCGGCTTGTACTTGTGATCAAACTTGCCCCTGCCCGACCCTATAGGTCGGCTCAAGTCCCTCTCGGACCAAACCTCTTATGCACGTAAGAATCCAAGGTGATCCCAGCTCGACTATCTTCCCCGACCTCCGTAGGTCGGCCCAAACACAGAAGGGTTCAGCTCGGGCCATCTAAGTCGGCCAGAGTCCATCCTCAATCGTTTTTCCCACGAGTGTGATAAACTGATAAATATGGGAAGAACCCCTCATATTTAATACTTTGATTCTGACAGTCAAATATGTCCATAATTATCTCTGAAAATTAAGGAGATTAAATCGTAGTTATCTTTTCCTTAGGGAACACAAAATCCAAGCCCAACAAGGACAAGAACCATGGCGCCTTCGGGTATAACTCCCTCTATATAAACCATCCCTAAGGAACTACGAAGACTTGATTCCAATACACGCATTGCATACGTAGGCAGTTTGAGATACAATTTCTTGAGTCCAGTCTAAACCACCACCAAACACCCCATTTTTCATCGTTTTCATCATGTTCTTAAAGATTTTTGCAGGTTATCATTAGGAGAACAGCCCCGGATTTATAATCGATGATTTCCAGCCTCGTCAAATGGCGCTCGAAGGAGGAATTCCTAACAACTTTGTTCAAACTCCAATAGAAAAAATGCAGTAAGATCTACGAACAATTCCGGAGGTTGAGCCGTTGAAAAAATATTTTCACCATTCATATTGAATACGAAGGTGGGAGGAATGAGCCCTCCAAATTTCATGCCGATGGGAGTCTATTTCAATGCCCGATCGTCGCGGTAAATTTGCTGCTGTTGTATCACCAAAAAACAGATCAGTCACATCGGTGGCTAATTGCCAGAGATTGAGCCGATGAAAAATGATTTTCACCATTCATATTGAAGAAGAAGGTGGGAGGAACGAGCCCACCGAATTTTGTGCCGATCGGAGTCCGTTTCAATGCCCAATCGTCACCGTAAATGTGCTGCTACTGCTGTATCACCAAAAAATACAGCAGTCACAACGGCCCGATGAAAAACAATTTCCACCGTTCATATTGAAGAAGAAGGTGGGGGGAACGATCCCTCCAAATTTCGTGCCGATCAGAGTCCGTTTCAATGCCCGATCATTACCGTAAATTTGCTGCTGCTGCTGCTGTATCACCAAAAAACAAAGCAGGCACATCGGCGGCTAATTGCCAGAGATTGAGCCGGTTAAAAAGGATTTACAATGTTCATATTGAAGAAGAAGGATGTACGAACTAGCCCTCCAAAACTCATGTCGATCGGAGTCCGTTTCAATACCCGATCGTCGCCCGAGATTTGCTGCTGTAACACCAAAATAAACTGCGAGTTTTCTTCCTTATTCTCCAAGATCCGAGCCGAGCTCCCCGGATCTTCAAGATCCGAGCCGAGCTCCCCGGCTCTTCAAGTTCCGAGCCGAGCTCCCCAGTTCTTCATGATCCGAGCCGAGCTCTCTAGCTCCCCAGATCCGAGCTCTCAAGATACAAGCTCTCATCGGGTTTTATTTCTACAACTTTATTATGATCACGCTTATACGTTTTTGGAACTCTCCCGACCTAAAGAGTCGGGATGAGCTTTCTTATATTTTGGAACTCGCCTTTGGGCGAGCCTTCTATAAGTCCGAATTTAATTCGGCATCGTATTTGGAACTCGCCTTCAGGCGAGCCTTCTATAAGTCCGACTTCGGGTCGGCATCATATTTAGAACTCGCCTTCGGGCAAGCCTTCTATAAGTCCGACTTTGGGTCGGCATCATATTTGGAACTCGCCTTCGGGCGAGCCTTTTATAAGTCCGACTTCGGGTCGGCATCATATTTGGAACTCGCCTTCGGGCGAGCCTTCTATAAGTCCGACTTCATGCCGGCATCATAATTTGCATCATATTTGGAACTAGCCTTCGGGTGAGCCTTCTATAAGTCCGACTTCAGGTCGACATCATATTTGGAACTCGCCTTCGAGCGAGCCTTCTATATGACCGACTTTAGTTCAGCACAAACAAATTACACCAATAAGCAAACGGTACGTTGATTTACTATTATTTTATTTTCCATTACGTATGGTTATTATTGATTTTAGAGGACAAACACATGTGCAACTCCTTCATGCGAGAAGTAAGTCCAACCTGACCCTGCTCGCCGTGCTTTTAAAACAAGAAGTCAGCACTAGCCTGGCCCTGCTCGTCCTAAACTTTCATGCGAGAAGTCAGCACTAGCCTAGCCCTGCTTGCCATGCTTTTAAAACGAGAAGTCAGCACTATCCTGGCCCTGCTTATCCAATACTTTCATGCGAGAAGTAAGCACTAGCCTGGCCCTGCTCGCCGTGCTTTAAAACGAGAAGTCATCACAGCTTGGCCCTGCTCATCCTAAACTTTCATGCGAGAAGTCAGCACTAGCCTGGCCCTGCTCTCCGTGCTATTAGAACGAGAAGTCAGCACTAGCCTGGCCCTGCTCGTCCCATACTTTCACGCGAGAAGTCAGCACTAGCATGGCCCTTCTCGCCGTGCTTTAAAATGAGAAGTTAGAACACCATGGCCCTTCTTGCCCAATGCTTTCACGCGAGAAGTCAATCCGAACTGGCCCCGGTCGCCCTGAATGCCACAACTCAAAATGCCATCGTCACATCGGTACGATCAACAACACCTCTGGTGCACCAACCGGCGAAGCCCGTGATAAGGACATCGTCCTATCAGGTTCTCCTTAACGCTATTTTAATGAAATATTGAACTCGTTCTATTGTGTATTTTATCAAAAGCACAAATTCACTGAAATAGTCAGAAATACATTTGACTCCATTAAAATATGATACCTGAGACCCACCTAGTCTGGCTCAGTAAAACACATACGAGGTCTGACAAATCCGACCTAGCTCACAGAAATTTATAACTTCTGACTCAGTTCGCCAAAATATGACATCCGCGCCCCCCCGCGTTGGATCAAACGAACATGCCCGCTAAATTGTCAGCAGGCCAGACAAGCCGAGCTCCTTAGGACGGACTCTACTTAAATCGCTATGACTGACACTTGAGCTCCACAGGTCGGACTCAACCTGATCAGCAAAGACCAAACTAATAAAGTCTGCGTGACAGACTCAAATAATTAAGTCTACAGGCTAGATTTGAGATTATACAAACAAACAACCAAGTATGTCATCCAAAAACTATAAGTTAGTGCATGGCATACTGAGGGGCAAGACGTCCCTTGTTATAAACCACTCAAGAGATTGAAAGTTCAAATTAAGAAAAATCATCAAGAGTACATCCGAGCTCCGTAATACATAACCAGTTTAAAATCAAATCTACAAGACAGATTCGACCTAAGCCTCACATGTAGAACTTAGCAAAGTTTGCAAGGGATAGGACAGACTCAATCTGAGCTTCGTAGGACGAGCTCCACGTAGTTAGCCAGTCAAGCTCATTAGGTCTGCAAGTCAGACTCGAACCAAAGTCCACGGGTTGTACTCAATTGAGCTCCGTAGGTCGGACTCAAGAAGTTTGTAAAACAATCTCTTAGCTGCATTCGTAGGACAAACCCGAGTGAAAACATGACAAAACCTTTAGTATGCCATCCAAAACTACAAGTTAATTCATGGCATATCTCACCATTAACAAAGCACTTAAAGAAAGTGTGGATTAAATCAAGTACTTAAAGAAGTGCTCGGAATAAAGTTAAGGCTGAGAACTTAACAAAATACTCATTCTGTTATCAAATTGTACGGATTACAATTTCTTTTGAAATAAAAATTCAAAGCAATAAACTACAAGTCCACAAGCAACTGATCTAAAAACCGGGGGCTGGACTCTGTGGTGGCTCTGAAGAAGCAAGAAACAAGGTAAGAGCAGCCGCAGTACGGGAAGAGTACTCAGACACAATGTCCCTCCTTCCGGGAAGTCATTCAAATGGTTGTCATAAACCGAACCTATGCCCTGCTTATAAAAAGCCTTGCGGGGGAGATTGTCCCTGACAAAGTCAAAGTTTACAATCTGACCCTTTGCCTTATCCACCCCCAAAGTGTAGACATGGTTAGGCCGACCATGCATCATGTCGGCAATCTTCTTCGAATCTCCAGTAAACTTGCCAAGCCTGGAGAAAATGTCCTGGCCAATCCAGGTTCCCTTCAAGTAAGAAACACTATGAAAATACAACACTCGAGTAAGAAAAGCAAGCTTGCGTATTCCATGGCCTTGAAGACAGCGTCACCTAGCTCCACATCAGTCATCCCAAGAGATCGGCTCATATTCCATGGTTCGGACTCAATAAAGTCTACAAGACAGACTATTTGAGCTCTGCATGTCCGACTTAGCAAGCATATGTCAACTAGAAAGCGCTTTGAGACCGTTTAATAGCGTGGCATCACAAGCCCGTCCGCTTAATAACGCGAGAAGTCAGTCTAATCTGGCCCTACTAGCCAAAAAACTTCACGCTAAAAGTTAGTATGATAAGCCCTCGAGCGAATCTTTTATACACCAAACACCAGCTTGGCACCGTATTTAAAGCTCTCCCCCAAGCGAATCTTTTAAAAAATATGGCCTTACGCTCTCAAGCATAACGCACTTAAAACCGGTCGCTACCTAAGCACAACACCGGTGCACTACGCTAAATGAGACTTATGCTATCTCGGCAGATCGCTTTAGAACAAGTCACTTCGACCAATGGTGTATCAAGTCGTTACAACTTTACACCATGACTCTCGGTTAAACATCTGAAATCTTAAAGAGTATGGGGGCATTGATGTGTCGAATCAATCCAAGTCCTCTAGTTCCGGAAAGAGCCTATGGATCCAAACCTGGCCCATACGAAAGCCGAGAAACGGATAGGCCACTCAGCCTAGCCAGTCCGCCCCTTAATAGGCCGGACCAAGCCAAGCATGATCAAGCCCGCCTCGCACCATCATGATGTTGGAAATAACGCCCGAAAGACAATTCATGTAATTGTTTTTATAATTAATAAATGACAGATTTATTCTCATCTTATTATTTGCTTCGTGCTTATAAGTAATACACTACTGAAAATCCCAAGTCGTATCATATGTAGCTATATAACTTAGTGTGGGTCACAAATGAGGATTAAGGTTATGGTGATACACTTGAACTGTAAGTCCGTGGTGAAGTTAATCAAAGTATGGGGTCTATTGATTAAACCACCATTAATGCGCCCAGAACACATTATGGTGTGACCGTCTTATTTGGACCGTCGACATTGGTTGTCTAAGTGGGGCATTTATATATGATGAGAGTCATATAGGACTGGACCGATTTAATATTAGTTTCGCATATAATTCTATGATTGAGAAATCTTATTAAATCATAAGATGATCATATATGGATTAACCTTATGCCTGAAGTTATTACAGGCTCCTACTTGTTTCAGGATAAGGTTTGATGTGTTCGTTAAGGATCGCTAAGTCACGCGGTCTGAATCACTTTCACGTTGGCACTATTCTGGAATGAGTGAGAAGTGTGTGTTTCACAGATATGGAATCCATTCCTTCCTGCGGGAAGCAGAAAGACAATCCTCTAATTTGTTAATCCTAGAAACTGATCGATCTCGGGAGTTCGTATTGGTTATGAACTAATTGATAACTAGTGGGTTAATGGTAAATAAGGATAAGATGTATTGAAGAAGGTTTACGGAAATAATCATGCTTCATTACGGATAGTCTATGGAGGGTTAGTTTATATGTAATGATTATATCAATGGACACTTATCGACTCGACTCGACGTTTTGAGAATAAGTTATATCTATAATCGATAGAGTTCAGTTTCGGATTTATGGTGGCGTAATTCCGAAATTAATAAGTTGAGTAGAAGTATTCTGTTCGATGAATATTTTATTCAATTTATTGTAGCTACTGGTTATGGGTCCATGGTCCCCGGGTTGGCTCCTAACACGCGAGTGTTTTCTCGTTTTATGCATCCTCGAGAATGAATTAAATAGTTGGTCTATTTAATGAATATGCGAATATTATTTATTTGGTAAATAATATGTAAAATAGAAAAGACATTTTCTATTAAAAATGATTTAAAAGTGGCGCCTATAAAATGGATAAGTTAGGAGAAGAAATTTTCCTAGATTATCTCATATGTCTAATTAATTAATTATCTATTTGTGGGATAATTAATGGAAAAATTAAGAGATTGATTTTTTGGGAATTATCTCTTATTTTTGTAGCAAAAATATCTTTTCCTTTTGGGAATAAATAATTGTGGTGTGAAAATGATAACTCTCTTGACTAGTTATTTTCCTATATAAAGAGAGTTCCTCCTAGCACAAAATACCACACAATTTGCGCCACCAAGTAAATAAAAGGAAGAAAAAATAGTTTCTTGCCTTAGTCATTTAGAGAAGAAAAACCTAGGGTTTTTCTTATGCATATTCGAGGAGGTTTTACGGCGAGGATCGACGTCCACCAGTCGTCGCTAGGAGATACAATCCGGATGATTGTGGCTTCTCCCTTTTGTCGAATTTCTCATATCTTTCCGTTAAGGTAAATCTACTAACCTTCTTGTAGATTGTTAATTAATTATGTGAATTAAAATCGTGGTAAAATCGCATGCGAATTTAATTCGTAGCTTCTGCTGTGCATGATCGAGCATCTCGATCGGTGCTGTGAATCAATTCGACGATCCAATTGTGGATCGGATCAGGATTCGGGTTTCTGTATATCCAGCATGTGGTATCAAAGCAAGGTTAAAGCTATTTTGCGATCATGATTGCATAATTAATTAATAAGGAGTGGAATAGAATAAAATTGCATCTTTAATTTTTTTTATGCGATTGAATGTTTTGATTGACGAGATGGATTGGAGTTGGAACTTGTTTACCGTTAGAACTATTCTAAACCCGGTTTTTGGGTATAGGATACCATGTAATTTATTTTTGCAATTTAATTTTCTTTTTTTTAATAAATTCGTCCGGACCTATTTATTAAAACGGATCCATTCTTCATCAAATCTGGAAGATGGCGTAGTGGTCAAGGCACAGAATCATCAAACTGCAGACCCGAGTTCGAATTCCCTTAGCCGCATTAATTCTGAAGAATTTTTTTTTCTATGTAATTTTTTTAACCTGTTCGAATTTTTTTTTGGTCCTGTACGAAAAAAAAAGGGGAAATCGAACTCGGGTGGTGATGAAGGAAGAAATAGCTTCAACCAACTCAGCTAGAAGTTTTTATATTGAAGATCTGAAGCAGAAAATTCTTATACCTGTCGGCGGCTGCACATAATTTAGGGTTTATTTGTTTTATAGATTAGATACGGGGGTACCAACGATCCATCTCAATGGTTTATTTTTCGCATTTATTTTCTTGTATGATTATTTATGTGATATAACCATGACATGCATCATATTCATGAAATTCCACTCGTGATATGCATAATGTAGATAATTAATCGTGATATTAATTAGGCATGTATGTGACGTAATTAATTTAGGTACTTAATTAAATTAATTAAAACGAACGCAATTTTATCGGGATATAAAATTCACATGATAAAATAAAATTTACTCGGTAAATTTAATTTTCGGATCTAAAAATCATTTGTGGATTTTAATTATGTAGTGACTACATAAAAGAATTTTAATAATTGAAAATTTGGAAAATCCGGAAAAGTTGGACACCAACTGAGCAAAAAGGTTCGAAAATTGGTTCGGGCGGTCAACAAGGCTTCGGCTCGACTCGACTTGTCCGTCCAAGTGCGGGGTTAGCCACGGGTGTCCGGCAAGGTCAAGCTATCTGGCGAGCTGAGGCTCAATGGGGCAACCTTAGCCCGATTTTCAACCCAGCACCCGCACACGTTCGACGGGTGTCCGGCAAGGTCAAGCTATCCGGCGAGTTTCGGCTCAATTGGGCAGCTAGCCTTAGCCCGATTCATCCAGCAGTCGTATATGAACCAACGAAAAGGACGGGTCGGCTTAGCCAATCCCGACACCGTTCGGTGAACTCGGTTAAAGCTCAGCCAGGGTTTAATACCGATAAGTTGGTGATTGCCTTTCAAGATTTATTGTTTTCAAATTATTGAGATAAAATTCTACGATCCAAAAATTTTATCATGACTAATTAGGACTTTAAAATTTTTTGTGAATTTTAGTTGTGTAGTGTCTACTACACAAGAAATTTCTAAATATTCGAAAAATTGGAAAATCATGAATACAGTGTCACTAGTTAGACGGTATTTGGAACCGATAAACTAGTGGGAGCTTTAAATTTGTGATTTATTGTTATTCGATTTGGTGGAAAATTCATAAAGTCCTAATGTATTGGGATTATAAAATTCTTGGTGAATTTTAATTGTGTAGCGTCTACACGAGGAATTTTAATCAATCCATAAAATTGGAAAATCGTGAATAAGTGACACTAGTTAGACACTTAGACGGTATTTGGAACCAATGAACTAGTGGGAGGATAAATTTAAATATTCATGATTTTATTGTTTTTCGGATACTTAAAAAATTCTGAAAATCCTAATGAGATTTCAAAATAACGAGTGGGAGCGGGGAAGGTGACAACCGACCCCACGGCCTCTACTGTTGACACAAGCACGTGAGAGAATGGTGACGCCTTGTGCCGCTTTGATTTCAGCCCCCTGAGGGTGGCTTTCACCGCTATCAAAATACAAGGCTTGGTCTCCGAAAGGATAGGATTTTGGGTACTCGTCGAGTCACTAACCAACCCTGAGGCGGCATACTCGGGGCGTACTTTGAGATCTGAAATAGTAGGTAACACTCTAAAGGATATTTTAGGAAATATCTTGGCTGAAAAAGGAAGGTAATCAGCAATTAAATAGAGATGTCCGATTTTTGGTTAGTTGTTGAGAGAGATTGTCTCAATTTAATCGTCACCTCTTTGACCTACCATGGCGGCACTGTAGGTGTGAGATTAAATCTTTGGAATGGTAGGATAAACTGCATGCATGACATCACGTTTATTATTCCTAAAATTATTATATGTTGTTGTGTATGATTTGATTTATATTTCTGTCATAAATTATTTTACAAATACATAATTGTTACTTCATATTTACTCTATTCCACATTTGTTACTTTATATTTGTTACTTCATAATTGTTACTTTTGTCATTATTAAATTATAGTTTCCTTCTATCCGATTTTTTAATATTTTTGTCCTTCTGGACAAAAATCTATAATTTATAATGCATAGGAGTTCTCTTCCTCCTCATTTTTATGATTCCGGTGCCCAGTTAGCGTAAACCGGCGGATAGGACTAAAATCCAAAAAAAAGGGCCAACTTAAAGGACCATTTTCCTTACCGGAGTAGGAGCAGGACTAAAATCCAAAATAGGCCAAGTTAGAGGACTAAAATCCTAATTTTGCCTCAAGAAGAGCCCTTATCAAGAGTTCTCGGGGCAATATGGAACTGGAACTGGACGAAAACGAAGGGTGTGGCAATTTCAGTGTTTCTATCTTTTTTGATACTTAGCTTGTTCATAGTAGCAACTGTTGAGAAGATGCATGACTGGCTGCTAGGAGGACTTCTATTACCAGGATTGGATGAAAGTTCATGTGAAAGCAGATATCGATCAAACTCATACCGTAGACTGTTAAGGGTGAAAATCTATGAATTATAAGGATAAATTTTACGATGTTTTTCCCTCTATATTGTATAATTTGCATAATAATAGGTCTTATATTGAAATATTGAGCAAACGATATTTTGACGTCTTAATCGCAATATCGATGTATTTATGTGATTTCATGGTTAAAATATGATTATTTGAATATTATTATAGTTTGCGATGTTTTCCATGTGTTATAGGTATGTTTATTGTGCTCAAATGATGATCAGAAGAGATAAATTTCGAGCTATAAAGATTTAAGGAAGAGATAATGATCGAGTGGAGAGAAAAAAAAGAGATAAACATGCAAAAATCGCATTCAAGTCATGTTGAACGAACGTCCATGCTCCGTCCATACCAAACGAACGTCTGAAGTTTCGAACGAGCGTCCAAGGTGCCAAGAGTGATTCAGAGAGTTTGAACTGAGGCCGAACGAGCGTCTGAGGAGAGTTCAAGGAAGTGAACGAGCGTCCACCAGAACGAACGCTCGTCCGTCCGCCGACTCAGCCAGAACCGACTTAATCCTCTATAAATAACTGCCTATTTCTGCACACAAAGAGAACAATCCGACATTATTCGAACCCTAAAAACCTAGGGGCAGCTGTGCTGCGTTTTTACTTAGTTTTTACTCAAATTTTATGCTTTTAAATCTCTAGATTAGATCTTTCAATTTATGTATTTTATTCAAGCAATTCAAGCCTTCAAGAAGATGCTAAGAGGCTAAACCTCTTTGAACAAGCGTTGTGAAGCCGTCCAATTCAACAGTTGATTTCTAGTTCGTGATTATTTTGTGAGTTCTATTTCAAGTTCGTTTCTTTTATCATGTTTTGTATGTTTTATTGCATGTTTAATCGAAAGATACTTGCTTTGATGATGGTTTATATAATGAGAGTCGTGTCAACCTTAGATCACCATGATAAAAGATTGGATCTTTGATCTAAATAAAACGAAAGTTATTAGATTGATTTTCTAGATTAGAAATCGAAAGATTTCACGCCTAGGTTAGAAAGACGTAATCTTTAACATCGAAAGATAAAAGATTAGAAAACGAACTTGTCTACGAGAGTAGGAGTTTATGCCTTCGATTAGGTGAATCACGACTTGAGTAGAGATCACGAAGTAATCCGAATTAGAATTGAATGTTGATAGGATAGGTGGATCAATTGCTTGTTCGTTCGTTATAACTTGATTTAATCCCTTGAATTTGAATTGTTTAGTTTAGTTAGATTTATTGCATAATTAGATTTAGATTCAGTTTAGTTAGTTGGTTCGCAACCATGTTTTCCCTGGCTTTAGAACTTGTTCTTCCGTCCAGCTTTACATTCTTGTTAGTTTATTTTCTGTTTCTTTTTAGTTTAATAATCGTGACATAGTTAGATAAATAAAAACTAGGAATCACAACTGTCAGTTCCCCGTAAGATCGACCCGGCATAGCCTCTATACTACGATCCTTATACTTGAGGTTAACCGGTTTTATTACTTGTTAATTTGTGTTAATAAATTCCGTGACAAGTTTTTGGCGCCGTTGCCGGGCAACCGGACGGTTGCCTAGTTTTTGTTTCTCGTTTTTCTGTTTTCTGTGTTTTAATTCCTTTTTAGTTTTTAGTAGTTCTTGTTTTTTTAGGTTCAGATTAGTAGGGTTTAAGAGTTAGGGTTTAAGTTTTTCAACTTTTCTGTTCTTTTCTTGTTCGTCCCGCATCTCAGACGAGCGTCCAAACTACTGAACGCCCGTCCGCAAAAAAATTTTCAAACCTGTATCAAATTTTCATCTTAGACGAGCGTCCATAGATTCTGGACGTCCGTCCAAGATTTCTGAAGACCAGACGAGCGTTTGGACCGCCAAACGCCCGTCCAGTCCCAATTCTGGGTGGACGCCCGTCCAAATATTTGGACGCCCGTCTGACCCCCTTTTTCTCAAATAATCTTGTTTTTGACTTTCTTTTAGGTTTTTAATTTCGTAGTTTTTAGGATTTTGTTCAATTGAGTTGGGTTTCGGTTTATGCAAACTCGAAGTCAGAAAGGGCCATTACTCTTTTCACCTGACCTCGAGCGGACCATAGTCCGACCCAATAGGCGGAAACTTCGTTTTACCGATCCTTCGGACGAAGGAAGTCCAGCCGATCAAGAAATTGAACGGAAGTTGATAGAAGAGATCGAAGAAATAGTAATAATGGCGGCAGAGGATCGACGTACGTTGGCAGACTACGCCATGCCTGGTGCAGTCACTGTCAACCCGGCTATAGTCTTGCCCGCCATTACAGCTCACACATTCGAACTCTAGCCCGGACTCATCCAGATGATGCAGCATGCATCAATTTTTCATGGCTACCAATCTGAAAATCCGCATACCCACTTACATGCGTTCTTAGAGATATGCGGTACCACCCGCATCCAAGGAGTGAGTGAGGATGCGATCAAGCTTAAACTGTTTCCTTTCTCTCTCAAAGGAGAAGCTAGGGAGTGGTATCACTCTCTCCCTTCAGAATCCATCACTACCTGGGCCGAACTTGAAAAAGAATTTCTAAGTCAATATTTTCCTCCTTCAAAGACAGCCCAGTGTCTGAATGAGATCTTTACCTTCTACCAGAAGGAGAATGAATCATTCTTCGAATGTTGGAAGAGGTTTAAATCTCTTTTAAGAAAATGTCCCCACCATGGTTTGCCTAAGGAAAGGCAAGTAAACACCTTCTTCAGTGGACTGACCGAGCTTACTAAAGGCATGGTCAACAGCTCATCTGGTGGGGCTTTCCTCAAAAAGACACCTGATGAAGGATGGGCACTGTTTGAAGACATTGCCAAATACAACTATGCCCCATCCTATCAGGCCATCCAAGCGCCTCCTCCTCCCAAGGTGGAGGAAGTCAATGTTCAAAGTCTGATAGCCATGCTGCAAAAGCAGATGGCAAGTCCTCAAGTTTCAAACCCGATTAATCAGACTCCTTCGTTTCCGCAGAACCCTCAGGTTCTGTATTGCGAAAATTGCTGTCAGACTGGCCACATGTTTGGCCAATGTCAATTTCAGTCCCCCTCTGCTCATCAAGTCAATGCTGTTCATAACGATGGACAGAGTAACCCAGTCACATGCCAAGTATGTGATGATCCGGGGCACACTGCTCGCTTCTGTCCCATGATTGGGCAGAGTGCTGAAATTAATGCTTTCTCTGGCCAGTCCAATCAGAGATTTAATAATCAATAGTCTGGCCAGAGTAATTTTCAAAACCAGGGTTTTCATCAGAATCCAAATTTTAACCCCAATTCGAATTTTCAAAATCAGAGCTTTAATCGAAACCCTGGGTTCAATCAGAACCATAATTCCAATTTTTCGAATCCACAGCAAAGGTTCAATCAGAATTGGCCCGCCAATTCTAATCCTCAGTTTCAAACTCGGCCTAGCCAGCCATCTCCCCAAAACTTCCAAAACTCTCAAGGCCCCTCCCACTCAAATGATATAAAAGCCGAATGGAATTCATTTCGGGAGGAGCAAAGCAGGACGATGAAAAGTCTTGAGAGGTAAATCGGGCAGCTGGCTGAGCAGTTAGCTTCCAGACCATCAGGGCAGCTGCCCAGCTTTACGGAAAAGAATCCAAAAGGCGGTCAGGTTGCTCAGGCCGATATAAGCAACCACCAATGCACTGACCTCGTGCCAACAATGCAATACGGTAAAGAGGAGGCCAGTGCGATGAATTTAAGAAGTGGCACTCAGCTGAGTGGTCCTCCTGGCTTCCAGGGAAACCACTAGCCCCTCCTGCCAATTATGGTGCAGGAGGGGAAGTTGAGCACCCATTATCCCCTGTCCTGCAAGAGCATACTCGGGTGGCTGATCCCCCGAGAAATGAAAGAGTTGAAACACCTCAGGTGGCTGAACCCCTGAGAAAAGAAGATTCGGTTGAGAGTCAGGTGGCTGATCCCCTGACCAATAAGACGTCTGAAAAAGTGGTGAGGTGGAAAGATCTGGAAGACAAGGCCGTAAGTGCATCCTCAAAGAAAGTATTTTCTGAGAGTGACCTTAAAAAGCTTCCATTTCCACCTAGAAAAAGCAACATTCCCTTGCATGAAGATAAGAAGTACGGAAAGGTGCTTAATTTGCTGAAAAATACTCGGGTTAATCTTCCACTCTCGAAGTTTTGGTTGAAATGCCTAAGTATACCAAGTTTATCAAGGATGTTGTTTCTTCTAAAAAGAAGTTAGCGAGACATGGATCGAGCAATTGGTGAGGATCGCTCATTGGTCAACTATCAAGACTTACCAATCAAGAGGGGTGACCAGTGCAAGTTTGTGCTCACATTGCAGATGGGAGGCCTAGTCTTCCCAAATTCTTTATGTGACCTGGGTGCATCCATCGCCTTGATGCCGTTGTCTGTTTGCAATCAGCTTGGTTTACAAGATCTTCTAGAACCCACCATCATGAACCTTCAGTTCGCCGATAGATCTTCCAAGAAAGCTTCAGGGATCCTGAAAGACGTATTAGTTCAAATTGATAGGTTTACCTTCCCGGTTGATCGGTACGTTTTAGATATGGAGAAAGGTGCGGATGTTCCCCTGATTCTTGGAAGACCTTTCCTATCTCTACGGCTAGGGCCCTCATCGATTGTGATGGTGGGCAAGTAACTATTCGAGTTGGTGACCAAGAGGTGAGCTATAATGTCTCTAAATCCATTCAAGTACCCTCTCGGTTCTCCAACCGGCTTTTCCATTGAGGAGTCATTTAATGACTTCAATGACCGTATGGACGAGCAAGTCAAGGCTGTGGAAGTGGAATATGAGCGATTGATCGATAATTTGAATAATCATGGTGTGGTTAATCTAGATCAATTAGCAGCTGACTTCGAGGATGAGTTATTAAGAGAAGAAGCTTTGGCAGTGGAGCCACTAAGGAAGCTCAGCGATTCTGAGTTGAAAAGTGGAGGGCTTAAATCGAGTCTAGAGGATCCCCCCGTAGATCTAGTTCTGAAGCCGTTGCCTAAACATCTTAAGTATGTGTTCCTACGTGAGGGTGACAAGCTTCCCATGATCATTTCTGCCAAGCTATCTCGAATAGAAGAGCGGAAACTGTTAAACGTCTTGCGAAAAAACGAAAAAGCCTTTGGATGGCAGGTGGGAGATATCCGAGGCATATCTCCTGACATCTGCATGCACAAAATCAAGACTAGTGAGGGTGCTAAATGTGTACGACAGCCCCAAATGAGGCTTAACCCTCACATGCAAGAAGTAGTCAAGAAGGAGATCATCAAACTTCTAGATATGGGTATCATATACGCCATCGCTGACAGTGAATGGGTATCCCCTACTCAAGTGGTCCCCAAAAAGGGAGGGATTACTATTGAGAAGAATGAGAAAGGAGAAGAGATAGCATTGAGGCTCGTTACAGGCTATAGAGTCTGCATTGACTATAGGAAACTCAATGAGGTCACAATGAAAGATCATTCCCCCCCTTCCCTTCATTGACCGGATGCTAGAGCGTCCGGCGGGGCACGCATTCTCGTTTCCGGATGGATATTCGGGATACTTCCGGATACCCATCGATCCAACCGACCAAGAAAAGACCACTTTTACCGCCCTTATGGTACATTCGCTTACGGGCGGATGCCATTTGGTCTCTCGTAATGCCCCTGACCACCTTTCAAAGGTGTATGATGGCTATCTTTGACGGGCTAGTCGAAAAGTGTATGGAGATTTTCATGGACGACTTTTCGGTCTTTGGTCAATCCTTCGATGATTGCCTCGATAATCTTGATCAGGTGTTATCTAGGTGTGTGGAAAAGAACTTGATGCTAAATTGGGAGAAATGCCATTTTATGGTAGATGAAGGAATAGTTCTTGGCCACAAAGTGTCCGCCAAAGGTATTGAGGTAGATAGGGCTAAGGTGGAAGCTATCGAGAAGATGAGTTATCCTAAGAATGTTCGCGAAGTCAGAGGTTTTCTCGGACATGTCGGCTTCTATAGGAGATTCATTCAGGACTTTTCAAAGATCGCCAAGCCCCCGTCCACCTTACTTAAGGAAGACGTTACATTCGCCTTTGATGATAGCGCAAGCAAGCGTTTGAGGAGCTCAAGAATCGGTTAATATCCGCTCCAATTCGATATCGCCGACCGGAATTTACCCTTTGAGCTTATGTGCGATGCATCCAACTATGCGGTTGGTGCAGTTTTAGGGCAAAAGTTTAAAGGAAAGTTCCAGCCTATTTATTATGCCAGCCACACGTTGAACCCTTCGCAAGTTAACTATACTACCACCGAAAAGGAATTGGTGGCCGTAGTTTTTGCTATGGACAAGTTCCGTAGTTACTTGTTAGGTGCTCAAGTGATTGTGTGGACTGATCACGCTGCTTTGCGATATCTGATGACTAAGAAAGATGCAAAACCGCGCCTACTGCGTTGGATACTGACCCTACAAGAGTTTGACGTTCAAATTAAAGACAAAAAGGGCAGTGAAAACGTAGTGGCGGATCATGTTTCTAGGATGTTAAGTGAGGAAAAGGGTGATCCTGATGATATAGATCTTTACTTTCCTCTAGAAAACATTATGTTGATAGACGGTTGTCCTCCTGATGTTCCATGGTACTCTTCCATTGTAAACTACCTTCATGCCCGTTATCTCGATCCAGAAATGTCTTATCAAGAGAAGAAGAAGTTCTTCTCCGATATGAAATCTTTTGTTTGGGATGAACCTTACCTCTTCAAAATCTGTAAAGATGGTTTGCTAAGGAGGTGTGTTCCTGAATCTGAGCAACGCGATATAATCGAGCAATGCCATAGTGGACCCACAGGTGGTCACTTTGGTCCTTGGAAAACGGTTGTGAAGATCTTCCAGTCCGGTTTTTATTGGCCCACAATCTTTAAGGACACGGAAGCTTTCTGTAAAGCTTGTGATAGGTGCCAAAGAACCAGTACTCTAACAAGGCGGTTTGACATGCCTTTGAAACCCATCTTAGAATGCGAAGTCTTTGATGTATGGGGGATTGACTTTATGGGTCCATTCCCATCTTCTTGTGGTAATAAATACATCTTAGTCTGCGTAGACTATGTATCGAAATGGGTGGAGGCAATAGCCACTCCTCGCAATGATCATAAAATGGTCATGAATTTTCTAAAGAGGAATATCTTTGTGAGGTTTGGATGTCCACGTGCCTTAATTAGTGATGAAAGGACACACTTTTGCAACCGACCTTTGGAAAAAGTCCTCGAGAAGTATGGTGTTCGTCACAAAACTGGCACACCATATCATCCGATGACTAGTGGTCAGGTTGAACGAAGCAACCAGAGCTTGAAGAAGATCCTGGAGAAAACAGTGAACAATCATAGAAAAGACTGGAGTCTAAAGTTGGATGATGTACTATGGGCATATCGAACTACCTATAAGACCCCCATGGGTACATCACCCTACCAGATGGTCTATGGTAAATCGTGCCACTTGCCAGTTGAGTTAGAGCACAGAGCTTATTGGGCTACAAATTTTCTTAACTTCGATTCCCAAGCCTCGTGGCAAACATCGACCGGCGAGTTGCATGAGTTGGACGAGTTTAGGCTTCAGGCTTACGAAAGTGCCAGGATCAGTAAGGAAAAGATGAAACTCCTTCATGACGCAAAGATCAAGAAGCGAGAATTTCAAGTTGGAGAGCAAGTGTTACTATACAGTTCCAGGTTACATTTGTTTCGTGGAAAGTTGAGGACACGTTGGTCTGGTCCATTTGAGATTCTCCAAATCATTCCTGGAGGCGTTCTAGAACTGTGCGGTTATGGTGATCAACCGTTTCGAGTTAATGGCCAAAGGTGCAAGCACTATATCGGTGAACCTAAGGATAAGCCTTTGATTGTTAAATTCCTCGATATTCTCGGATGTGGTGTTACACAAGTCGATGAATTAGACGAGTTGTCACCAGACTTGTTCTCCGAGGATGACGGTAGTCGTAGATGTGAAGAAGTTCTAGCGGGCAGTTGGGATATGGAGGAATATGAAAGGGAGCAAAAGCTTAAACGTCATCAGAGGAAGAAGTTAACCATGGGAAAGGTTAAACGTGGGTGGAAAACTATCAGAGCATTAATCCCATGCGTAAGATGCTGTTTCTGCAGCCACACTACTGATGAGAGCCTACACGAAGTAGTGGCTGGCAGAAAAGTCAAATGGCCTGATCCAGGCTAGACTCCAACAGTGTCGAGCTAACGACATTAACCAAAAGCGCCACTAGGGGGCATCCTAGATATCCAATCTTGTTTTAGTTTTCCTTAGTTCTTTTTGCTTCCGTATGTTGTTTTAGTTAGTTTTACTAAGCTTTTATGTTTCTATCTGTCAGTAGCTGCTTTCTAGATATGGATTTTTACGGAGTTCGCCCGAGGAGTTCCCACTCATTAGTCGGATCCCGCCGATCACGAAGAGATGATGGACCGGGAGGCACTATAGTTCTTCATGTAGATTTTGACATTAGCACTCAGGTTAAGACCATCACGTACGTTATCATAGTTCCACCTTGTTCGGGAGGCAGCGATTTCACGACCGAGGAGTTGCAGGAGGCCATAGGACGTCCTTACACGATCCTTAATGATCCTATGCTGACGGATTTGGCACTGGTGTTGCAGGCTTCACATTTTAGAGGTTTAGAGGTAGCTAGAGATGACTGGGGCGTACAAGAGGACTATGATTTCCCTCCTGCTATTGATATGCTTCGTCGTCTCATCCGTTTGGTATATTGGGACGAGATTTATGCATACTAGCGTTAGTTAGGTTTGTTTCGTCGAGCCCCGACGTTAAACGGAAGCGCTTGGTGGGAGGCAACCCACTGTTTTATTCGTTTTGTTTTATTTTCGAGTTCTTTTATGTTCGTAACATTTCCGTTTGTACTTTTGCATTTTAAATTATCAATAATAATAGAGACAAATATTTTTCGCATTTAGTTGGTTTATATGAAATTTTCTAAAATTTGGCAGTTTTTATCTTGGACGACCGTCTGGTACTTCTGGACGCCCGTCCGGCCCTCTGTTTCCATGAACGCCCGTCCAAGTCTTTGGACGCCCGTCTGGAAAATTCCCTCCAATCATGTTTCAAAAATTGACCTCAGGACGAGCGTCCGGTATAATGGACGCCCGTCCAGCTCCTGCAATTTCCAAGTGAACGCCCGTCCGTCAGGATGGACGAGCATCCATTAAGCGTCTATATATAGACCTTCAACGCATGAACCCTCATTTCTCAGAATTTTCAAACCGCAACCCGACTCTCTTCTCCCCTTTACCCTAAAATCATCATTTCTGAACCAAATTCAGCGATTCTTGTTGCAAAAGAACGGTCTTTGCACCCTCTTTTCATTTATCCAATCCATTTCCTCCAACAGTCAACACAAATTGTGGAATCAGAGATTCTTCGGTGCGGCCATTTTGACAAAAAGTCGGATTTTGAGGGCCAATCCTGGTGTTTCTGGGCTTCAAATCAGTTCGATCATCATCTCCTCTCTGTGTTTGGTAAGATTGGAGCAACTTTTCTTGTTTTAATTCATGTTTTTGTGAGTTCGATTTTCGAGTCGGCTCATTTTCTTGAATTATCCACTTATTTCTGTTTTCTTTCGTTTTGTTGTCTCATTCTTCCCTTTCCTTGGTGTGGTGGTGTTTGTGGTGTTGTTGATGATGGTTGTTTGGGTGTTTCTGACTTGAAATCCCGATTTGGATGTTAAACGGGTACCTTTTGATTTGTTTAGAGGGTTACGTCCTTGACAATGGTTCGAGAGAAAGCTGTGGTAAAGAGGTATGGTAAAGGGTTGGCCCGTGAGAAGAGTAAACGTAAACGTCCTGAGTTTGATCCATCCCAATTGGACCCTAACAGAGGCGTAGTCCTTAGAGATCAACCCCCTAGAACATCTCAACAAGCTAGAACTAATTTACGGGATGATTCTTCCTCCAATTCTGACACTGAGGATGATGATGATGTCCCCCTGAGTAGGATGTCTCGAGGTACCCGTGGTGAGGAGTCGTCAGAGCCCACCATCTAGAGTTGAGGGTGGTGAGGAGGATGTTGTGCAAGAAGAACCTGAACCGAGAGCACCTCCTAAGAAAAATTCTAAGACTGTTATCCCTCTTTCGATGCCTCGTCGGTTTGTAAATCCTTTAGCACATGAAGCCTACACTAAGCATTACTCAACCAGGAGTCTTATTTTTGATAGAGAGGTGAAAGTGTCTCAAGTTGATCCTGCTTTCGCTCAGATGTTAAAGGCTAGGAAGTGGTATGCCTTAACAAAAATCCCTCCTACTCCTGTCAATGACTCTATTGTCTGAGAGTTCTATGCAAACTTCTCTGAGGCGGACTTAGATGAAAAGTACGTTATGGTGCGAGGTGTTAAGGTTCCTTTTTCTGCTAAGGTCATAAATGAGAAATACAAGTTACCAGCTTTTGAAGGTTTAGATTATAAAGAGGAAATTGCGAGAAGGCAACGTGAGGATGGTCGTGACCCGTTGGAGGAGTTGAGATTAAGAGTTTGTCCGGATGTGGCTTGGACATTGAGACCCAATGGCCAAAGAAAGGAGTTGATCACTACGACATGGACCGAGGATTGGAGAGTCCAATGCCGTTTTATTCAGAGTCGTTTGATCCCGAAGAATATTCTCACATATTTCCATATTAGTGATCTTGGGATGTTATATGCTTTGACGTTCGGGTTGAATGTAGATGTAGGTCAAGCCTTATTCGATGAGATTTCCATGAACCAGAAGGTATACACACGGAGTTTGATAGTTCCATATTTGATTCATCAGTTATGTCTCGATGCGGGAGTTTTGGAGTATGCAGCGGACCATAAGACCAAGAGTTACCCCCCCATTTCGTCGAGAGAAGGCTGTTCCCGTTTCTGAGCCTGGTTCCACATCGACACCGCCTCGAGCTTCAGTTCTTTTGGGATTATCTTCTTCCGAGATTACTCGGCATAGTATGGCTCATAGTTTGAGGGCGATGTTGAGTGATATCCGGGATGGCCAAGATAATATCTTATCGGTTTTGGAATGTATAGTTGATGGAAGGAAACCGAGAGATAGGAGGGTATTCAATGCAAGTAATATGGATTATGTCTTCTCCGAGTAGATAGAGCGGGTGATAGCTGAGGTGGTCAAGTTAGAGGAGAAACCCGAGTCTGGTGATGAGGAGACTCCAGTGGATCCGAGGACTGCGAGAGTTCCTACCGATAGAGATGCCGAGCCGACCACCGCCGATCTGTTGCACGCCGGACCCCTACACGACCGCATCTACAAACCGATGTTGTTCTTCGAGATCCTTCTCCAGTTGATGCTCCGGCTGATGATGCTATTGACGATGCTGCTGAGACGACTCCGGGGCTGCTTTGAGTTTTTTTTTATTTTTTTATATCTATCTTTCTGGTTGTTGTTGCACTTTTTGATACATTTAATTCGATTTGGCTGTACCTATACATTTTGCTACTTTCTAGTTTCTCGTTCTTTGACTTGTGTTGACATATTTATCGATGACCTTTTCTTTTTATTCCGTTTTGATTTATTATCTCTACTGCCGTATTGTATCCCGTTGTCCCCCGAGTTTTCTGTTTCTCGAGTTTTGCAGCAATAGTTTTTGTCGAGATCCGATTGAGTTAGTTTTGGGACGTTTTTCCACGCTTTTTGCGAGCGTTGGCCTTTTCATGCTCCAGCCTGACCAACGGCTCGGTTTTCCACGCGAATTCGGCTAAGTTTCTTATCCTTTTTACTTTTTACGCACAACATGAGGACATGTTGAATTTTTAAGTGTGGGGGAGGGGATAGTTCGATTTGTACCTATGCATATAAGTTTGTTTAATACGTTAGAATGTTTTATTATGCAAAATGAGCTATAATTTTCGAAACTTTCCGACATTTATGTTTTTGTTATGTCCCGAGTGAGCAAATGCATATTTTAAGTTCGTTATCTTTATAGTCATCCAAGCTATATATCATATGTTTAGTAAGTTAGTTGTTTCACCTGACACTATTTTTCACGAGCCATAGTGACGATGAGCTATTTTATAAAGCTATACCCCGTTTGGATTAGTGATTTTTGATTATCTTGTAAGTCATGTGCTTAGTGCTACGTATATATCTTGAGATTTATGATAGTTTGTATTTAGTTCCGAGTATGACATACTGTGAATATCTGTAAGTTTGAATGTGATAAGTGAAACGTGATTAAGTCTTTGAAATAGTAATAAATTGTTTACTTGAGGTGTTATGCTCAGTGGTCTGTGCTACTAGAAAATAATCTTTTCCACCGCCAAATGTAAATCTCTAAGTAAACATAATTGTAATTGTGTGTGTCGGAAGCTGGTTTATGATTTGGGTGAGGTATGGTGTACCACGTATGTCCTATTCCACTATGATGACCAAAAGCTCACGACAGTCAGTTTATAGCTGCCTTATGATTGGAGTAAGGTAGGGGATTATCTTGAAATGTCCTATTCTACTATGAGGGCAATGGCTTATCCTAATGTGTGTTTAAAGTGAATAAGTTAAATCGACTAAGATATCGTTACGAAATTGAATATAAGGCTTAGTTTTCGTTAATCTTATCCCCAGTATAAGCTGAAAGATATGATGTAGGGATTATCCTCTGAGTATTTCAGAAAGGCCCTAGATTCATTCGATCATCCTTTTCGGGATATGTCACGTTTGTAGGGTACATCTTATGAGTGTCATTTATTGCTATTCTACGAGGGTGTATTAGCTAGTTTTACTTTGAGTTTCCCAAGTTTGGATTTAGTGGAAGTTTTCTATGGCTCTGCACACCACACACCGGTGAACCTCTAAGTTATTGAATGTATGTTATATTTGTTTAGATGCCTGTTTTCCTTTCTCGAGCCTAATTTTTCATTTTGTTTTGCTCGGGACGAGCAAAAGCTAAGTGTGGGGGAGTTGTTAAGGGTGAAAATCTATGAATTATAAGGATACATTTTACGATGTTTTTTCCTCTATATTGTATAATTTGCATAATAATAGGTCTTATATTGAAATATTGAGCAAACGATATTTTGACGTCTTAATCGTAATATCGATGTATTTATGTGATTTCATGGTTAAAATATGATTATTTGAATATTATTACAGTTTGCGATGTTTTCCATGTGTTATAGGTATGTTTATTGTGCTCAAATGATGATCAGAAGAGATAAATTTCGAGCTATAATGATTTAAGGAAGAGATAATGATCGAGTGGAGAGAAGAAAAAGAGATAAACATGCAAAAATCGCATTCAAGTCATGTTGAACGAACGTCCATGCTCCGTCCATACCAAACGAACGTCTGAAGTTTCGAACGAGCGTCCAAGGTGCCAAGAGTGATTCAGAGAGTTTGAACTGAGGCCGAACGAGCGTCTGAGGAGAGTTCAAGGAAGTGAACGAGCGTCCACCAGAACGAACGCTCGTCCGTCCGCCGACTCAGCCAGAACCGACTTAATCCTCTATAAATACCTGCCTATTTCTGCACACAAAGAGAACAATCCGACATTATTCGAACCCTAAAAACCTAGGGGCAGCTGTGCTGCGTTTTTACTTAGTTTTTACTCAAATTTTATGCTTTTAAATCTCTAGATTAGATCTTTCAATTTATGTATTTTATTCAAGCAATTCAAGCCTTCAAGAAGATGCTAAGAGGCTAAACCTCTTTGAACAAGCGTTGTGAAGCCGTCCAATTCAACAGTTGATTTCTAGTTCGTGATTATTTTGTGAGTTCTATTTCAAGTTCGTTTCTTTTATCATGTTTTGTATGTTTTATTGCATGTTTAATCGAAAGATACTTGCTTTGATGATGGTTTATATGATGAGAGTCGTGTCAACCTTAGATCACCATGATAAAAGATTGGATCTTTGATCTAAATAAAACGAAAGTTATTAGATTGATTTTCTAGATTAGAAATCGAAAGATTTCACGCCTAGGTTAGAAAGACGTAATCTTTAACATCGAAAGATAAAATATTAGAAAACGAACTTGTCTACGAGAGTAGGAGTTTATGCCTTCGATTAGGTGAATCACGACTTGAGTAGAGATCACGAAGTAATCCGAATTAGAATTGAATGTTGATAGGATAGGTGGATCAATTGCTTGTTCGTTCGTTATAACTTGATTTAATCCCTTGAATTTGAATTGTTTAGTTTAGTTAGATTTATTGCATAATTAGATTTAGATTCAATTTAGTTAGTTGGTTCGCAACCCTGTTTTCCCTGGCTTTAGAACTTGTTCTTCCGTCCAGCTTTACATTCTTGTTAGTTTATTTTCTGTTTCTTTTTAGTTTAATAATCGTGACATAGTTAGATAAATAAAAACTAGGAATCACAACCGTAGTTCCCCGTAAGATCGACCCGGCATAGCCTCTATACTACGATCCTTATACTTGAGGTTAACCGGTTTTATTACTTGTTAATTTGTGTTAATAAATTCCGTGACATAGACCACGACCGATGGGCCCACCTTCTACTTATCTTCTTTCGATGTTAAGAAACTATGAAGCGCTTTAGAAAAAATGTGGTCCTAACACTGAGCCATACAATAAGGCGGTGGAAGCTATCAAATCTGGTAGAGAAGCTACCGGTTCTTCAGCTTGCAAATATGTCATTTTTATTAAGCCTTTTAATGGTTTGGGTAATAGAATGCTTAGTGTAGGGGCAACTTTTCTCTACACTCTTCTCACAAATTGAGTCTTGTTTATTGGCGATGGAGGTGACATGGAAGGACTTTTTTGCGAGCCATTTCCAGAGGTTTCTTGGTGGCTTCCCTCTGATTTCCCGCTTAGTAGAATCAGAACTTTTCAGCCATTTACTCCTTATAATAGGTATGGGAATTTCCTACAAAACGGTACCTTCAGAAATTCAAGTGTGCCTTCATTTGTGTATATTAACTTGGGAGTTGGGCATGATGGCTATTTCTTCTGCGATCATGATCAAGCACTTTTTCAACAGGTCTCATGGCTGGTTTTAAGAAGTGAACTCTACTTCTTGCCATCCCTTTTCTTAATCCCATCTTTTCAAGAAGAACTTAACAATCTTTTTCCAGAAAAAGAAACTGTCTTCCACCATTTGGGTAGGTATCTTTTCCATCCTTCTAACTCTGTATGAGGGATTATTAAAAGGTACTATGACGCATATTTGGCCAAAGCTGATGAAATTTTAGGCATCCAAATAAGAGTCGGAAGTCGTGATAAAGCTCCGTTTGTGGACCAGACTTTGGCTTGTGCAGTACATGAGACTCTATTGCCAGACGTTAGTAACACAACAGAACCCATCATCGAACGCTCCAGTAAGACAAAAGCTGTTCTAATAACGTCGTTATCGACTAATCACTTTGAAAAAATAAGAAACACGTACATGCAATATGCAACAACCACCGGAGAAGCGATCGCCATTCACCAACCCAGTCATGATAGATACCAAAAAAGCCAGAATTTAACACACGATACGCAAGCATTGGCAGAAGTGTATCTATTGAGCTTTTCTGATAAGTTAATGACAACTGGGAATTCAACATTTGGTTACATAGCACAAAGTTTAGGTGGTTTACGTTCATGGATACTTTACACGCCTCATGGAGGTCAAGTCCCTAATCCTCCTTGCCTGAAATCCTTAACTATGGAACCTTGCTACCATTTTGCACCGGCTTTTTTTGCTTGCAGAAATGCTTCACGGATTAATAATACAGCTTATCGTGTACCTCAAGTCCAGCATTGTGAAGACTTTCGCTCGGGCCTGAAGCTTTTTGATTGACCTTACTTTCTCATAACGAAAAATTAGATTCGGAGATCGAACACTTTTCTTAGATTTAATATGTTAAGGCTTTGATTGAATTCCTCAACAAAAAAAAAGCTTTGATTGAAAATCAATTCTACGTACTTTTTCCATTGAGAGTTTGACATATACTACATCTTAGAAGATAATCTCTAATCACCTCTTATTAGAATAACAATCATTGTGTTTTCAATTGATTAATGAGGATTACAATCAGTCTTATATATAGTTGTTACATCAGGGGTAAACTAGGAAAAGCCCTAATGACTAATACACAACCCTAAGGCGGCGGCTATGACTTCACTTGTCTTGTGGAGCAAGTTGTGTTTCAATACGCCCCCGCAATCCCATGGGAATGGAATAGACATGGAGATTGGTCTTCAAGTGGTGAAAGCGAGCATGACCAAGTGGCTTAGTGAGAATATCGGCGAGCTGATCTTTGGAAGAGATGAAGGAGACCCGAAGCGTTTTATTAGCAACCAATTCGCGAACATGATGGAAGTCAATTTCAATGTGCTTCGTGCGGGCATGAAACACCGGATTCGCAGTGAGGTATGTGGCACCAATGTTGTCACACCAGAGGGTGGGTGGCTGGGAAAGAGAAACACCCATTTCACGGAGCAGAGAAGTAATCCATTGTAGTTCAGAGGCGGCATGAGACAGAGCTTTGTATTCGGCCTCAGTACCGCTTTTGGCCACCGTTTGTTGTTGTTTGGCGTGCCAACTAACCAGATTGGAACCAAGATAGATGTAGTATGCCCCAATAGAACGACGATCATCAGGATCAGAGGCCCAGTCTGCGTCAGTGAAAGACTGAAGTTGAGGAGGAGAAGAAGAAGGCCGAAATAGTAACCCATCAAAAATAGTGTGTTTTAAATAAAGCAGGATACGCTTAACCGCACCCCAATGAGCATCGCGGGGAGCATGCATGAATTTGCTAACTTTGTGGACCGCGAACGCAATATCGGGACGAGTGAAGGAGATATATTGAAGACCACCCACAATGCTGCGATAAAGAGAGACGTCGGCAAAAGGGGCACCGTCATTACGCTGAGGCGGAGATTAGATGCCATAAGTGTAACACATGGTTTACAATTGTCCATACCAGCGCGCTGAAGAAGAGAATAAATGTATTTGCGCCGAGTCAAGAGCAAGCCATCAGAAGTATGAAGAGCCTCGATACCGAGAAAATAGGAAAGCGAGCCAAGATCTTTGACAGGAAAATGAGAAGATAGGTGGGTAATAGTGGACTGCACAAGATCTGGAGAGCTACCTGTAATAAGAACATCATCAACATAAATCAAAACAAAAACAGAATTAGAGCCTGTGTCAGAATGTATAAGGAGGTATCCACTTTGGACGGGCGGAAGCCAAAAGAACGGAGGACATCAGTGAAACGAGAGAACCAGGCATGAGGAGCCTGACGAAGCCCATAGAGACTGAGCTTGAGTTTGCAAACATGGTTGGGGAAATCTGGATGTTGGAACCCCTGTGGTTGACGCATATAAACCTCTTCAGAGAGAAAACCATGTAAGAATGCGTTTTGAATATCCACCTGTCGAATACACCAATTATGTGAGATAGCAAGAGACAATAAAAGACGTATGGTGACGGGTTTGACAACCGGACTAAACATTTCCGAGAAATCAACCCCAGCTTCCTGATGAAAACCTTTAGCGACCAAGCGCGCCTTATAGCACTCAATGTGACCATCGGCATGGCGTTTAATACGGAAGACCCATTTATTGCCAAGGACATTCTGAGTCGGTGAATAAGGAACGAGATCCCAGGTGTCATTATGGACCAAAGCATTAAACTCGTCTCTCATGGCATCCCTCCATTCACGGTGTTTGAGGGCTTCAGTGACAGAGGTGGGTTCAACAGGATCAAGGGACGCGGTGAAGGCTTTGGGAGGAGGATGACGAATGAAGTCAGGATGAAGCTGTTTCGGTTTTAGAGTATTGGTTTTGGATCGAGTGATCATATGGTGGGGCGGCGGGGATGGAGAAGGGGGAGGATCCGAGGAGTGAGTAGATGAGGAGACCGAAGGCGGTGTGGGAGGAGGAGATCGTGATGGAGAGAGCGATGGAGGAGGGGAAGGAGAAGCTGATGAGGATGGGAATGGAGAAGCCGGAGTAGGAGTGGAAGTGATGGTGAGCGTGGGGGGGAGAAGGATGGAGTCCGGGTCGTAGTGAGTGATAGGAGCAGGTTTAACGTAGGGAAATGAGGACTCATCGAAGACTACGTGTCGAGAAATGTAGATGCGGCCCGTACTAAGGTCAAGGCACTTGTAGCCATGATGATTGGGACTATACCCAAGGAAGATGCAGGTTTTGGAGCGGAAGTATGTCTTGTGGGAGTTGTAGGGACGGAGATGGGGCCAACATGCGCAGCCAAAGATACGAAGAAACGAATAGTCAGGTGGACGATGATGAACCATTTCATACGGAGATTTGTGGTTGAGGACCTTTGTGGGTAAGCGATTAATGAGATATGTGGCGGTTAAAAAGGCATCTTCCCGGGGAGGGAGGGAGATTGGATTGAGCTAAGAGAGCGAGACCAACTTCCACAATGTGACGATGACGTCGCTCAATGGCACCACTTTGTTCAGAGGTGTGAGGACATGATAAGCGATGATCAATACCTATGGAGGAGAAGAAAGTGTGAAGACGACGATACTCACCCCCCCAGTCTGTTTGAACCGACTTGATTTTAGTATTGAATTGACGTTCAACTAGTTGGCTAAATTGCATGAAGACGGATTCAACCTCAGATTTTAGACGCAATGGATAAAGCCACAAGAATTTTGTATAATCATCAAGAAAACTAACATAATATTTTGAACCGTAAATAGAATCTTGGGCACAAGGACCCCATACATCAGAATAAACCAAATCCAAAGGGTGCGAAGATGTAAAAGAAGACACAGTAAAGACTGTTTGTGGCTCTTGGCCATTTGACACGCAACACAAACTGACGTAGGGGCGAAACCGATGCCACATTATTTTGACGCAAAACTTGACGAAGAACAGGAAAGGAACAGTGTCCTAAACGTTGATGCCATTGAGCAGCGGAGGGATGGCGGGAAGCGAGAGCGTGAGCAGGAAAGCGGTTGAAGGACGTGGAAAAATGATAGAGGCCATCTTTAAGGAAGCCCCGTGGTGGATGTGGCCCGAGTAGTCCTTCACAAGGAAATAATCATGATGAAATTCAAAATAGACCGAATTATGCTTGGCAAATTGAGAAACAGAAAGAAGATTAGTATAAAGGGAAGGGGCAACAAGGATATCTTTAAGAACAAAAGAATGCGAGGGGGAGTTTAAAACCAGAAGAACCATAGTGAGTAATCGGCAAACCTGAACCATCACCGATATGTATTTTGTCAGGGCCATCATAGGAATCAGCAGAGATATTGAGATTGCTTAGGTTGTTGGTGATGTGATGAGTCGCACCAGTGTCAGCAACCCAATCGGTGGAGGAGTTGTGTGAGGCAACGTTAGCTTGGGCATTGCGGGTGTTGCGAGGTGGCGTAAATGTGTTATCAAACCGATGCCAACAATCATGGACCGTATGACCAAACTTTTCACAAAGTTGACATTGAGCACCAGGAGTTGAAGATGGAGCACCCCGGCCACGGCCACGATTGCCACGCCCCCGGCCTCTGTTGGCTTGAGAGCCGTAATTGGGGCTGTTTTGAGGGCCTGAAGAAGAAGGATGTTGATAGCCTGAATTACCACGACCTCGAGATTGGGAGGGACGATAACCTGCAACATTGGCAGTCGGAGAAGCGGCTGCCGGCAAGGAGGAGTGCAACGTTGCTTGAGCATGTTGGTTAAGACGGGCTTCAGTGGTTAACAAAAGAGAGAAGACCACATCAATGGTAACATCAGATCGGGCAGATAAGACGGCAACAAGAGGATCATAATCCTGCCCAAGTCCAGCGAGCAAATAGGCGATAATATCATCAGTGTTTAACGGGTGCCCGGCCATCTGCAATTCATCGGTGATAGTCTTGATAGTCATAAAATATTCATGAATAGTCATAGTACCTTTCCTGGTTGATGCTAGTTTGGTACGTAGATGAACGAGCTGAGCGCGTGATTGAGAAGCAAAGCTCGTTTCCAGTGCCCGCCATATGTCAGCCGATGTGGCTGCAGTGTAAACCTGCCGGAGAACGTCATCGGTCAATGAGGATGTAATTGTGCTCAAGATCATGGCGTCTTGTTTGACCCAATGTTCATATGCTGGATTCGAAGTGGTGATACCATTGGCAGTGATGGTCTCCGACGGTCGTTTGATGGTGCCGTCGATATAGCCTAGGACGCCCTGTCCACGTAAATAGGGCACGAATTGAGCTCTCCACAGGGGGTAATTGCTGCGCGAGATAACTTGGTGAGATGAAGATGAGATGAAGGAGTGAAGGTAGGGAGAGAGGAGATGGAGGAAGAAGAGGGAGGAGAGGAGGTGGCAGACGTTGGCGTGCATTCGGCCATGGCTGCAGATTAGGGTTTGCTGCGTTTTTTTTTTTTTTGAAGCATTTTTTTGTTTTTCTGAGAAGGGAATCAGAAGATGGGAGGGGATCGCATGAGAGACGAGAGATTAAGGCTCCGATACCATATTAGAATAACAATCATTGTGTTTTCCATTGATTAATGAGGATTACAATCAGTCTTATATATAGTTGTTACATCAGGGGTAAACTAGGAAAAGCCTTAATGACTAATACATGATGACGGGGTCAATCAGGTTATAATATACTTGACCACCATAAACCAATACTAGCAAGAGGACTAGGCCCATCGTAGTATAGCTATAGTGAATCAAGGTCGATCCCACAGGGAACCAATTGTGGATCATCTTATATACAAACAATTAATTAAACATGTCAAGGACATAGAGGCGGTCTACGACCAACATAAGACAAGAAAGGTAAAGACACGACTCGACACAACGTAATTAACCTCCCCAATTATAGTCTTTATCGTTTGGACCTAGATAATTTATATAATAAACCGAACTTATTAACTCGTCAATCCGTTTGTATCTATCTTAGATTGGCTACGGGAGTCATCCTCTTTAACTTGACTTAGCACCGGTAAGTCACTAAATCACTGTGATATTGTTACGTGACTTTGCCTTTTAGTGCCTCCATCTCATATAACTCACACGCTTACGACTCTAAGGATGCCGATATTAATCGTACACCTCGTCTAGGCAACATTCCTATGGTTAGGCGTACTTCCTAAACGATCGCATCAGTCTCTATCCTATTAACAATTACCTGCACGGTTTCATGTTAATCTACGATCTACGTATAACTAGGTGAGCTCAATTCCCAAATACAAAACCTACCTAGATCTCGCTGAAATTCCCGGAAGATCATTCATGAGCCAACCTAGGAGCCCTATATTGGTATTTCCTAATCATACGCTAATTAAAACAGACGAGCAACGTAGCCGTCACTACTACAAAAAAGCATAAAGATCACGGTTTTTAAATGTGATATATTTACATTAGTCACGGCTTCCAAAGTGTGGCATATTGAGGTGTGACATAAAATAATTTAACTCAATCACAGTTACAAACTGTGATCTATTATAATAATTATCACACTTAAAACCCGTGATCTATTATAGTTGATATCACACTTAAAAACCGTAATCTATTATAATTTCATCACATTTAAAAGCGTGATCTATTATAGTAGTTAACATAGTTAAAAACCGTGATCTATTATAGTTGTTATCACACTTAAAAACCGAGATCTATTACAATTAAAACACATTTAAAAACTGTGATCTATTTTAGTTGTTATCACACTTAAAAACCGTGATCTATTATAATTTAAATCACACCAATAAAAGTGTTTTTTTTTTCAAAAACAATATATAAGCACACATATTTTTTGTCTTTGTTGGGACTCGAACCCGGATACTCCAGATTAAAGAGACACACTTATTACCACTAGACCAATGTGTTCTTTCTTCTAATTTTCGACCACACTAAACTAAAATCTCATTATAAAATACCATATTATTTTAATCACAGTCAAAAACTGTGATTGATTGATTTTTTGTCTCATTTTTCCTAAAAACCGTGATAATAAAAATCGTGATATATTTTAGTTGTTATCACACTTAAAAACCGAAATCTACTATAATTTCAACACATTTAAAAACTGTGATCTATTTTAGTTGTTATCACACTTAAAAACTGTGATCTATTATAGTTTTTATCACACTTAAAAACCGAGATCTATTATAATTTCAACACATTTAAAAACTGTGATATAATTTAGTAGTTGTTATCACTCTTAAAAACCGAGATATATTATAATTTCAATCACACCTAAAAAAGTGTGATCATTCTTTTTTTTCGAAAACGAAATAAACGCACACATATCTTTTGTTGCCACTGGGACTCGAACCCGGATACTCCGGATTAAGGAACCACACTAATTACCACTGGGCTGATGCCCACTATATTATCATTTTCAACCACACTAATCTAAGATATGATTATAAAATATCATATTTTTTTAATCACGCTTAAAAACCGTGATTGATTGATGTTCTTGTCTCGCTTTTCTTAAAAACCTTGATAATAAAAACTATGATCTATTTTAGTTGTTATCACACTTAAAAACCGAGCTCTATTATAATTCAACACATTTAAAAACTGTGATTTATTTTAGTTGTTATCACACTTAAAAATCGTGATCTATTATAGTTGTTATCACACTTAAAAACCGAGATCGATTATAATTTCAACACATTTAAAAAATGTGATCTATTTTAGTAGTTGTTATCACACTTAAAAGCCGAGATCTATTATTATTTCAATCACACCTAAAAAGTGTGATCATTCTTTTTTTTTCCACACCTAATAACTGTGATAAAAAATTTAAGTGTGATATATATACATTTTACTTGTCTCGGTTCTTTTAAAAGTGTGATCCTTATCTTTAGATAAGTGTGATCTATATCTCTTTTCTTATTAGTGGAAATAATTTGTCTCACTTTTTCTATAATTGTGACAAAAATATCATGAATTCAGTCACAATTTAAAAATGAGAGTAATTGATATAATTTATCTCGCTTTCTCAATAACCGTGACAAAAATATCATACTAATTTAGTCACAGATTAAAAGTGTGATAGTTTGGTATAATTTATCTCGTTTTTTCAATAACTGTGATAAAAATATCATATCAATTATGTCACTGTTTTAGATGTGAGATTGATATATATAATTTATCTCGCTTTTTTAGAAACCGTGACAGAAATATCTTATCAATTCAGTCACAATTTAATAATGAGATTAATTGATATAATTTATCTCGGTTTTTCAATAACTGTGACAGAAAAATCATATCAATTAAGTCACACTTTAAAAATGAGATTGATTGATATAACTTATCTCGTTTTTCAATAAGCGTGATAGAAAGTTTCGTAAGTGTGATATATATATTTTCGTTGTCTCAGTTTTATTGAAACTGTGATTGTTTTCATATCTTAAGTGTGACCTATGTCCAATTTTGTAGTAGTGCGTAGCCATACCTACTGAGATGATAAATTCTATTAAGTTAACCTAACCATAAAGACGTGGCTATTTAACTGATAAAACAGGGCTCGGTCGACCGAATAGGTGGGCTCGGTCGACCGAGTGAACTCATTCGGTCACCCGAATCAATTTCGTCCCCAGGTTACATCCCTGAACATATCTCTCATCGTTTCATCATACAGAACAGATTAAACAGTAACTCGTAAAGCATTCATATAAACTAACTTAGATACGCATTAATTAAACAATACAGATTCATGGATAGAAACTAAGTAGATGACGTAGGTTATGGGATCCTCATAGACAAGGTGTCGCCACATCCCTAATGTCATAGCCTAGATCTACATCATCTAGCTATGATTAATTAACTCAAATGATAAAGCATAATTGGGGAATTAATTACTTCAAAGAAAGAAACAGAAAATAAGAGCTTACATATTTGCAGCCCTTAAATTGCTGGAAACACCCTCAATAAACTACATTGAATCAAGATATGAATAGAGTGATTTTATTGAATGATATTCTAAGGTATATATTACAATTCTCGTAGCTGCTTGCTTATATAGAGGTTTTTGCCGACTTAGGGTGGTTCTAGAAGGTAAACACGACAAAAGCCCTAAACCGCCCGAAGCCGACACTCGGCCAACCGAAAGATGACACTCGGTCGACCGAGCCTAATGGTTCGGTCGACCGAACCTATATTTTCCATGTTCTACACGTTTTCTTCGTTTGCCTTGCTCCCCACCGCACGTTTGCATGTCGATCCGATTACTCTCTCATTTAATGCTCCGATTTCCTTCCTTCCTTATCTTGAGATAATTGATTGAATGACACTAATCTTCTCGATTTGTAATGATCCGTAAAATCAACATTAATCGCACAAGATAAATCGGATTTTAATAATGAAAACGGCTAAATACCAAATATCATATTAATAATCACTTAACATTAAATAATAAATATAAACATGTGATTTAATATGAAATATATATTATTAATCTCGATTTAAGGTCAACGTTGACGACTTTTACGGGTATAATTTGACCGTCATCAACTACCCCCACTTAGACTTTGATCGTCCCGAACAAAGCATCAATAAGTCATTCCCCAAGACAAACATTTTCTATGGTGAAATCATACTTACACAAGAAACTCAAGTCAACTCATACTAGTCATGCTCATAAGATATCCATTATTCACTACTGACTATGAATCAAAGTGATGTGTGCATGTGCATTTAGTTTTATATATTCGTGGCAAGATCAGAGTTTATGCTGACTTCGCAATCTCAACCTACCAACCTCAGCATTCATACTTCTTATGCCTCGCAATGGTTAGAGCACTAGAGCAATAAGCAAGAGTGTACCTATAGGGATTTTGGACTTGGAGACCGAGTACTACTCAAAGCCTCTTAAAGAGTTGAATATTTTTTTCATATCTTCATATTTTTCAAATACTATCAATCTCAAGGAAGAAAACTTTTTAGAGTATCCCCCTATCTAAGATCATGTATAGCATCGAATATTACCACAAGCGCGGGGGTACTTTGGTAATGTTACTACAAGCCCAGTGTCTAACATTTTGCTAAAACACAGGTACGTCTCAAGCTTATTACTCCGCTTTGATTGGCAAGAAGATAAGAATACATCGCCCAATAAGTATCGTCACTAAGTCTACATAACCAATCATCTATGCAATGTACACATAATTTCTTCGTTATTATGATTTGCGCGGTATACTCGATTCACAAAGTTGAGTAATTGAATAATAAATAACTACTTGCAAAAACGGGCATGAATATCCTTAAATTTACTTAACATAAGTATAAAATGATCACGTTCTCATGAAACTTGGTTCCTTTCCTATCAATTCTTAGCTAGGAACTCACAATTCTAAGGGTACGAGATACATAATATGGTATTTATTCAATTTTTCAATTTTTCTACCGTTTCATTCAAATTTTAATCATAACAACATAGCTAAGTCTCCTACCCCCCACTTAAACATGGCATTGTCCTCAATGACAAAAATAAATGAGAATTTAAGAAAAAGACTTAGCTCTGGAAACGGCTCTCAAGTAAAGGAACAATATCGAGTAAATGTCAAGACGTTGTGGAGAAGCAAGTGAAAACCCGTATAAGCAGACAAACTCCACGAAACCGTTAATAACACCATGTCTATGGAAGTTATAGAATAATGTGGCAGTAATGAGGTATAAATACCTAAAAACAGTTTAAACCACCTTATTTTATACAACCAATGACAAGGGAAACCAAAAAGAAAAATACTAAATAGAAAGAAAAATAAACAAGCAACTAAAGATGGTGGTCTTCATCTACAACCTCCACCGCCTAAATATTCTTAAAACCGGGTGGAGAAGACAAAGATCAAAAAGCATTACCCGACGTGGGAAAACACGAGGGTTACTCGATCGAAAAGGTATTCAATCCAGGAAAAGAGAAACTTGGTAAGGTATAACAGATTGAATGCAACCTATTGGCTAAAGATAAAATCAAATACTTAACGCAGAAACTTCTCGCTTGCATTGGATATCAACAACTTAGGGAGATGTAGCTACTCCTCTAAATTACTAATAACCCAATGAATCACGTAAAATTCATAACCGTCATCAACAAGGTCTGATCAGTATGATGATGTAGAACAAAACTTATCATCTAGAAATGCCGGAATAGACGGAAAAAATGTGAAATTTAAAACTTCCGGTAGAAAGATAAGTTGTATTTTGATTGAACCAAAAACCTTTAAAATCTAGCTAGGGTCAGAGCTACACTTCCCCCAACTAGAATCATGAAAATCAAAATGATAAAAAAATAATCTATAAAACATAGCAATATTTCAAATTCCGCAACACAAGGGTATTGTGTAAACAAAATGGAGGTTGAGAGTATGATGGGTTTAGAAAAAGAGATACATAAGGATGGGAAGAAAAGATAAAGGACGGGTAAGAAATTGTGTTTATGGGTGGGTTGAAAATGGTTAAGGCATTGAGATTGGGTGGGAGAGTGAAACGGATGGAAAGAAAGAGAGACGATGAAAGAATGGTTAGAAATGTGAACTATTGGGGCAGATTGGTGAGAGGATCGAAAAGTTTGAAGGTGAAAAAGTGTAAAGGGAAAGATAAGGATAGTTGCAGAATGAATTGCGCACCACTTTGAATTTTCACTTGGATCACCTTTCTAAAAGGTTTTAGAAGTTGACCAAAATTGTTCTTGTTCACACCAATCATTCTCTGTTACATTTTCAATAATTCTCAAGCTCTCTTAATGCTTCCATCTTAAGATTGATTGCTAAATTTCCTTTTCTTTAGCACTTTCTTGACTCTCCTATGGAACTCTATTTCACGTGGCCTATATTGAGTAAAAAAGTTTTGCACATCCTTAGCCCAATGGCCATCGGAACACGGCAAAATAAAAAACCTCAACATATGTCACGTTACTCTTATTTGACTCAAAGAAAACAAAACCTAAAATCCTAAAAAGAAATCCTAAGGGTTTTAAAGAAGTAGTTCTGAGTTTAAGGTCCTCAGCTCGACTTTCCAAAGATTATCCTTGTCAGTTATCATTCTTGGATCGCCAAACTTTGACCCTATGAGCACTATTAGAGGTGGCTTGTCGCTTTTGCGGATTAATACCCTTCCCTTGGTTGTGAGACCTAGGAAACGACATTTATCCATACCATTTATCCAAAGCTCTTACCTCGGCTCTCATTTTAGGAATTAGTGAATTCTAAGAAACTCGGTTAACATTACGGTTACTAATTACGGTTTTGGCCTTGACAATAAGAAACAATGAATCAAAGTACTCCGAATAAGGTCGGTTGTGTAGGCAAGCCTACGCCGTCTTATTCGTTGGAACATATGTGACGAGTTCGGGCCAATCCGTCAAGATTAAGCCCCGTTTAGCCCGAAGGCTTATCGGCTATGCTAAGTCTTGTTGAACCGCTCGTAACGTACATCACACGTGGAGGGAGTCGATTGAGCCGAAGCTCGGTTAAACTCGCCCGCCCATGGTTTGACCATTTCCGAACCAATGTACTAAGAGTCTCCGATTTCTAAATTGTCACCCAAAGCGTAATCTCGTTTTCGTTTAAGGTGGGTTCACCGAGAAGCCATCACCATAAAACTCAACGAAAGCAGAAGATTGTGTTCTCTCAAAACTCAACGTCTTCTTTAGATTGTGAATGATTAAACTACACAATTTGTTGCTCCCCTGGCCAGTAGAAGCAATCTCATGCATAGGACAATGAGATTTTAACAGAACTACAAGGAACTCTTTATTCACTGCTTCCTTTCAACGACTACATGTTTCCCTACACCCTCTAGATGAGACAGATTTGGGGCAGAACCTTCCACACTAATAAAATTATTCTTACAAACCAACTCCGGGCCAAGATTCATACTAAGGTTCATGTATAGGCTAACTTATGCTCAAAAAACCAAAAGGTAGTAAAACATAAGCAAAAAAGGTAGTACCTTGCCTTCAACATTGTACCACGAAGAATTTAAGCCTTTAAAAAAATTTCAGAGCCATCTTGGTGCCTTAAAGGTATTGCTTCCATCGCTTTTCCCATCGTAGAGTAGTAATTCCACATGTTGCTGGGTTATTTTCTCAGCGCCCTTGAAAAATTATTGACTTGGATTATTGCTTCCCTGGTTTCTGCAAACAAAAGAAAAACAAAATAGACCGTAGACTGATTTTAACATGGTTTCCCATGCTGCTATCAGACCTACGGATTAAACATACGGGGATAAACAGACACGCGAAATTCCAGACTCGAAAACACAAATCAGAAACCGTATAAACAGAACAGAACAAGAACAAAACAAAACAAAACAAAAATTCTAAATTCTCGGTCGACCGAATGAGGTCTCTCGGTCGACCGAATAAAATTTTTTTTTTTTTATTTTAAGAATCTGGAATTTTCAGACAGAGCAGACAACCAAAGGGACTCAAAAACGTAAAAACAGACTCTAAAACAGAAAACTTGACATGAATAAGAAAATTATTTATATATAAAATTGACCGTTGGTTCCCCGGCAACGGCGCCAAAAATTTGATGACGGGGTCAATCAGGTTATAATATACTTGACCACCATAAACCAATACTAGCAAGAGGACTAGGCCCATCGTAGTATAGCTATAGTGAATCAAGGTCGATCCCATAGGGAACCAATTGTGGATCATCTTATATACAAACAATTAATTAAACATGTCAAGGACATAGAGGCGGTCTACGACCAACATAAGACAAGAAAGGTAAAGACACGACTCGACACAACGTAATTAACCTCCCCAATTATAGTCTTTATCGTTTGGACCTAGATAATTTATATAATAAACTCGAACTTATTAACTCGTCAATCCGTTTGTATCTATCTTAGATTGGCTACGGGAGTCATCCTCTTTAACTTGACTTAGCACCGGTAAGTCACTAAATCACTGTGATATTGTTACGTGACTTTGCCTTTTAGTGCCTCCATCTCATATAACTCACACGCTTACGACTCTAAGGATGCCGATATTAATCGTACACCTCGTCTAGGCAACATTCCTATGGTTAGGCGTACTTCCTAAACGATCGCATCAGTCTCTGTCCTATTAACAATTACCTGCACGGTTTCATGTTAATCTACAATCTACGTATAACTAGGTGAGTTCAATTCCCAAATACAAAACCTACCTAGATCTCGCTGAAAGTCCCGGAAGATCATTAATGAGCCAACCTAGGAGCCCTATATTGGTATTTCCTAATCATACGCTAATTAAAACAGACGAGCAACGTAGCCGTAGCCATACCTACTGAGATGATAAATTCTATTAAGTTAACCTAACCATAAAGACGTGGCTATTTAACGGATAAAACAGGGCTCGGTCGACCGAATAGGTGGGCTCGGTCGACCGAGTGAACTCATTCGGTCACCCGAATCAATTTCGTCCCCAGGTTACATCCCTGAACATATCTCTCAGCGTTTCATCATACAGAACAGATTAAACAGTAACTCGTAAAGCATTCATATAAACTAACTTAGATACGCATTAATTAAACAATACAGATTCATGGATAGAAACTAAGTAGATGACGTAGGTTATGGGATCCTCATAGACAAGGTGTCGCCACATCCCTAATGTCATAGCCTAGATCTACATCATCTAGCTATGATTAATTAACTCAAACGATAAAGCATAATTGGGGAATTAATTACTTCAAAGAAAGAAACAGAAAATAAGAGCTTACATATTTGCAGCCCTTAAATTGCTGGAAACACCCTCAATAAACTTCATTGAATCAAGATATGAATAGAGTGATTTTATTGAATGATATTCTAAGGTATATATTACAATTCTCGTAGCTGCTTGCTTATATAGAGGTTTTTGCCGACTTAGGGTGGTTCTAGAAGGTAAACACGACAAAAGCCCTAAACCGCCCCGAAGCTGACACTCGGTCAACCGAAAGATGACACTCGGTCGACCGAGCCTAATGGTTCGCTCGACCGAACCTATATTTTCCATGTTCTACACGTTTTCTTCGTTTGCCTTGCTCCCCACTGCACGTTTGCATGTCGATCCGATTACTCTCTCATTTAATGCTCCGATTTCCTTCCTTCCTTATCTTGAGATAATTGATTGAATGACACTAATCTTCTCGATTTGTAATGATCTGTAAAATCAACATTAATCGCACAGTAAATCAGATTTTAATAATGAAAACGGCTAAATACCAAATATCATATTAATAATCACTTAAAATTAAATAATAAATATAAACATGTGATTTAATATGAAATATATATTATTAATCTCGATTTAAGGTCAACGTTAATGACTTTTACGGGTATAATTTGACCGTCATCAATACACAACCCTAAGGCGGCGGCTATGACTTCACTTGTCTTGTGGAGCAAGTTGTGCTTCAATACCTCTAAATAGCTAGGGCTTGATTTGGGCTTACTTGGAATACGAGCTCAGACCAAGATTTTCTCAGTTTGCGAATGTGATTGCTTGTCTCAAAGCCCATCCAGAGTTTTGATCATAGCCTGAGCTTCGCATCAATGATCGATGTACATGAGTTGCAGCCGGCCGGCTTCTTTGTATGATCAAGGCACAAAACTGCTAAGCTTGTTGTCTGTTGAATTTGAAGTCATTTATGAATTATGACTCGCTTCTATGTTGTTGTTCTCAATTTTGAGGGTGATGACACATTTTTAATAGTAGTTTTGATGTCACCGGTGAAGATGTGCAAGAGGAGCCGCACCTTGTAGCTTAAGTTAGGGTTTTATTATACTACTTTTTTTTTTTTTTTTTTGTAGTATTTCCATTGAGCTTCAGATCGTGTTCTTCATCCTGCCACATCTCTCTTAGCCATTGACGACTTGGAGTGTATCTATTCATTTATACACAAAACCTAACCTGATTTCTCTGGGATACTCTTTTATCTCCATTGATTATGCGCAGATGAGTCGATATTAATATTTTCACCATTTTCCATTCTTCGGGCCGTAATATTCTCAACTCTTACTTCCAACTTTGAAAATCGGATTTTTATAGTGGCATGTAAAATACTAATAAGATCAATAAGAGATTTTGTTTGGTTGCTGGGAAGTTCCTCTGTATTTGAACTTTTATAGAGATTGTAGGTATTAGTATGTTTTGCCAAAGTCCAAACTCTCCATGGTTCAAATAAAAAGTGAGTGGTTTATTCAGAAGAAAACATATGTGAAGTTTAGATGTAGTTTTTCAGGGTATCTTCCGTGGAATTTAGATGTGGTTATCTAGGATATTTTGTATGGTATTCATGCAGTTGATGTACATTGTTGACATGAGTTAATAATGATTTACGACGTAAATTTTATCATTTAATGACGTGATCTTTCAATTTGACGACGTGCGTTCTAGCTTTTTTACGAGATGCACTTGATCAATTCACAACGTGCTTTGAAAATTCACAACATATGTTTCATAAATTCACGGCGTGTTTTTTTACATGTTAAAGCATGCATTGTGCACGTCGTTACGGGGGGGCTACAACGACGTTTGGTTGCACGTCGTGATTGCCCAGTTTTCTTGTAGGGCCAATCAGATCCTAGCTTTCTGCCAAGGCTAGAGCACGTTCACGCCCGCCATAGAGGATAGGTTTTATTTATGTTAATTTGAGGGAGATGAAGTTACCGACATATAATGACATGATGTTTATATGATTTTGATGGGTGTTCAAGCACCACTTGACTCTGACAGCATGTGGAAAAATAAAATAGAATAAGGAAAAATAAATTTGGAAAAGAAAAAACTTTTATTGATCTTCTTTTGCTTGAATACAACGCTGGTACTTGTTGTGCATTTATAGTACTTGGCTCTGAAGTCTGAAGCTTTTGGATAACTATGTACTAGTTTTGAAGTAAACACATAAAAAGAGATAAAAACACTTTGACTCTAAAGACTCTTTATCACCTCACACACCTAGCAGCTCAATTCCCGTATGCATTCTGTGGTATTTTGTGATAATCTCAACTTTATCTCTTTATCACAGGTCTCTGACTGAATTTCAAACTCTTCTTGCTAATTTATCTTGTACATTTTGGATAGCTCGACAACTGTTTGATACAATGCCTGACTCAAGCAGGTTTGACTTATCTTGTTTATCTCGCCGGATGCTTTTGACCTTATGGATTAAAAGAAATGTTGCTACTATTGGTAGTTGACTGTTTTTTTAATTCTAGTTAGTGGTTGGGACGTGTTGTGTATATATATATATATTCGAGATGCACAAGCTATAATTTGAATTCTCTGCATGTATATGCAGATTCAATTGATGAGAAGATACAGGACAAACTGGGAGGGCTACTACTACGAGGTCTAGAAGAAAGCTCATGTCAAAGCAGGTATCGATCGAAATTTGCACCGCATGCACTACCTTGTTCATATCTGATTTCAAGATTACGAAAATGTGAAAAACTTCAGAAACAATGTGGTCCCGACACTGAGCCCTACTGTGGAAGTAGAGAAGTAACCGATTACTCGGCTTGCAAACATGTCATTCATAGTCATTTCTACTCAAGACAAGAAAGGTCCATTACTAAACCAGGTTTCGGATTGCAAGTGCTGTGAATAAGAATTGGCTGCCTGCTATCAACATAACCGAACCCATGCACCATCGAACACTCTGGTAATCCGAAGACAAAAGCCGTTTTAGTCACATCATTAACAACTGATCACTCTATATACTTAAAGAATTCGTATTGGCAATATGCAAAAGTCAAAGGAGGAACAATCAATCGCGATTCACCAACCCAATCACGGTGAATACTGATTGAGCTGAACTTCACCCTCCAAAAACAATATATAAAGACTCGAAACCGTGGGCAAACTAACTCTCTAACCGGCAGTGTACCGGGTCGATTGCTAGCATAGCTACAGGAGTACGAGGTCGAACCCAAAGGAATATGGTTGTGAATACCAAAGCAAATTTCAAACTTAGTCTAGGAAAATCGATGGTTGAAAAGGTTTATACAACTACAACGACATTAAAGCGATTAGTAACGAAGTTTAACTAATGGAGAGGGACATAGCCGAACCATGATCCATCTAGCTATTTTCAACCCTAAGGATAGCAAAACCGGGAGTGTGCATTAAATCAAACGATCTCACGGGTGCGTGCTCCTAATTCTGGTGCTAAGATCTGAACAACTCTCCTTTAACACCCTATGCCATGTTAACTACCCTTCCCTTTAGAAGATTCACTAACAAGACATGATACGCACTAGAGCCGCTTAAACATTAAAACGAGTAACCTCACTTTGGGCCCGGGCTTAACAACTAAGCCGGGTCTACTCCGCGATCCTAGAACCCCTTATCCCACATCTTCCCGCAGAACAACTCATATAAGGTTGATGTGTGCGACTATGACCTAGGTAGCTAATCTAGCCCAAATCCGTTAAAACAAGTTCTAAGACGTGGAACATGCAAGAAACAACAATAAAAAGCACTACCCACTCCCAATTTCATCACCCAAAGGGTGATTTCACCAAATTTCACATGATTCGGCTATGTTAAGGAATTAGCTACTCATTATACTAATTAAAACATGCATAAAACAGTAAATAAAAGCCATATAAGGTAAGGGAGAGAAGAAATATACCATAAATTGAGAGAAATTCGAGTTGAGATCCAAAAAGTACAAAATAGAGAACTAATTAAAAGGTAGAGTCTTTGAGTTTGGAATTGAGATTTGAGCTTGGAATGAGTAGAATCTAAGTATATTTAAGCTAATCTAAGCTAAAAGAAAGTGTTTTATAAACTACAACAAAAATCGAGCAAAAGAGGGGCTAGGGTTAGCTAAAAAAAAGGGAGAATGATAATGAAATTCGATGGAAGGGGGTTATAGGGGCAAAAATCTGCAGAACAATGACTCCAAATGCCAGTTTGGAGGTCCCCAAATGCGCATTTCGCTTCAAGTACTTTCTGTCCAAAATTAGCAGTTTGAAACGCCGGTTTGAGAATTGAAACGCGCGTTTGAGATGATGCAGTTTTCTGGATGCAGTAAACCCATGATATATTCGCATGTAGAACTCCGATTTGAGTGATTCAAAATGCGTTGGAAAGATCTTTCAATTATCTACAATTTTCATGAAAAATCCATGACCAGAAAATGCCTCCATCATAGGTCAAATTGCTGCTGAACAGAACATAGGGGTTGAGATACTAACACTTCTCCCCCCTTTTCTTCATTTTTCTTCTTCCTAGGTTCATTTTTGCACCTTGATCATACTTCTCATCATAAATCTTCGCCTTCCGGGTTCTCGTGACACCTAGACCCTACAATCTCATGAACGAACAAAACACACAAACGATTCCGGAGGGTAAAAGTGCTCGGAATGGGGTTAATATCAATAAAAACGAGGCTTTACCATCAAAAGATGATAAAAGCCCTTATGCTCTAAAACATGTGATACCAACCCGTTTTGAGACCTTAATGTGTCAAAATATACCAAATATGCATCAAAATGAGGGCTAAAATAGTGCCGGAGTCATGAAAAGTTGACTCCTATCAAATACCAAAGAAGCCAAGATCAAATGTATAATTGTCGGTGCATCTTCTAATGTTATTGCACTTTCATCTGTCACTGCACCTTCAATTGTAATAGCATTTTCAATTGTCACTTGCGGTGTTGATGACGGTCAAATTGTACCCGTTATTCTATGATCTTTATCCCCGATTCTAGTTTAAAAGAGCTTTAATGTAGGGATAATAAGTCGTAATATGCCTAATTTATATATACCCCGAGTTACGATTCGTTATTCTGCATTTCGATGATTTATTGCATTATTTGGTATTACAAACTATGTTTTTATTTAATATATGCAGTGAGTTATTCTGGACGGACTTTGGAGAGGAATTAAAGAGATTTCAGACAGTGCAGAAGCCCAGTACGAAGGAAAAGAGAAGCCCAGAAGCACAGGACACTCGGTCAACCGAGCATGATCACTCGGTCGACCGAGCCCACCTATTCGGTTGACCGAGCCATCCAAAAGCCCAGCAGAAGGTCCAGCACGTTAGTAAGGCGGTTAGGGTTTAGTGATTTCGATTTTAAGTCGGTTTTCTGAAGTCGGCTGAGCCATCTATATAAACACTTTGTCATTAACAATATTAGACATCAATCTTTCAATCAAATACATACATTACAATGTAGCATTAATACCTTGAAGGTTTTTCAACAATGTAGGGGCTTCAATATGTAAGCCGTTATATTTTCTGTCTTCTTTATTTTCCGTAATTAATCCCCCCTAATTATGATTTTTCGTTTGAGTTGATTATTCATAGCTAGATGATGTAGATCTAGGCTATGACGTTAGGGAGGTGGCGATACCTTGTCTATGAGGATCACACACCCTACGTCCTCTACTTAGTGTCTATGTATGAATCGGTATTGCTTAATTAACATGTATCTATGTTAGTTTATATAATTGCTTGACGAATTGCTATTTAATCCGTATTGTATGAGAAACGCTGAGAGATAGGTTCAGAGATGTAATCTGGGAGTTGAAATTGTTTGGGTGACCGAACTATGTCATTCGGTCGACCGAGCCTACACACTCGGTCGACCGAGCCCTTTTTACCCGTTAATCCGGCCACGTCTTTATGGTTAGGTTAGCGCAATAGAATTTATCATCTCGCAGGTATGGCTACGGCTACGTTGCTCGTCCGTTTTAATTAGCGTATGATTAGGAAATACCAATATAGGGCTCCTAGGTTGGCTCATGAATGATCTTCCGGGACTTTCGGCGAGATCTAGGTAGGTTTTGTATTTGGGAATTGAGCTCACCTAGTTATACGTAAATCGTAGATTAACATGAGACCGTGCAGGTAATTGTTAATAGGACAGAGACTGATGCGATCGTTTAGGAAGTACGCCTAATCATAGGAATGTTGCCTAGACGAGATGTACGATTAATATCGGCATCCTTAGTGTCGTAAGCGTGCGAGTTATATGAGATGGAAGCCTAAAAAGCGAAGTCACGTAATGTAGCACAGTGATCTAGTAACCTAACCGGTGCTAAGTCAAGTTTAAGAGGATGACTCCCGTAGCCAATCTAAGATAGATACAAACGGATTGACAGTTAATAAGTTCAGTTTATTATATAAATTATCTAGGTCCAAACGATAAAGACTATAATTGGGGAGGTTAATTACGTTGTGTCAAGTCGTGTCTTTACCTTTCTTGTTTTATGTTGGTCGTAGACCGCCTCTATGTCCTTGACATGTTTAATTAATTGTTTGTATATAAGATGATCCACAATTGGTTCCCTGTGGGATCGACCTTGATTCACTATAGCTATACTACGATAGACCTAGTCCTCTTGCTAGTATTGGTTTATGGTGGTCAAGTATATTATAACCTGATTGACCCCGATCAAGTTTTTGGCGCCGTTGCCGGGGATCGAACGGTCAATTTTATATATAACTAATTTTTTATTCATGTCGAGTTTTCTGTTTTAGAGTCTGTTTTTATGTTTTTGAGTCCCTCTGGTTGTCTGCTCTGTGTAAAAATTCCAGAATCTGGAACAGCTGGTTTCGCTCCCAGCGAGACTGCCTCTCGTTGCCAGCAAGCCTGGTTCTGTTTTATGGAATTTCGCGTGTCTGTTTATCCCCGTATGTTTAATCCGTAGGTCTGATAGCTGCATGGGAAACCATGTTAAAATCAGTCTACGGTCTGTTTGTTTTTGTTTTTCTTCTGTTTGTACAAACCAGGGAAACCATAATCCAAGTCAATAATTTTTCGACGGCGCTGAGAAAATAACCTAGCAACATGTGGAGTTACGAATCTACGATTAGAAAAGTGATGGAAGCAATACCTTTAAAGCACCAAGATGGCTCCGAAAAAAAAAATGATGGCTTAAATTCTTCGTGGTACAATGTTGAAGGCAAGGTACTACCCTTTTTGCTTATGTTTTACTACCTTTTGGTTTTTTGAGCATAAGTTAGCCTATACATGAATCTTAGTAAGAATCTTAGCCCGGAGTTGGCTCATAAGATTAATATTATTAGTGTGGAAGGTTTTGCCCCAAATCTATCTCATCTAGAGGGTGTAGGGAAACATGTAGTCGTTGAAAGGAAGCAGTGAATAAAGAGTTCCTCGTAGTTCTGTTAAAATCTCATTGTCCTATGCATGAGATTGCTTCTACTGGCCATGGGAGCAACAAATTGTGTAGTTTAAGCATTCGCAATCTAAAGAAGACGTTGAGTTTTGAGAGAGCATAATGAGGAAGCACTATAAAGGACGTGATTAAAATGGGTCCCTAGGACTAATCTTCTTAGGATTCACTAATTCCTAAAACGAGAGCCGAGGTAAGAGATTTGTATAAATGGTATGGATAAATGTCGTTTCCTAGGTCTCACAACCATGGGAAGGGTATTAATTCGCAAAAGTGACGAGCCCACCTCTTATAGTGCTCAGAGGGTAATGTCCGATAAGCCGTGAAGGATGACTGACAAGGATAACTTTTGGAAAGTCGAGCTGAGGACTTTAAACTCAGAACTACTTCTTTAAAACCCTTAGGATTTTTTTTAGTTAGTTAGTTTTTAGGTTTTGTTTTCTTTGAGTCCAATAAGAGTAACGTGACATATGTTGAGGTTTTTTATTTTGCCGCGTTCTGATGGCCATTGGGCTAAGGATGTGCAAAACTTTTTTACTCAATATAGGCCACGTGAATTAGAGTTCCGTAGGAGAGTCGTAAAATTGCTAAAGAAAAGGAAATTTAGCAAACAACCTTAAGATGGAAGCATTAAGAGAGCTTGAGAATTATTGAAAATGTAACAGAGAATGATTGGTGCGAACAAGAACAATTTTGGTCAACTTCCAAAACCTTTTAAAATGGTGATCCAAGTGAAAATCCAAAGTGGTGTGCAATTCGTTCTGCAACTATCCTTATCCTCCCTTTACACCTTTTCACCTTCAAACTTTTCGATCCTCTCACCAATCTACCCCGACAGTTCACATTTCTAACCATTCTTTCGTCGCCTCTCTTTCTTTCCATCCATTTCACTCTCCCACCCTCACTAAATGCCTTAAACAATTTAAACCCACTCAAAACACATTTTCTTCCCACCCTTTATCTTTTCTTGCCATCCTAATGTCTATCTTTTTCTAAACCATTCATACTCTCAACCTCCATCTTGTTCACAATACTCTTGTGTTGCGGAATTAGAAATATTGCTATGTTTTAATGATTATCTTTTATCATTTTGGTTTTACGTGATCCTAGCTGGGGTAAGTGTAGCCTTGCAACTAGCTAGATTTTAAACGTTTTTGGTTCGATCACATACGACTTATCTATCTACCGGAAGTTTTAAATTTCACACTTTTCCGTCTATTCCGGCATTTCTAGATGATGAGTTTTGTTCTACAGTGCGACCTTCTGCGTGATACATTGGGTGATTAGTGATTTCGAGGAGGTGCTACATCTCCCTAAGTTGTTGATATCCAATGCACGCGAGAAGTTTCTGCGCTAAGTATTTGATTTTATCTTTAGCCAATAGGTCGCATTGAATCTGTTATACCTTACCAAGTTTCTCTTTTATACTGGACTGAATACATAGTGAGCCAGTCAACCTCGTGTTTTCCCCCGTGGGGTGATGCTTTTTGATCTTTGTCTTCTCCACCCGGTTTTAAGCGTATTTAGGCAGTGGAGGTTATAGATGAGGACTATCATCGTTAGTTGCTTGTTTATTTTTCTTTCTATTTAGTATATTTTCCTTTATATCGAGTCGTGTTATATAGAGTCTATCTTTAGTTGTATTACTATTTCCCTCAATTCCTTCCTATGTAATGTGTTGGATAATTGTGCTTCATTTCAATATATTCATACGACTTGGGACCATACAAGGGATGCAAAATTCCTTCAGCACTTTCTGATTATTCCCTTTTTATGATTACTACTTTTTCGTTGACTAACCCTGTAACAAGTTTCGAGTTTCGTTTAAGATGTATGTTGCAGCGGTTATTTTTCTTCCTTGCAATCGGCCGCTGTTTTATCTGTTGGCATTTTCCGAAGTTCACAAGACTTGTTCCATTCCCACGCTTATCCAGAGCTAAGTTCCTATTCTTGCTTTTTATTGTTATACATTGAGGACAATGCATGGTTTAAGTGGGGGGTACGAGTCACTTAGCTCACTTAGCTTGCTCGAATAAGCTTCTATATATCAAATAATATAATAAATCAGTAAAATTTAAACTTTTAAACATAGAATCACATTTACTTTTGTGAAGTTCCCGAATATTCTATTTAATAAGGAAGGAACCATGCTTCATAAGTACGTGATCACTTTATACTTTTGCGATATAATTCTAGTAAACTTAATGATATTCATGTTATATGTTGCGAGTAGTTATTTATTATTCAATTATTCAATAAATGAATCGATGAATATTGCGCTTATAATAAAAATGTAGAATTATGTGTACATTGCGTAGATGATTGGTTATGTAAACTTAGTGTCAATATCTATCTGCTGATGTATTCTGATATTCTTGCCAACAAAAGCGGTGTAATAAGCTTGAGACGTACCTGTGTTTTAGCAAAATGTTAAACACTGGGCTTGTAGTAACATTACCAAAGTAGCCTCGCGCTTGTGGTAATATTCGATGCTATGCTTGATCTAAGATAGGGAGATACGTTAAAAAGCTTTCTTCCTTGAGATTAGTAGTATTTGAAAAAATATGCAGAATTGAAAAAAAATTCAACTTTTAAGAGGCTTTGAGTAGTACTCGGTCTCCAAGTCCAAAATCCCTATAGATATGCTCTTGCTTATTGTTCTAGTGCTTTAACCATTGCGAGGCTTAAGAAGTGGGAATGCTGATGTTGGTAGGTTGAGATCTCGAAATTAGCATAAACTCTAATCTTGCTACCTTTATATAAAACTAATGCACATGCACACATCACTTCGATTCATAGTGAGTAATGAATAATGGATATCTTATGAGCATAAATAATATGAGTTGATTCGAGTTTCTTGTGTTAGTATAATTTGACCAATGGAAAATGATTATATGGGGAATAACTTATTGATACTTTGATCGGGACGATCAAAGGCTAAGTGGGGGGTAGTTGATGACGGTCAAATTGTACCCGTTATTCTATGATCTTTATCCCCGATTCTAGTTTAAAAGAGCTTTAATGTAGGGATAATAAGTCGTAATATGCCTAATTTATATATACCCCGAGTTACGATTTGTTATTCTGCATTTCTATGATTTATTGCATTATTTGGTATTACAAACTATGTTTTATTTATATGCAGTGAGTTATTCTGGACGGACTTCGGAGAGGAATTAACGAGATTTCAGACAGTGCAGAAGCCCAGTACGAAGGAAAAGAGAAGCCCAGAAGCACAGGACACTCGGTCAACCGAGCATGATCACTCGGTCGACCGAGCCCACCTATTCGGTCGACCGAGCCACCCAAAAGCCCCCGGCAGAAGGTCCAGCACGTTAGTAAGGCGGTTAGGGTTTAGTGATTTCGATTTTAAGTCGGTTTTCTGAAGTCGGCTGAGGCCTCTATATAAACACTTTGTCATTAACAATATTAGACATCAATCTTTCAATCAAATACATACATTACAATGTAGCATTAATACATTGAAGGTTTTTCAACAATGTAGGGGCTTCAATATGTAAGCCGTTATATTTTCTGTCTTCTTTATTTTCCGTAATTAATCCCCCCTAATTATGATTTATCGTTTGAGTTGATTATTCATAGCTAGATGATGTAGATCTAGGCTATGACGTTAGGGAGGTGGCGATACCTTGTCTATGAGGATCACATACCCTACGTCCTCTACTTAGTGTCTATGTATGAATCGGTATTGCTTAATTAACATGTATCTATGTTAGTTTATATAATTGCTTGACGAATTGCTATTTAATCCGTATTGTATGAGAAACGCTGAGAGATAGGTTCAGAGATGTAATCTGGGAGTTGAAATTGTTTGGGTGACCGAACTGTGTCATTCGGTCGACCGAGCCTACACACTCGGTCGACCGAGCCCTTTTTACCTGTTAATCCGGCCACGTCTTTATGGTTAGGTTAGCGCAATAGAATTTATCATCTCAGTAGGTATGGCTACGGCTACGTTGCTCGTCTGTTTTAATTAGCGTATGATTAGGAAATACCAATATAGGGTTCCAAGGTTGGCTCATGAATGATCTTCCGGGACTTTCAGCTAGATCTAGGTAGGTTTTGTATTTGGGAATTGAGCTCACCTAGTTATACGTAAATCATAGATTAACATGAGACCGTGCAGGTAATTGTTAATAGGACAGAGACTGATGCGATCGTTTAGGAAGTACGCCTAATCATAGGAATGTTGCCTAGACGAGGTGTACGATTAATATCGGCATCCTTAGTGTCGTAAGCGTGCGAGTTATATGAGATGGAAGCCTAAAAAGCGAAGTCACGTAATGTAGCACAGTGATCTAGTAACCTAACCGGTGCTAAGTCAAGTTTAAGAGGATGACTCCCGGAGCCAATCTAAGATAGATACAAACGGATTGACAGTTAATAAGTTCAGTTTATTATATAAATTATCTAGGTCCAAACGATAAAGACTATAATTGGGGAGGTTAATTACGTTGTGTCAAGTCGTGTCTTTACCTTTCTTGTTTTATGTTGGTCGTAGACCGCCTCTATGTCCTTGACATGTTTAATTAATTGTTTGTATATAAGATGATCCACAATTGGTTCCCTGTGGGATCGACCTTGATTCACTATAGCTATACTACGAGAGGTCTAGTCCTCTTACTAGTATTGGTTTATGGTGGTCAAGTATATTATAACCTGATTGACCCCGATCAGGTGTGTCGGTGAGTGCTGTTAAACGAATAAAGCCGCTCGTGAACAAGCTCGTGTTTGACTCGTTAGTGTTCGTGATCGTTTATTCATTTAGCTTAACGAGCCGAGCTCGAACATGATTAGAGGCTTGTTTACTTAACGAACGAACACGAGTTTGGTTCGCGAATGTTCGATTATATTCATGAACATACATATATAAATATATCAAGTTACAGTAATCATGACTCAAAAGAGGATAATTCATTCATTCATCAAATATTCCGGCCAAGTACCAACAAAGGTTGGTCAGAATGCAAGGGACTCTGGTCGCTTAAACAAGAGGTCTCGGGTTCGAGTCCTGGTGGATGCAGCAAATCTTGTTGGGAGATCGAGGGTCCCCACCTATGATGCCCGACAGTACCTCGAATTATTAGACTCAGACAATTGTTTGGGGATACCTTAACCTTGCGAAAGCAAATAATCCGGCCAAGTCTCTGCGTGCACCTGCAGCCAAAAAACCACTATTTGCATCTTTCCCAATCCGGACGGCGCCACCGACGGTGTTTGAGGATCCAATCACAACTATTATTCTTTTTTTAAGGAGATTACGTACAAAGATAATCCAACTGCTTTCTTGACCACATTTCCTATTTGTTAATGCATAAAATCAAGAAAGAACACAATCAAAAAATGTCTTTTTATAGCAATTGCATTCATTCTGTTTGTCATGTACAGAATCTGCACATTACAAGTGACTCCAAATGTCAAATTCTCCAAACCCTTTGACAATTTCTCTAAGTACTTCACATTCTGTTCCTGTATAACATCGTTTTCAAATCGTTAATACTTTTTGGTTGGACTGTTCTGTTTTATGTGCATGTATTTTTTTGTTTCCGGCAATTCCATGGCTGACCAACTTAGTGTATATAATTCTCATAACGATTCTCGTCAGTCTCGTTCTGTTTAAGATGAAATCAACTAGTCATTTGTGGCATGAAGTGTCTTTATCAAAAGATTTCCGGGCCATATGGAAATGGAATTCGACGAAAGCTGTAACAGTTTCGGTTTTTGTATCTTTGTTGATACTTACCTTGTTTAGAATACTAACAGGCCCTCCATTTGATGATCTCTGGTTCAAGATTTTACAGGAGCAACAACCTATACAAGGTATGTGTTTGTTTTTTTTACATTGTTCTTACTATAGTTTTATGATCAGTTATATTGTGATGTAATTTGTTGAACACTGCAGAGAAGATACATGACAAGCTTATAGGAGGGCTTCTATTAGCAGGACTAGATGAAAGTTCATGTGAAAGCAGATATCAATCGAACTTATACCGTAGACCGCGAGGATTTCGCCCGCCTTCTTCTTATTTAAATTCAAAGTTAAGAAAATATGAAGCACTTCAGAAACAATGTGGTCCTAACACTGAGCCGTACAATAAGGCGGTGGAAGATATCAAAGCCGGTAGAGAAGTTACCGGTTCTTCGGCTTGCAGATATGTCGTTTATATTCCTATTAAAGGGTTGGGTAATAGAATGCTTACATTAGGAGCCACTTTTTTATACGCACTCGTTACGAATCGAGTCATGTTTATAGGCGATGGAGGTGATATGACGGATCTTTTTTGTGAGCCGTTTCCGGAGGTTTCTTGGAAGCTTCCGTCGGATTTCCCGCTTAGTAGAATCCGGAATTCGAGGCCTTTTGCTCCTTATAACAGGTATGGGGATTTGCTGCAAAATGGCACCTTTGGAAATTCAAGTGTGCCTTCATTTGTGTACTTTTACCTCGGGTATGGGTATGATAACTATGAAAAGAATTTCTTCTGTGATCATGATCAAGAACTTCTTCAACAAGTTCCTTGGATTGTATTAAGAAGCGATCTCTACTTTTTGCCGTCCCTTTTCTTGGTCCCATCTTTTCAGGAAGAACTTAACAATCTTTTTCCAGAAAAAGAAACAGTTTTCCACCATTTAAGCAGGTATCTTTTCAATCCGTCAAACTCCGTATGGGGGCTTATTACAAGGTACTATGATGCATACTTAGCCAATGCTGACGAAATTTTAGGCATCCAAATAAGAGTCTATAAAGGCGGCGGGGCAAGGAAAGCTCCATTACCAAACCAGGTTATGGAATGTGCAGTAAATGAGAACTGGCTCCCAGATATTAACATAACCGAACCCATCATAAAAAAAACAAACAACCCGAAGAAAAAAGCGGTTTTAGTCACGTCGTTATCGGCTAATCACTCTGAATACTTAAAGAAGATGTATTGGCAATACGCAACAGTCACGGGCGAAGCGATCCCGGTTCACCAAACGTGTCATGACGAATACCAAAGAAGCCAGAATCAAATGCACGATACGAAAGCATTAGCAGATATTTATCTGTTGAGCTTGTCTGATAAGCTGATGATAAGCGGGTATTCAACATTCGGTTATGCTGCACAAAGTCTAGGCGGTTTGCGTCCATGGATACTAAACATGCCTCATGGTGAAGTAGTCCCGAATCCACCATGCGAGAAAACCTTATCGATGGAGCCGTGCTACCATTATGCTCCTTCTTTTTATGATTGTCCAAATACTTCAAAGTTTAAGACAGCTTTTCATGTACCTTATGTCCAGTATTGTGAAGACTTTCGCTCTGGTTTGAAGCTTTTTGATGAACCTTAAGATAATCTAGGAATGAAATATATATTCGATGCAATGCCGATTTCATACATTCAATATGTTAAGGCTTTGCTTAAATATCAAATCTACGACTTGAGGGTTCTATTTTTGTATCAAATTAAAAGGTCTTTGGGAATTATTTGCAAATAAAAAAAATTAAGATGACTTTTTTTGGTGTGTGAATTTAAAGTGAAATTAAAATGAGCAATCCTTTTGAATGAATTTATGAGTAGATTACTTCACTCCCAAGTCTGCCAATATGTTGAAAATTGACATGTTCTAGATGATATGTATAGTAGCATATTAATTAATAATCTTTAAGAAAAAAGAAAAAATCTACGGGATAACCTCTCTGGTTCTTTAGACAATACGCAAAATCATCTTGTGAATCAGCATAATTGGGGCCTTAATTATCCGAAGATGGAATTTGGAAGTTCAATGTCTAGGTGTTGGTAGACCTGGCCAACTCAAACCGAGACCGCCCGTTGAAACCGGAACCGGCGGTTTGTGGAACCGCCGGTTTGGCGAAACGCCGGTTCGGGAAACCACCGGTTGGCCAGTTGCTTGCCGGTTTGTGATTTTTGAAACCGAAACCGGACCGGAACAGCCGGTTGGAACCGGCCTCGCTGGAACAGGGTGAAACCGGCCGGAACCGGAACCGGCACAACGGCTATTTATGCAACGGTTTTTTTTTTTTTCTCCCAAACACCCCGAAAAAATTCCTATAAATACTACCCCATTCCTACACCAAACTCACACCAATCTCTCTCAATCTTCTACTCATTTCTTACATCTTCTACTCATTTTTTGATTATCAAGTTTGTTTAGTTGTTAAAAACAACAATCAAATTTACTTTACGATACCGAATTTTTGAAGTTGTTCTGATTTAATCGTTACTTCAATTCGGTTTTAGTTATAAGTAAATTTGGTTTTGTATTATATTCAACTAATTTTTTTGCAAGTGTAAAAAAAATTTAAATTTTATAATCAAATTTACTTTACTAGACCGAAATTTGAAGTTGTTCTGATTTAATCGTTACTTCAATTTGGTTTTAGTTATAAGTAAAATTGGTTAGTTAATATAATTTTTTTTATAACCGTTATATGTAATTTAGATTTTGTACAATGTCGAGAAGAGGTGCATCAACACAAGGCAATCGAAATGTTACTTTCCGTGATGACACGGTTGTGCCGGAATTGGATGATCTTGCTGGTGGTTATAGACCCCAATATTATACAGACCCTGTCACCGGTAATCACATTTCGATTCCTCAGTTCGACACACCTTCAGGTTACAATCAAGATGAATTTGATAGTCATTACGACGATATAATGTCTCAACCTGAAAATTTTAACATCAACCTTAACTAAGATGAAGATAATGATGAAGTCGACGTTGATGATGATCATGATGTATTTCTGAATGCTTCCCGTCCAAGACGAGGACGTGGTGGGAGTCGACGTGGTGCTAGTGCTAGTGCTAGTGCCGATCCTACTTCTACTCCCGAGTCAGTCGATTTAGATGGTGGTGAAAGTACCCAATCCAAAGCACAAGAAAAAAGGTTAAGATCGAGAATTTTTACGGAAATTTTTCACAAAGGTTCCTCGGACTGATGAAATAGCATTAGCTAACCCCGGAATATATTTCTTCGGGGTGTGCAATTTCTGTGGCCAAAAATACCAATTTAAACATGCCGGTGGTTATGGAACGATGCGGGGTCACATTTAATTAAACATCCAGAAAAATTGCAAGACAACGCTTCTCAAACCCAGCTAAACATGCCGAGCTCCAGCGGAGGTAACACTAATCCACTCTTTATTTACACTCGTGATAATTGTAGAGGTCTAATCACGGATCTTGTTGCGGGGATGGATCTTCCTTTTAGCTTTCCTGATAATCCTATTTTCGAAAGTTACGTACAAGCTGCTTTGCAGCCAGCTTTTACTCGTATCCCTCGTGCAACGGTTACTAGGGATTTCAAAAATAAATTTATTAAACGACAAAATATTATTATAGAAAGTTTGAAGAAAAATAAATTCCGAATATGTGTATGTGCCGATATTTGGGAGGATAGGAGGACGAACAATTTTTATTTGTGCGTGTCGGGTCACTGGATTGACAACACTTGGATTGTCTAAAAAATGGTACTTGCTTTTCGTTTATTTAACGAGACTCATACTGCTTCTAACATTGCATCTTTATTAGTTGATATTTTTGAGGAATACGATTTAAAATGTAAAGTTTTTTCTATTGCGTTTGATAATGCTTCAAACAACACTGCTTCTATTCCCGACTTATCCCGATATTGTGAACCTCTTTGTAACGGTCAATTTTTTCATGTTAGATATTTATGCCATATTTTTAATTTATGTGTAAAGGATGGTCTAAAAGTTTTTGACCATAATATTAATTCGATAAAAAATGCGATTTCACATGTGTTAGGTAGAAATATTCTTGTTAATAAGTGGTATAAATTTCTTAAAGAGAAAGTTCATCACCCTGTCAAACTGCCGCAAGATGTACCGCATAGGTGGAACACGACTCGTGATCTTTGGGAAAAAAAAAACAAAATTAAAAATACCTTTTGTGAATTTTTAATTGAACATTGTCCGAACGAATATCGTTTGTATCCCTCTATTTGGACTTCATGCAAGAAACTGATGGATGTTTTTGAAATATTCAAAAAAATTACAGTATTGTTTTCAAAATATTATCAACCCACATCACATTTAGTCTTGCCTGCTTGTGTAGAAATAACTGCCGAGTTTGAAACCATGGAACACGACGCAGAATTATTTCAATGTTTATTGCCGATGAAGGAGAAATGGAATAAATACATGTTGTATATTCCTGACACTTATCCCATTTCTTCTATGCTCGACCCTCGTATAAGACTAGTAGGTTTGTCTAACATGATGGTGCTTTGTCTGTTACTCATAATGTGCCCCCAGTAGATTTTACAGTTGCCGTAGTTAGACTAGAAAATTTATTAAACGCTTTGTATGTTGAATATGAGCGTATGTATGGATTGAGAAACGAAGCGGTTCACAATCCATCCGCAAGTGCTTCTACTAACCCTACAGGTGTCCTACGGGGACTTCAAAAAGTTCTAGATAAAATGAATTCGAAACGACAGAAGGGAGCGACATCGTCATCCGATCAACGTACAGAGATATCCAAATTTCTAAACACAACATTTGAAGGCTGTGAAACCGAGACCTATGATTTCGAGTTTGACTTATTGAAGTGGTGGAAGAGACATGTTAAAGAATTTCCAATTCTAGCAATGATGGCGGTCGAGTTTTTAAGTTGCCCTGTTTCGACCGTCACTGGTTGAACAAACTTTCAGCATGGCAGGATATGTGCTTACCAATAAAAGATGTTCGCTTCATCCCACAACTTTAGAGAAGCAAATGCTTTGTCAAGATTGGGTACGAGCCGAGAAGAGGGTTCAAGACATTGAGTCAGAAGATGAGGAGTCACAGTTCGAAGGCGGTGACACTGAAACTTCAGGAGGAACAAGCGCTCGAAATACCGACATCGATTAAAGGTACGCAATTTATATCTTACTTATATATTTGTTACAATTAATAGAACAACTATAAAAGATTAAAAAAAACAATTTAAAAATAACTATTAAAAAACTACTACTAAAAACACTATAGAAAACTATTTAAAAAACCAATAAAAAACCCGATAGAAACTATAAAAACCTATTAAAAATAACTATAAAAACCTACTACTTTAACTTAAAAAAAACTATAGAAAACTATTAACAAAACCATAAAAACCATATACAAACCTAAGAAATTATATGAAACTATAAAATACAAACAAATAAGAATACTATAAAAGACTACAATAAAACAAATATTTAAAAAAAGGCTATAAAGAATACAAACAACAATAAAAACCTATATAGAACCATAACAACACTACACAAAACTAAAATAAAACTATAAGAAACTATAAAAACCTATTAGAAATAACTATAAAAACCTACTACTTTAAGCTTTAAAAAAAAACTATATAAAACTATTAACAAAACCATAAAAACCATATACAAACCTAAAAAATTATAAGAAACTATAAAATACAAACACATATATATACTATAAAAGACTAAAAATAAACAATAAGAACTACGTTCGTTTTGATTTTTTTATGTGTGTTGTGCCTCCGACACGATTATATATAAAAAATACGTAGGCAACCGAATTACCGGTACAAGCGTTGAAAAAATAACACAATTTACATAAACAATAAGAACTACACAATATATCTCACCTAATATTTAATAAAACAACATTTATAATCAACGAATAATCAACATTTATAATCAACATTTATAATCAACACAATATATCTCACCTATACTTAAAACCAACTCAAAAAAATTATAAAAAAAACTATAAAAGATGTTTCAAAAAACAATAATAAAAATTACTATATAAACCTTTACAACAAACTATAAAAGACTAAAAAATAAACGATAAGAACTACGTTCTCTAAGATTTTTTTATATGTGTTGTGCCTCCGACACGATTACATATAAAAAATACGTAGGCAACCGAATTACCGGTACAAGCGTTGAAAAAATAACACAATTTTTTAAAATAACATTATTTACAACTAAATAAAATAACACAATATTAATATTATTTTTAAAACCAAATAAAAATCTATTTAAAAAATATATATATTACATTCGCTTTAGTAATTATAGTGAAAATAATAATAATTTGTTATTTTAGTGAAAATAATAAGTATTATATAAAAATAAAAATAAAAAAAAATTTGAAATTTTAAAACCGTGGCCGGAACCGGGAGCAAACCGGGTAAACCGTGGAACCGGCACAAACCGGCAACCGTCGGTTTTGAACAGTAAACCGGTTTTCAAACCGGCGGTTCGTCAAACCGGCCCAAACCGGTACTGTTTGAAACCGCCGGTTCCGGTTCCGGTCCGGTCCGGTTCGTCCATTTGGCCAGGTCTAAGTGCTGGTACATTCTTCACCCATATGGAAGCCATTTGGTCAGCTCGATGGAGTCAGTTGTTGTTGAGTCTGGTAGTCGGTTGTGTGAAGACAATAAGTGATCATCTGCTGCATCTGGTGCTCTGCTGAGCCGAGTTGGTTCTCAGCTTTACATTGGGAGCACGTCTGCATCGATTCTGTCTGTAATTAGGGTTACTTCTGAGGCATTTCAGTCATTGTCTGGTTTTTACGGTTATGGTGGTTAGGGTTTGATTCTCAAGGCCTATAACTACCGTTGTAATTGTAACATATGTGTAACTTTCTGTGAATAATAAAATATCCTCGTTTGTCCGTGGGGTAGTCTAGACCCGTCCCTTGGGCCAGGCAACCAGGCAATGGCTTAAGGCCTACCGAAAATATGATATTTTAAGGGCCCACTTGAAAAATAAATCAATAGTGTTATAGAACTAGAAGCTTATGTTTCAGTTCAGTAACACTTTTTTTAAGTAAAAAAAAAACATTTTTCTTCATAAAGAAATCAAAAGACTTTCACATTTGTAAACTGACTTTGCCACAAACATTTCTTTTCTATTGGTTATACCATTATTAGTTGACTTTACATGTTTTCTTTAGATACATGTTTCATTTTAGTCTTAAAAATCTATTCGACAAAAGAAAAAGCACAAATTAATCAAGGGCCCGAGAAATGTATTTGGCTTATGGCCTTCAAATTCATAGGAACGGTCCAGAGTAGTCGGCACATTGTCGTAAACCACGTTAAATCAGTGTTTTTTTTCTTGTTTATGTACTTCGTTGATTAAATACTTGTTTGTTTTTTTCCTTAAATCACCATCAATCCATGACAATCTGTTACAACTGTTTTTTAGGGGTTCGTTAGCTTTGTTTGCTTGTTAAGGTGCATGTTGTGGTCTTATGAGGGATGCTGGTGTTTTTGGTCGGTTGAATCTCTTGTATTTCTTCAGCTTCTTGCTATTTTTTTGAATGATATTAATTATGCCGTTAAAAAAAATGATAACCTAGCTTATATATATATATATATATATATATATATATATATATATATATATATATATATATATATATATATATATATATATATGTATGTATTTTTATAATGGGCTAATTATTTAAAAGGATGATTTTCAACTTATTGGATAAAGAGGAAGAAAGGGAAAAAAAAAAGATGCTTTCAAAGGAAAAAAAAAAAAAAAGCACCACACGTTCAAAGCAGTTTTTTTTTTTTTTTTTTTTTTTTTTTTTTTTAATTCATCATATGTCTAAACGTCATATATTTTGATCTAAAACTCGGATCATCATAATGTTTTCACTAAAATTCATATTTTTTCGTCTTCTTTATTCTAAAATAAAATTTTATATTTTTCCGAATACATTTCAAAAATCAATTTTTTTCTTCATAAAAATCGACGTGGCGTATTGATCACCGTCATACATTGACAACCGACATCCATTAACCACCCGATGCAATGACCGCTGCGATTCATTGAATACCATGATGTATTGACCGCCGCAATCCATTGACAACTTTGATCAGTGGCATCTCATTGTATAAGTCATCAATGTCACTGCATCTGACATCAATGTCACTGCATAAGTCAACAATGTCACTGCATCAGACATCAATGTCACTGCATAAGTCATCAATGTCACTGCATAATCAGCAATGTCACTGCATAAGAAAAAAAAGAAAAAAGGAAACAAAGGAACGACAGCAGGTTTTTATTTTATTTTTATTTTTAAATTCATCATATTTATAAACGTCATATATTTTGATCTAAAACTCGGATTATCATAATTTTTTCACTAAAATTCATATTTTTCGTCTTCTTTATTCTAAAATCAAATTTGATATTTTTCCGAATAAATTTCATAAATCAATTTTTTTCTTCATAAAAATCTACGTGGCGTATTCATCACCATCATACATTGACCATCTACCCCGATGTATTGACCATCGGGATCCATTAACCACCCCGATGCAATGACCGCCGCGATTCATTGAATACAATGATGTATTGACCACCGCGATCCATTGACAACCTTGATCGCTGACATCTCATTGTATAAGTCATCAATGTCATTGCATCGACATCAATGTCACCGCATCCGACATCAATGTCACCGCATCCGACATCAATGTCACCGCATAAGTCATCAATGTCACCGCATAAGTCATCAATGTCACCGCATAATCGCAATGTCACCGCATAAGCCGGACCACCAAGATGATCATATAGGGCACTCTTGTCAATCTCTTGATGATGGTAACTCTTGCACACATAGTAAAACACACTTTACACTAATAGGCCACCCGATTAACTATCACTAAGCAACCCAACCAAAAATCCACCAACCATAATTGTGGTAAGCACACCATGATTATCCCCACCATTAACCACAACTGATGAGAATATAGTGTGATCAGTCCACAAATAGCCATATACACAAAAACAAGGTCGAAAGCTATCATGGTCCTGCCCTTTAACAATTGATAGCTCTTTTTCATAGTTGCAAGCTCATAAATCGGCTCCAATATAGAAACCACGCTAGCCAAATGCCATAAAGCACTTATATCGACCTGCAACCTAAGAAACAGGACAAAGACAACCATAAGAGAAAAGAAAAACAACCCCAAACTATGAGTATCCACATCTATTATAAGCAGCACCAGAAACCCAAAAAAGACTTAATTGTAAGCCACCATGGTGAGTGAAACCCATAAGAAGGTAATAAAGAGCCTCCTAGATCGTACTTGTGCTGCGAAAGCAAAAAGGACTATACCATCTATTATAAGCACCCAAATACACTGTCAACTAATTAGTAAAACACAATCTATGAATGCTCTGAATGTTTCTCCTAGATGTGTTATTGTATCACTGCTTCAGACATCAATGTCACTGCATAAGTCATCAATGTCACTGCATAAGTCATCAATGTCACTGCATCAGACATTAATGTCACTGCATAAGTCAACAATGTCCCTGCATCAGTCATCAATGTCATTCCATCAAGTAGCATGTAAATCAGAAAAATATTTCTTAATTCGGTACTTCTTGAGCTTACACTTGTACTTGGGATAAACACTCAAAAACTTATCATACGCATCACTAAGCATAGGAATTGATTCTTCAGAGAAAAATCTTCTATCAGCCAAAAAGGCGTGGCCCGCAAAAATTCTTTTCCGGGCATGGAGCCCGGCTAGAGATCTTGAGGATGTTCCTAAGTTTTGATCATGATTAGAAGGTTTTGAATCAATGGCATGTGATTTTACAAGAGACCCATCTTCGAGGCCTCTTGAAGAGCTTCCCTAAGTCTATTTTCTTGTGTATTATTGAGATTTTGATGTTTTTTCGAAGGATAACATTTTCTTCTTACCTTCTTTTTTTTTGTCGAACCGGAACCTTCTCCTTTTTGACTGCCCCTCTTTTCCACAATCATAGATGCACAGCGGGATATAGGCTTCCATATTGAAAAATGCATTAATTCAAATATCCTCAAACCCAAGATCTGATTAATTACCTGAAAATGGTTCCCTTTTCACATGTTAACCATTCAAAGAACTACACAATCAACAACTTCTTCATTCTCCACTTGGGCAGAAACAACAAAACGACACTCATTTCAAACCTGAAACACTGATTTAAAACACAGAAAAGAAGTTTTTTTTTTTTAATCAAATAGCGCACAGAAGGGTGTCGATTAAGAGGAGAAATGAAAATGATATCAAACATTAAAAAAACAAAAATTACAAGTGTAATTTAACTATGAAAAAAAAAAAACAGAAAAAATTTCAACACCTACCAATGTATGTCAAAACAGTTGAACAGAAGTTTGAAAATCAGCAGACCCCACTAATGATTCCAAACCCTTATTTCAATGCCACCCACTTTAACAACTCAAAAAAGGTACACAGCTTACAGAAATCCTTCAACCGCAGAAAAGAAACAAAAACGAACAAATTATTAAAAAGAATTAAGAAGAAAAAGTGACGGAACAGATGGATTATGTTAATAACCCCAAAGTATTTTGACTCTTCTTTTTCTTCGCCGGAGGTAGAAGACGGTGGGATTTCCCGGAGAAATACAATAGCAGTAAGGCAGACAAGAAACGGTACAAACATAAGCATTAGCAAGAAAGTCGATGGGTTTCGGAAGTAATGTCAGTAGGAAAAGAAAAAAAATAGATTGTCCTTATAACCGAATAAGTTTTTTGAGTGTCCTAAATGATTATTAAGTCTCTAACGACGGCCTTATAACTAATATCCACTTTTATAATAAGGACCATTTCAGTATATAATTAGGCATTTATAATATAATCAAAAAAAATCATCAATTAAGACTAATGGGTATATGATATAATTAGGCATTTATAAGACTTAATGGGTAAAATTAACCCATCTCATTTTAATACTTATCTATTCCTTTATCAATTCTTGTCGATTTAGCCACCTCCTCCATGGACACACCCTTCTAATCAAACCGGCCACCATCAACCACCCCGACACCTCCTTTCAAGGCCGATTCCGGTCGGCCCTCGTCTACCTATAATTTTGTCAACTAAACCTACCTAGTTGGCTCAGCTTTGTTGTGGAGTAGTTCTCAACAAAAAAAAAAGGAAAAAAAAAAAAGGAAAAAAAAAAAAAAAAAAAGAGAAGTTGAGTGGACAATTTCATATTATAATATGAACAATTATCCGCATTATATTCATATTATAGTATGAACAATTTCAGACATCGTCACTCTCAAGCCTCAAAGTGATTGCAAAGATATTCCACTTGCTTTCTTGTACACAATTCCAAGAGGTTAATGGAGAAAGGAAACTTGAAGAAATATACCCGAAAAGAAAATATTTGAAAAAATATGCCTGAAAATTAAACATTTGGAAAATATGCCTGCTTCCGACGCACGAGGGCCGCACGCGCGCTGCATGAGGCACGTAGGAATAATTCGCTACGCATTCGTGACGCACGCGCGCTGCATGCGTCGAGGCATATTTATTCCAAACATTTACTCTTTAGGCATAGTTCTTCAATTAAGTTTCTCACGGAGAAAATCAATTAAAAGCGAAATTTGTCTTTTGATAGCATGCATTCATTCTGTTTGTCATATACATACAGAATCTGAAGTCACTTCATCGCGTCGATCTCCACATGTCAAAAAGTAGAGCTTTGACGGTTTCTGAAACTATTTCTCATTATATATATAACATCGTTTTCAAATCGTTAATATTTTTGGCATTTCCGGCACTGACAGTGTTTTATTTGCTCGTCTTTTTCTATTTCCGGCGCTTCTTTGGATGTACGTAAACACTTGTCTTCATATATAAAAAAAAAAATGTATTGCATATAATTCATAATGCATAGCTGTTCTGTTTCTTTCTAATTCTTCTGAAATGAAAACAATTAATAATCAAGTAGTGGTGCAAGAAGAGCCCTTAACAAGAGATCTCGGGGCAACATCATGGAACTGGAATTGGACGAAGACGAAGGGTGTGGCAATTTCGGTGTTCCTATCTTATTTGATATTTAGCTTGCTCATTGTACCAAGAGGCCCTTCAAGTTTTGGTTTCTGGTTCGAGATGTCCCAAAAGGAACTACCTATACAAGGTAAGTTTTTTTTTTTTTATTTATTTTAAATGTGTAGTTCAGATCATTTGATTACGTAAAAGATAAACAATTGACGGTCAATGGATTGATTGTATATGATGTATTACATTTTATATTTATTTATTCAAAAGGTAGGGTTCAGATCATATGTTTAAATAAAAACTATATATTTGACGAACGTAAGAGGTATCAATCTTCATATAAATATACATAGGATGCATTTTTTTTATTTTTTTTATTTTGTGGTAATAAGTCAAACAAAAAATGTAAGGAGTTTATTTATATACTCCCTCCGTCCCAATTTGTTTGTGACATATTCCTTTTATGGATGTTTCAAAATAAGTTTCATTACTAATGTTTAGATTTAAAGTTGTTTTTTAAATGTCTAAAATACCCACATATCAACATTATTGAAAAATGTAAAGACAATATAATAGGGGTGTAATTGTAAAATAGTCATGTATTTAATGACCAGACAAGTTAATAAATGATATTTCTTTAAATTTCAAAAGTTCCAAACAAATTGTGACGGATAGAGTATATATATAATTTTAGCGTCGGATTTTTACTCTCTTTCATGCATTGTATGTTACAACGGTTGTATTATAAAATTAGTCATATATATAATAGCGTCGGAAGTCATGCATTTTATGTTATTGATCATTATTTAAAGTTATTAATCGATACAGTTGTGATAATGATCAATCGGGTAATGTTTTTTTTTTTTGTTGTGATCATTTTATTTTGACATTAACACAACTAAGAAAGATAATATACTTTCTCCGTTCCGAAAAATCTGAGGCAGTTGTCAAAAACACATTTATTAAAAATGTGATTAATATTATCTTTTTAACTTCTTACCTAGTAAAAAATTCATATTATACAATTAATAAAGTCAATTTCAAGAAAAAAAAATTAATGGAGCTCTTTTTTTAACTCGATGCTGCAGCATTAAATAAAGATAGAAATAGGAATCGGAAAATCGCAATTAGCAATAAATGTTGTTTTCGAAAATGTTCGCCTCGCGAACAAAACTTTTGGCAATATCGTATTTTGAAACGAAAATGTTGTATGACCATTTCTTGTGTCATTAGTTTATACTGTTGGTTTCTTTTATGATGCTCCAAAACTTATTTGAACACTCCTATATTCAGCTGCAACCGGTGAGAGGGTACATGACAAGCTGATAGGAGGACTTCTACTACCAGGATTGGATGAAAGCTCGTGTGAAAGCAGATATCGATCCAATTTCTATCGTAGACCACGACCGTTTGACCCGCCTTCTTCTTATCTTGTTTCAAAATTGAGAAACTATGAAGCGCTTCAGAAACAATGTGGTCCTAACACCGAGCCTTACAACAAAACTGTGGAAGACATCAAGTCTGGTCGAGAAGTTACAGATTCGTCGGCTTGTAAATATGTCATTTATAATCCTATTAAGGGCTTGGGGAATAGAATGCTTACGGTAGGTGCCACGTTTCTCTACGCTCTCCTAACAAATCGAGTCATGTTTCTTGGTGATGGAGGTGACATGGAAGATCTTTTTTGTGAGCCGTTTCCAGAGGTTTCTTGGTGGCTTCCCTCTGATTTCCCAGTCGGTAATATCAGAACTTTCAGTCCTTTTTTCCCTTATAATAGATATGGGGATTCACTGGAAAACAGAACATTTAAAAATTCAAGTGTGCCCTCATTTGTGTACTTTTACTTGGGATATGGGTATAATAAATATGAAAAGAATTTCTTCTGTGATCATGATCAAGAAATTCTTCAACAGGTTCCATGGATTGTATTACGAAGCGATCTCTACTTTTTGCCGTCCCTTTTCTTGGTCCCATCTTTTCAGGAAGAACTTAACAATCTTTTTCCAGAAAAAGAAACAGTTTTTCATCATCTGGGCAGGTATCTTTTCCATCCGTCAAACTCGGTATGGGGGCTTATTACAAGGTACTATGATGCATACTTAGCCAATGCTGATGAAATTATAGGCATCCAAATAAGAGTCGGACCATATAAAGCTCCGTTAGTAAACCAGACTTTGGCTTGTGCAGTAAAAGAGAATCTATTGCCAGATGTTAACCGAACAGAAGCCATCATCAAACAATCTAATATTAATCTTAATCAAAAGACAAAAGTAGTTTTAGTCGCATCATTATCAGCTAAACACTCGGAAAATTTCAAGAATTTGTTTTGGCAATATGCAACAGTTACTGGAGAAGCGATCGCCATTCACCAGCCAAGTCATGAAGAATACGAAAGATTCCAAAATCGAAGTCACGATATAAAAGCATTGGCAGAAGTGTATCTTTTGAGCTTTTCTGATAAGTTGATGACAACTGCGAAATCAACTTTTGGTTATGCTGCACAAAGTTTAGGTGGTTTACATCCATGGATACTTCACATCCCTAATGGTAAACGAGTCCCTAATCCACCTTGCAAGAAAACCCTATCGATGGAGCCTTGCTACCATTTTGCTCCTGCTTTTTATGCTTGTAGAAATGCTTCGCGGATTAACAGTACTGCTTTTCATGTACCACATGTCCAGCATTGTGAAGACTTTAGCTCCGGTCTGAAGCTTTTTGATTAACCTTAATTTCTAGGAATGAAAAGTTAGATGTGAACTGTCATTTTCATACGTTCGGTGTGTTAATGCTTTGGAGAAAAATGAAAGAGAAGCAAGAAATCAACTTTAAAAAATTCTCAAACCCATATAAGAGGAGCGCCATCCCCAAAACCTAAAGGTTATGAGGTGAGGAAAGTCCTCTCTTAATATGGTGGGTTACACAATCACAAGTTCGACAATGTGGGATACATTATTAAAACGGACTCTCAAAGCCGGAGGCCCAACACTTGCACAATAAACTCAAACCCATATATGCTCATCCCCAAAAGAGGTTATGAGGTGAAAAGTCTATTTTGGGTTTTGTTTGTATACTTAGCACTCGATACAATGGCTCCGATATGACGGTCCGTTTAAAGACAATACAGCAAGAAATCAACTTTAAAACGGTTGATTATCACAAATAACAGTCTATTAATCGATATGATACACAACAAAAGGTTTGATAGGGTGTCCTAAAATTAAAATTTAAAATTAAAAAAAAAATCAAACTAACTTAGTAATATTGAATTTTCCTCTGTTTCTCATGTGTTCTTCTTCTGTATTTTTTATTTATTTACGAAACAATAATTTAATTTAATTTATTAACTCCAAAGAAAATCCAGGCCTTGTAATCCAGAAAAAGCAGATGGTCCCTCTTCATCTTGAAATGATATTCTTCCCTTTTCAAGATTTAACAAAACTGATGATATTTGTGAGCCACTGAATCCAGTCTCTGTTTTCAAACTCTGCTTCATGTTTTGTCCAAAATTCAAACTTTCAAAAATCCCTTGATCTTGCTTTAAATTTGAGCCTTGAAATTGATTGTTTGATTGAAATGGAGCCCAAGAAAATCCCTTTGAGGCAGCAGCAGAAGATGCAGGGCTGTTGAAACAAGAATTGAGCAAATCTTTCCGGGTATTCGGAGCATTATTCGTTGCGCTGGAGAAGCAGTGCACGTGATCGGGTTCGGATCCGTATTCGGGTTCGGGTTTGGATTTTGTTGAGTCCATTAATGGTGGAAGTGTAATGGAAGAAGAAATCTGCAGATCATTTTTTCCAGCAGCCTTTTGAAATACCCTTGCAATCACCCACTCATTCTGCAATATAATACCACCAATCACAATACAATTTAATTATCTTAAATATTAACATTTTATTTGACCAAATTAATGATTTCTTTAATAACAAAACTATTATATTCATATTTATTTTAAAGAAGGTAGAGGGCGGTGAGGGATTGAGGTGATTTTTTTAAATAGGATGACAAGGGATTGGGACATCTGATCGGTGTCCCTTCACTTATTGTACTTTATGAAACTATGTCCGCCCAAAGTTTTAAGGAAAAGCTCATTATGAAAAATATGTTTTTGATGATTTTTTATTTTAAACCGTTTTCGAATAGTCACTCTTAAGAATCGGATTTTGTGTTGAAAAATAAAATAATTTATCGAAAAATTTATATCAATTTCAAATTAGTTTAATGTGAATAGAAAACTTGTTCTTTTGATTCCCCCTCCATACATTTTGATTTTCCGATTTCATACGAATATAAGTATCACAACACAATAAATTTGATTTTTCGACGCAAATAATTCACTTTCGAAAAATACATTTGTCTAAAAATTGAATATTACTAAAAAAAAACATCATTTTAAAAGTGTTGTTGTCAACATATTTTTTCTAAAAAAATAAGGGGCGCCCACCACCCATTGTACTCGTGCATCTTTTTACATGTGCAACACAGTGAAACCGACCTTGTGAAAAGTCATTCTGGAGCCAATGACCGACTTTCTATATGTGCATTGTGAGAACCGACTTTGAGTCCTGGAGTCAAAAACCGACTTCTCGTAGGTTCTAGAGCAAGGTTCTCACAACACACATATGGAAAGTCGGTTCTTGGCTACAGAACGAACCTTCACAGGGTTGGTTCTACTGTTGTGTACAGGTAGAGTGGTGTACGAGTAGAATAAGTGTAGTACAACGAGATCGAACAAGAGGTAAAGAAAGAAAGTTTTTTTTTTTACCTTAGCATATTTAGGAAGGTTTTGAAGGGATGATTTGCCTTCTAATCTATATTCTTTAGTGACCCAATTTGTTTTCTCCCCTTTTGGTGCCCTACCCTTATAAAAAACCAATGTCTTCTTCATTCCCACAAGTGATTTTTCTCTGTATATTTCTTTATCTTTTCCTGTGGCTTTCCAATACCCTGCTGCTGTTGCCCTGTTTGTCCTTATCCCTGTGGGATACTTCTTATCTCTCACACAGAAAAAATACCATTCTTTTTCTCCCATTTTTGCTATCCCTTCACAAAATCAAACAATAATAATAATAATTAATTATCACTACTAAGACTAAAGCATTTATATCAGTAAGGACACCGAAGCAAAAATGATAATCCACGGGACACACACACACACTAACACTTTTTTTTTGCATTTTCTAAATGTATACGACGTCGTTTTAATATCAAACTATAGATTATGGGCTATTATGCAAAAATAAACATTATTGGAAGAAAAAAAAGGTCTCACGATTTTTCCAATTCTATCATCAATAATTCATTTTTGCACTTTTTCCCTCGTCTATGTATTTTTCTCAACATTTTTAGTTCAAAATGTCATGCATCAAAAATCGAAAATCTAGAGTTGATTGTACGAAAACAATGCAAGTGACAAAAATGGACTTTACAAAAAAAAAAAAAAAAAAAAAAACCAAAACTGTCGAGATAAATACGTAAATTGTGAAACAAAGGAGATCAAAAAAGGACAACCGGAATGAAGACAAAAATTTAGGTGAAATTGCTAAAAAGGACAAATGGAATGAAAATTGGTGAAAAAGTACAAAAGTCATTTAAAATGACGAAATTACCTTCGTCAAACTTTAACGAATTCAATTCCATTGTCAAACAAATCCATTAAAACATTTTAATATCGAATAAATCCACTACTAAACAAATTCACAAAAACAAAAAACATAAGATGGGCATATATAATCGTCAAGTGGAATGATAATTTGTCTTTTTTCATCATTTTCCAATTCACTGGACTAAATACTCATTTCTACTTGAAATTTGTCTTTTTTAATATTTGTCTAATCAAAAAATGCATATATCCCCATATAAAAATGCATTTTTTTACACCGCGCATTTTTCATTTATAAAAAAATAAAAATAAAAATAAAAAAAAACACTCACAATCACAAACCATTTTATTCACATCACTTTGCTAGTTCGAATAAAACAGTTCTTTATTGAAAACTTTACTTACAAGGCAAATCCCAAGGTTCAACTCGATTCATATCAACTTCACCAATAGCTTTTGCAGAGAAATTGAAATCAACAACTTTTTTCGACAAATAATGAGTAATCAATTCTTCATCCGTCGGGTGAAACCGAAAACCCGGAGGCAACTCCATCTGATCATCATCCTGATCACCAAGAAATCCTGCATAATTAATTTCCATCTTCACAAAAAACAATTTTATTTTTCAAATGATTTTGAATTCAAGAAAATTGCATCTGACTTAAATAAAAGCAACTTTATAGAAAAAGAAATCAGAATAAAACTAAAGGTATGGGGGAAGAAGATGATAAGAGTTGAAAGAGAGCAAGATAAACGTTGATAAGAACAACAGTGAGTGAGGTGTGCAAGAAGTTAATAAATAAATAAATACCAATTTGTTTGAGGAAGTTAGAAACGTGTGCTCTAAGGAACTTTGATTTTTATTTTATTAATGATTTTCCCTTTTAAGATTTTGTCTGAGTTCATACCATTCTAACAAAAACATTAAAAGATGATGTAACTAGTTCAGTTTTTTTTATTGTAATACTAGTGAACGTGAGTCGTGCAAGGGACAGCGAGCCCAACATAAATCGTTACCAACGATAATACCAAAGAATATATCCAACATAAATTTAACCCCGCCACGTGTTTCACTCATTTTCTATATAGCATTTCTATTTCTTATCATTAATAAATACGTCATTAATCTCGTGTTCATTCATTTGATGGGAAAAAAAAACCACGTGTCAAACGGTATAAAGAATATAAAAAGTGATTTGGTATTCGAACGTCAATTTTTGTGACGTTCGTACTGCAAACGGTCGTCGGTTCAACCGACGTTATGTTGTTCAAAATAATAAAAACATTTAATGTAGTGTCAAGGGTGATTTATAATCCGTCGGTCTTACCTTTTTTTTCCATTTTCTGCACAAACTACTACGGTACACGTTTGATAAAAAAACACAAAGGTTAAAAACAAAAAAAGACATGTGTCGGCCATGGAGGGTGGCCATGTGGCCCCCTGAGGGCTCAGGAAAATGTGTTTCACTCATTATTATGCTTGAAAAAGTATTTCGCTCATTTTCTATACAACATTTCTATTTCTTATCATTAATGAATACGTCATTGATCTCATGTTCATTCATTTGGTAGAAGAAAAAAAACCACATGTCAGACGGTATGAATAATAGAAAATTTTGGTATTCCAGTGTCAATTTTGGTTATGCTCGTATTGCAAACGACAGTCGGTTCCAACGTCAAACGTTCTGAAAAATATAAAAAGTGATTTGGTATTTCAACGTCAATTTTAGTGACGCTCGTATTCAAAATAATAAAAGCATTTAATGTGGTGTGAAAAGTGATTTATAATCCGTCGGTCTTGCCTTTTTTTTTTCTTCCTTTTCTCACAAACTACTAACGGTAAACGTTTGATAAAAAAAACAAAAAAAGTCTAATAAAAAAAATTAAAAAATGCCACGTGTCAAGCCAAGTTGGTGGTCACGTGGCCAATTGAAACATTTAATGTGGTGTGAAAAGTGATTTATAATCCGTCGGTGTTGCCTTTTTCTTTTATTTTTTTCATAAACTACTAACGGTACACGTTTGATTAAAATAAAAAAGTATAAAATTAAAAATAAAATGTCACGTGTCAAGCCAAGAGGGTGGCCACGTGGCTAATTGTGGGCAAACCCTCTTGGCTTCTTATAGATTCTTCAAAAACTATTAACGGTACACGTTTGATAAAAATTTTAAAAAAAAATACAAAAATAAAAATAAAAATGTAACGTCTCAAGCCAAGAGGGTGGTCATGTGGCCAATTGTGGGCAAACCCTCTTGGCTTCTTATAGATTTTTCACAAACTATTAACGGTACACGTTTGATAAAAAAAAATTAAAATAAAAATGTCGCGTGTCAAGCCAAGAGGGTGGCGCGTGGCCGGTGTCGCAAACCCTCTTGGCTTCTATATATATATATATATATATATATATATATATATATATATATAAAAGATAAGAAATAAATTTGCATATTTAAATAATACTAGTATGCTATTTAATTGTAGCCTCCAGGGCCCAGCATGTAAGGGAGGTCCATGGACCCCCTCAAATTTTCGGACGTAATACACACTTCTAATAATAGTAAAATTGTGTATATATATTATTTTTGACAATATCTATTTAAATTATTCATTTAGTTTAACTTGTTAGAAACTTTATTATTTATCCTAAGGTGACGGGTTCGAATACTGGAAGTTGACTCTTTATAAACCCACACTTGAGGGGGCTGTTAAAGTGTCACATATTGGGCATTTGTGATTGTCCACATATCATATTAAGAAATATACTTTCATTTGAGGGGGTTGTTAAAGTGTCATACTGGGCATGACATATCATATTAAGAAATGTACTTCCCTCATCTCATAACATAGGTTTTGAGGATAATGTCTCACCTCTTATATTGATTTTGGCTTATGTTTTCTACGGACACCGCATGTGCAAGGCACAATGGAAACATCTTGGCCCTGAGCTGACAGATGTTGCTCAAGCAATGCATCTGATGGAGACAACCAAAAGCTGCTACGCAATCGTCATTGTGACACCCGTTCTCGAATACCGAGTCATTATCCGGTAAAAACGTCCGGCACACATATTTTTTTAAGCAAATAAATATATACCTAAGCCTCGTGTGACATCATTATCAGAGTAAAGTGGAAATAAATGATAAGAATGACTCTGGAATGTCAAAAGACGACAACGGATCAACCATTTAGAAATAATGTCTAAGGAAAACCAAAGGACAACAACAGAATGTAAATTTTGTTTACCACTATTACAAATCCCAACGTGAAATAAAAGAAACTTCATACACCGGTTGTATTGTAAAAAATATTCATGCAATATGTGAGTACTATTGACGAGGGTGAAGTCAGCACCCTACACATGAAACTCATCAAGCCTCATAAGGACGCATCAACATATGGGTCGATCTTGTGTCACTTCTGCTTTTAGCCTATCAAAAAACAAGTATAGACTCAAGCACAGTATATCTCTAGAATGGCGCAGGTCATCATTGGTCTTTCACAGCCGACATGGGCCCAACTCGATATCGGGCCTCTATCAGCAAGACTTGTTTTCAACATGGAGTAGGCCGCCCGTATATCAGTCAACCTACATGGTGCAAGTCGTCATGTTCCTTATATCTGACATGACACAGATCGTCATTTGTCAATTATAGCCGGCGTGGCGCAGGTTGTCCACGGTCCTTTATATTCGACGGGACGTAGGTCGTCGTCAATCTCAGACAACAATTACGTACACTCCACTAAATGAAAGTTATGGCACTATTCCACATTCTACACTGCTCCATGATAATTGCTTCATTAAGCCAAGAGATGCTTTGTGACGGCCTCATAAATGCCCCCAAACCTGTGTTCAATGGCTTTACTGCGCAATAACCACCATCCCACGATGGAACGCGATATAAAGAGGTCATTCTCCTCATTTACAATATACACATTATATACAATATATTCAGGCAAATTATACACATACTTTTATATTCTTCACTCATTATGTCTAAAGAAATTTCTCTATCATTATACTGACTTGAGCGTCGAGGTGTCCCTCCAGAGGCAATATCAGGGACTCCTAGTGCCTTGTTTGTTTTGCAGACACACTCAAATGGCTCATTGGATCGTCATTCAAAATCGCAATTACCCGATTAAACACTTAATTTATACCCGCACGATATCCGGTATAAATTTGTCAACAAATGAATTGTTCATATTCAATATTCAAATGTATACATCACAAAACAATTTATCATTATTTAAGTGGATTATTTAAGACTTCAATGATGCCTTCATGGTTGTTTCAACTGCATACCAATATTGCATCTATAACGTAATTGAATAAGTAACTAAAGTATGCTTTGAATATGAAATATTCCATCTTAACATTATCAACGGCAAAAAAAGAATATGCATGTATTCCAACTTAATCAGTTTGGCCCTAGATCGAGCTTTTTAGGTGTAAACATTGAATCTGACCTTCCAAGATCGTATATGTTCAACTATCAAGAATCTAAAAAAATATGAAAATGAAAACGTGTTTGAATCCGTAGCGTTGTAGATTTCCTCTGAATTACAGGATCCGGTATTTTAGAGCTACACGTTTTCCGGTAACTTTTCAGATAACCTTTTGAAAATTCTTCGTACTTTTATCTGATGACGAAAGAAACAGAATAGAATGGAACTTATAGCACTTGCATCAAATACTCTAAATTAATACTTATAGTATTATATACACGTTTTTCTAGTTTACGGAATACCTTTGATTAAATTCCTATTCAAGATTAAATGCATCGGATTCTCTATTTTACAAGATACAGTAAATATAAAAGAAAATTTAAAGAATCTTATATCAACTATAGATATAAAGGAAAATTTACAGACACTGTATTTTACATTAAAATATAGTATCCGATGCAGTGTAATTTTTTCATTTGAAATCTCTAAAATACGGTTTTTAAAGCAATTACAGTATCTATGGAAGTGCTCCAAGACCATGACCCCTTTAGATTTCTTTCTACCCTTCACAAAAACATAAAGTACCTCATAGTCATGACACATTAAAAGCTAACACCATTAATGATACATTATATCTCAATCACTGAAAAATATAGTAATTACTATTAAATCGGGTTAATACTTATTTACGATCATATTAAGCATATGGAGTTACTATCTAAAAATGTTATGTTTGGTCTGATAAATTTACCCTCATGTGCTCCATGATTGTTCTTGTGTTTGAACCCAGCTGTCTATATAAAAGCATTACATCAGCCACCAAAGATTAGTTTTGGTTCCATGCACTAATTCATCATTCAATTGACCATTTTAACCCAAGTGCTTTCAAACTTTTCTTCTAAGTTGACAACCTATACACCAAAATACAGAAAGAATTAAAATGTCAATTGTCATGTAATAATCAAGGGTTTTTTGGTATGACAATGATGCAAGACGTGCACTAAGAGATTTCTATAGTTAGTCGGTGCCCGCGGCGGATTCAGAAATTTACTCCGGTAAGGTCATCAGCCAGGGTAAATGTGAAGATTCATTCATGTCCAATCTATAATTTTTTAACAACAAAACTATATTATAGTATACTAAAATGAAAATACTTAGGAACTAAATGGAGTCACGTGACCCAAACTAGATTATGTTGGATCCGCGTATGATCTCACTTACTCCTCTTTCCCAACGTCTTTGTCCTATATATAGAAATTATCATGTGAAATTATATTTAAAAAAAGAAATAATTTTTCCATAATACCCTTCTTCTTTTCAAGAATATTTTGTTGCTATTGGTTTTTTTTGGGCAATTCCAAAATCAAATTTTGTCCTTTTGGTAACACAATTTACTCTCAAAACTTGATGGAAAAATTAATATAAAAAAAGATAGAATAGTCGGTTCAAATTTATTACTTCCAGGAGAACAAGAGCCTCTTGTGATTCTATTCATTTCCATGCTCAAGAATATGTTTTGAATTGTTGTGCTAACTTGACTAATTTGACTTGCAAGGAACCTGCTTGGATAGTTAATTAAGCTTGATCGGCCTCACAAGGCTTCCAATCTAACCAAGAAAGTCTACGGATCAATTGTAATTTAGATCGGTGAGCAAGGTCGTATCCTCAGGAAGAAATCTAGTCGAATACCAAAACGGTCCAAGCATTTAGTTTAGGTGTATCCATAACGTGAGAATTGATTTTTTTTTAAACAACTATAAAAACAACTAAGACTAAGTGATGAAAACGAACTAAAGGTGCAAATAGCTAGAGATGTGATTCGAACAAAGTAAAACAATGTGGAACGAGGTGACTCGGGTGATGTTCCAATGTACTAGATATGAACTCTCGTAACTACTTAGAACCAAGCTTCACTAATGAATTCTCAACACATCCAGGTGCAATTCACTATGTTAACGTCAACAATCGATCTCTCGCATTAACGTACTACAACCATACACCAAACCTATCGGCTAGGAATAGATTAGGATGAATAGCTATGCATTAAAGACTATGAATTTCCCAATTTAATATTAGGCAACACACACACTAGAAATCAATTCTATCTCTAGATGATTTTAATTGTGTTCATAGTGACTAGTTTCCATGTCAATTCTTACAATTACACCTCGAATTAACATTTAGATGATGCAATTAGTCGCGAATCAACCACACCCATGTAGATCAAACACCATAACTTGAACAAATTAAGAGCATACAAGAAAACTCAACTTGAACCCAAGCAATTACAAGTAATCTAGCCCAATTTCAAATCACCTAAGCCAAAAAGGTGTTTAGCTACTCATGATTTCAATAAAAACACAAAGCAAAGATGAAATTAAACTAAATAAAGCCATTAAATAGAAAATTAAACCTAAATTTGGAATTATGCCTTAAATAAGTAAGAAACATGAAATTATCTCCAACCCCATGGAGATTTCCCATGAATTCACCAGTTTAGAGTAAAGCTCAAGCTTAATTAAACATTAATTTTGAGTTTGAAGACCTACGATTCTACTTTTTAAAGCTAAGGAATGAAGAAAGTGAAGAGAATAGTTTTGGGGGGGTTTTGCTAATCTAGTTCTATTGTCTAATTCCATTGACTAATGCCAAAGTGAATCCCGTTTCTCTCCTTTTTATATGTTCAGAAAAATAAAAACTGATTTCGGTGAGCACCACAACTCACGTGGTAGCTGCAGGTTTTCTAAGCATTATGTTCGCAGATTGGTGCCTATGAAGGTCTTCCTGGTGACTACCGAGTTTGTTGTCAATTCTGCTCAAATCGTGGTAAGCATCGTGGTAAGCACCAAGACTAGGCCGGTAACTACCGAGATTGCTGTGCATTCTGCCCAAGTTGTGGTAAGCTCTGGTGACCACCAAGATGTTCGGTAAGTACCGAGGCCGCAGAAATCCCAATTTAAGCTTTCCCCTCTTTGGAGCTCGATCAAAATCAACGACCATCTCGACATACAAGCTTAAGACGTTTTTGGGGCCTAGTAAATCCTTACACCTGCAAAACACAATACGAACCTACCCCATAAAATAATTGGGTACAACGTACCACGTGTGTGATAAAAGATCAACATTTTACGAGAGAAAACGAGAATTTATATTAAGTGCGACGTGGATCTGAAAGTGATAAGATAAGCATGAAATAGCATCCAAAAGATGAAATTACGGCCCGAAATGCTATAAAATGGTGTATAATAGGTGTGAAAATGAATAGAATGGTTGCCTTTCATCAATAGTTTGGGAGCCTCCTGCTGATGGATGGATTAAGGCTAATACATATGCCAGCTGCATTGAATTTGATGAGAATGGCAAGGGCATGATTTCCATTGGAGGGGTCCTCAGAGATAGCTTGGGAGATGAATTAGATGTTTCATTGGAACTATGTGGAAAGGCTCTATTCTACAAGCTGAACTTATGGCTATTAAGAAGGCTATATGGATTTCAAAAGACTATGGTGTCAATGCTCTGCGTGTGGAATCTGAATCCTTAGCAGCTGTTATGGCTATTAGCATTAAAAACAGAGATGAAGAGGGAAGGGCTTTAATAAATGACATTACTGCTTTGATTAGCCGTGGCATGGAGGTCAAAATCTCCTATCAACCAAGAGAAGGCAATAGGATCGCTGACCAAATAGCAAGGAATGGGCGAAATAGACATGTTGGTGTTGAAATAGTTCAAGACCCTCCTGAAAATGTTCTCTCTATTCTTGCTGATGATATGAGAGGCTTGCATCTACCTAGATTTTAGGTTGTTTTTCTTTTAGGTCGTTTTCGGCCTCGTCTTGTATCCAAATCAAAAAAAAAATCGGTTCTTAAAAACGTAAATAATATGTGTCCCTATTAACTTTAAGCTTATGAGTAAATGAGTATTTATCCATTTAAAAATAATACAAATTCCTTTAAAAAAAATACAAATTAATTAATACTACATCCGTCTCATAAAAAGTGTCCACCTTTACTATTAACGCATATTAAGAAACTCAATTAATGTGTTGTGTTTTAGTAGTAATAGACATATATATCTCTATCTTATAATTAATGTTTGTTTTGGAATATGAAATGTACATATAACAATAAATGTTAGGTTAGGGGTATGTTTGGAAAAAAAAAACATTAAATGATGTATTGGTTTTGTAAATGAATATTTTTTTTAGGACAAAACTTTTTTCAAATACAGACGCCCTTTTATAGGACGGATGTAGTAGTTACATATTCTCCGTGCAATTCTTGTTGGACGTAGGAATATGACCAAGTTTCCACTAGAAAATCTTATTGACACAGGACACTCTTCCATGAAACAATGTCCCTGTTTTGGGTTAAGGGGATTCTTCGTTGGTTAATGGGACAAGCCAATGAAAAACGGGAGAAAATGGTCTTATTTAATTTGATGAGCAGTCCACTAGGACACTAATTTCAGATTGGTTTTTTTATTAATTATTGACGGATTATGTTATCTTTAAAAACTACGATATCAATAGTTGATGTTAGACCGTTTAATGAAAAATTAATGTCAAAGGTTTTGAAGATAATGTGTATGGATGAGAAATTGAAAAGAAGATTGTGTTGAACCCATGACCTATGGTTCTGATACCATTTTGAACTACCATCTTTTTTAAAAAGTTAAGTTGATGGGGAGGCGGATAATTAACATATTATACACTTTAACAGATTAATATACTCAAAGTTAGAGAAGAATGTGTTTGGTCAAGAAATTGAAGAGAAGATTATTTCTGTAATTCTTTTCACATTGCTCGCTAAAAGGGAAAGTGTTCTACGTATAAGAGTCGAGTATGTTCTTGGCGATGTGCCCCCGAGGGGTGGGCTACAAGAGAGAGAACTTAAATGTTGATTGGATTTAAGTCGGTGTAGGTCGGGTTGGGGTCGTGGGCTTGGGCCTAGGCCTGGTGAATATAAATTGTTAAGAAATATTTTTACACTTTTGTTCCTTAAATTAACCCCTTCAGTCCGGATACATTGATGACGTCAATGAGTTGAGGAAGCCTAGGAGACGAAAACCTTGTAATTTTCTTTCATTTAGTAAAAATTACAGGTTAAAAAAACAAAAACTCCTTCTGGCCCGGTCAAAAGTCCGGCACGCTGATGCCTGATGCGTTAGACCGGTTGATGAGAAAATCCGAACCAGTACAAAAACCCTCCAAGTTTAGATGGCAATAACCCATGTTCATTTTCTTGGAGAAAATGAGTTTCATTTAACGTGGGCCCTATTTGGTTTCGGGTTGGAGGGTTGAATGGATTTAAGAAAGAGAAATTAAAATAAAATATAGTGAAATAATAATTATAAAGTTGAAATGTTATGTTGAAATTTGTGTAATTGAAGAAATGATTGGTAAGAGAAATTTTAATGAAATACTCCCTCCGTTCAATTTATCTGAGTCAGTTGACAAAATCACTCATATTAAGGATATGAGTTGATGCATTAACTTTTACAATAAAATGACTAGAATGTCATTGGATATAATTAATGTGGCCTTTTTTTTTATATCTTCTAGTATAATAAATAAGGGTAAATCAAGTAAAAACACAATAAATGCTATATTGGAAATTGTACTGCATCATATAAAATGGAACAAAATATTTTGGCGACTGCCTCAGTTATTGTGGAACGGATGGAGTATTATATCGAAAAAGTAATGGTTAAATAATGTAGCGGGTGAATAAAATTGAATTGATTAATATTATTTTATTTGTTGATGTTGAATGATTGATGAGAGAATTTATAATAAAATAATAGAATTAATAAAATAATAATAAATAAGATAGTGGAGTGAATAAAATATTGGATTGGATCCAACCCCACCCGAAACCAAACAACTTGGGTTTTGTATCAGCATTTTAAGTTGTCTGGGTGCATTACGTACATCAGATATCACACGGAGTTTGTAAAACTGAAATCAACTCGACTATGTTTTCCCACTATGTGTAAGCCAACAAAGGAGATTTGATCCCCTGCAGTATTGGAGGAACAAGAGCAAGTGTTTTGCACCAAAAGACTACGTTTTGATGCAAAACAATTACACTTGATTCTCCGATACTAGAGGGGATCTACAGCCCCAACAAAAGATACATTTTTCAAATAATTTCCTATTTTATAAATTAAAAAAAAAAAAGATTTCTATAAATTTTATCAAACTTACGAGCCGAGTAAAATTTCATCAAGTACTAAACAAGTCGAGTTCAATCTTACCTTTTTTTTTTTTAATATGGCTCAAGCAAGGCAAAGTTTCCATGGATGATTACAGGGAACTATACAAGAAAATTCAATTCACATTATTCTTCTAATCACATCCCATAATAAACAACAAGAGGTTTACATAAATAATACTTGAAATGCTGAAATTCAAGTCAATTTCTTTTGTTTCTTCTTTTCATGCCATTCTTTGATATCTGCATCTATCTTTGCCTTCACTCGGCTATGGAAACCGGGATACGGTTCATAACCAAAGAACGATTGAAGCGCCTACAATCCGCCACCAAAAGTCGTTAAAATTTGCAGATAAATAGTTATCAGACACCACACACTGAAATTCGATTTGAAAGAGAAAAAAAAAGTTGAATATAGACCCTATAATCGAACTTTTAAAAAGACGACAGTTTGAAAGTCGGTTTTCGAGGTGTTTGCCATTCTTTAATATTGAATGCTTGGAAGGAACAGAACAGATTGCATACCTCAAGCAATACAAAGAAAGGTGCCATAAGGAATGCTTGAGAAAGATTATCCAGCAAAGCAGGTGCTCGTTTCTGCAAAACGAAAGAACGTTTACAAATTAAAACCAACAAAAAATTATTTGGATAATTCACAATGACGAATCAACAAAGCATTATCCACCTCGAAAAGACCATGCCCAAGAAACTGCCCAGTCCAGCAGAATAATTGAGCCGCAACAGCAACCTGCAATTATGTGTGAGATTTAACACCAAAACCATTCTTTAAAAAAATTCGATTACTGTGATGAACATTAATTAAACAACGTTTCCTCCAGATTAGCTTCAAGTATATTACAGAATGCATGAGGTATGTTTGAATAACGAATCCTGGAAAAAAACACAAACTGATTTATTCATAGATTTCAACATAAATGGACTTCTGAATAATCCATTCAAATGTAAATTTTATTTTCAAGAAGTTGATTTTTTACTGAGTAGCAATATGTTATATAGATCATGTGATTTGTTCAGGCAAATACTTATATTCAAACTCCATTGCTGAAAAGAAAGCGGGGACACAATCAATAAGGCGTTGTGCAGTTCGATTCCCACAAACAACGGCGTGGGTAAGTTAAAATTGTTCACTTTATGCAGTAAATACCATTTCCGTGAAAACGAGGGAGCTGAAACAATGTCAATCCAGAAAAACTACAAGTAACAAAATACTGAAGAAGTAGTTAACACCACAAGGGAGTAACAAGAAAGGGACAGCTCTTAATTCTTGATGTGGTACCAAGAAAATACCAGTGATTATTCGTGAATCCGAAAAAACGTCTTTCTACCAGAATTCATCAACATTTGAAGATTCTGGTTTCGACTTTCGAGTAACGCTCTGATTATCGACTTTAAATAGAATCAAAAGTGAATCTTAATCTATTTCTACCACCCTGTTTATGGCCATCCTGTGCAGAGGATACTAGTCAATAAATGCATTTATTACATCAGGCTTATACTCCCAATATTTTTGAAGAATTATTATACACAATAACTTTGATCCAACCACCAATTCTAAAGCCTGGTCCCATCCTTTTAATCTAAAACAGTCAAGCAAATTGAATGGCAAAACAAGCAATTTAAGCTGGCAAAATAAAAAAGAACCCAAAAATTATAAAAACAGCAAGAAAGATTAACTTTTTTCATAATTACCTTCCATGAAAGAGATGAACCCAGTTGATTACAAAGATAACTGCTAGAAACCCAGCAAACAAAGCACATCAAACCAGCTAAAGACCCAGCCTTTTTATCCAAAGCCACATAATACAAAGCATAGATCACAGTTAACACAAAACCCAAATTGAAGACCAAGAATTCATTCCCCCAAACACAATCAACGGCAGCTTAGGAGTGAAATAAAGAAGCATAAGAGAAGCAAACACAATCGGCCACACAAAAATCATGTGAATCAAAATATTCACAGGGTTACTATGATACGCCCCATAAAAAGCAAAATGTTTCTCAAGATCAAGCAAGCCCATGTCTTTCTTCTTGCTTAATTCCTGTGGGTTTTGTTCTGAATTGTTATTGATTGAGGTTCTGTTGGAGATGATCAATTGGGGCTTTCTGAAATGAAAAGATTGGTACTTTATTGGTGAATATTTGAAGGAATTGACAATGGAATAGATGGGCCGGCGGGATTCATGAATTTGGCGTGAATTATAGGAAGTAGTTGCTTCTCTTTTAGGTGTTGACGCCGTTGGGTTTATGCGTGATACTAGAACGTAGTAACGAGAACACGCCATTTTGATCGTCAGCGTAGAGATTCTTGCGTTTTTGGTGTTTTGCCTTGTTTATTTATTTATTTATTATGCCACTTTTATAATGTCTTATTATTATTAGAAATTAAATTATTAATCCCCTAAAAAAAATTATTAATAATATGAAATGTCAATATCCACAATAATTCTTGTTTGACATTAATGTCACTTCTCTTTTATTAATAGAATAAATTTTGATTAATATGTTGTTTGAATTATATCAAGCTTCAGAGAATATAATGTAGTGCTAAAATTGTAAAGTCTCACATAAGTAAAATAAGAGAATACTCATTCCATATAAGTGTGAGACATAAATGTTTTGTCAACTCGGATTAGCTCTTTTAGACCAAGCGAGGACGACGGTCTAAGTTAGTTGATTGACCGGACCATTTAGGCTCATTTATTATCGAGCGCGAGTGCGGGGGCGTTACAAAAATGAATCAAGTTAGCAACGTGTCATGAGTGAGTCACTTCTCATTTCAACTCATTTCTCATTCATATTCTACTCTCTAACTTAAAACCTGATATCGAGTTATTTAAAAATCGATCATTAAGTACTCATTGAGTAATATTTAGTCATAGGCTCCTACTAATTTGCATCGTAGGATATCCGAAATTAATAGCGAAGTGAATTGTTCACCACTTAAACTAAAGTTGCATAAGAGCTATTTTCTCCAATACATATCTCGTCTGAAAAATGTGTCATAACTAACTAGGCATACATGCATTATTCAAAAGAAACAAACTAAAACAACCAGTTAACACAGTTAAACTTCATGAACTCCATGCTAAGCTTGCTTCCCAAACTCATCATCATACTCAGTGACGGACCCAAGAATTTTTTCCAGTGGCCAAATTTAAAAAAAAAAAAAAAAGCTAAAAAAAAAAAATGAAGCAGCTACCGGGTCTTGAACAAGTGACCTTATGTAATAAGGTTATGCTTCTAACCAATTGAACTAACTAGGCATTTACATTAAAACTTGTTTGAAATAATATACATACACGATATTTAATATTATTAGAGGGGTATTTTAGTAACTTCACACGAAAAGTTGAGTGGGCCATGCACCCCCCCCCCCCCCCCTTTACTATGCTAGGTCCGTCCCTGATCATACTCTTCAGGTACTTGAATATCTTCTTATTCCAAAAGAAAGGATTGAGCATTATGGACTTCCCAACAGTGAGTAGAATATCAAAAGAGATATTCATATTTGTCAAATACCATGAGACATGACATAAATCTACTTCACACAGTTTACATGATAGTTTATAAAGCATAAACATGAATCATAGCAAACTACATGAAGCATACTTTAGTTAATCTTGCATGTGTTTGTTTGGTTTCATTAACTACTTATCATGTTTATCCTACTTGTCAACCTTACGTTAGTTATTTACCGACCCATACCTTACTTTGTCAGTTAACCATTCGTACTTACTTACATAGCATGTTCGTGTCTTATATATCATGTTCATTTTCTTAACTACATAGAATATTCATGTTCTTGTCTTGTTTCTTGCTTGTCATGATTGCACAACTATAACCAGATATTCAAGAGTACGTCACGGTGTAAACCCACCATGGAGACAATGATGTAACTTACGTAATATTACTAACTAACATCCTACATGACATGCTAAATCACAATATTTTTAAATAAATCGTCTTAATACGATTGGGATACTCAAACTAGTCATAATTGCACATCAACAAGACTATCCGAGGAGCATATAGAGGACATAGAGCACATAAAATCATGTTTAGCCTATTTCTACCTTATGTGATCATGCAAAGAACCATAGCAACACCACTTACTCCCAATTCCATCCCCCATTAAACATATACCTTAAGTACACAGTTTTAATAAATAGATGAAAAGACAATTTTGTCCTTAATCTTTAAGACTTTTACATTCGTTCTAAAATATAAGTCATCTTAGATGTTTTCACACTGATTAAGATAGTGGTTGAATGTTAAATTTGATGGTTAATGACTAAAATGCCTATTGACTATCATTAATGCAATATTTGTTAAGTAATGAAAAGTAGTTGGATTGATAATAAATTAGGGGTAAAATAGAGAAAAGAGTAATAAAAGTTGCATTGGTAATGTGTAATGACTTATATTGTGTGATAAAACAAAAAGTATATGATGACTTATATTTTGAAATGGAAGTAGTATTTAAGATTGGATATCAATAGAGAATGTAAATTGAGTAGATTAATAGTTAAAGGGTGTAAAGCAATCAAATCACAACTTGAGACCGTAAATTTTATATAAATAATAGTTTCGAGTTGTATTTTGATCCAATAATAATTTAAGGTTGTAAATTATACATACACCATAGATTAAAGTGGTAAACTAGAATTTACCTAAAAGAAATGTAATAAAGTTTGAAGTTTCATATTACGAAGGATAAAATAAGCATAGTGAAATCGCAACAAAACTTATAATGGAAGATGCAATGGTAAAAATGAAAAGAAAAAATTTATACACAGAACATGAGTCGAACTCAGAACCTTCACAAACAAACAAAAATGAAAGCTTTACCACTAAACTAATGCTAGTCTATACTATTATACCCGACTAAAGTTTATACAGCAAATAATGTTTGGCCTTCACAAACAAAAATGAAAACTTTACCACTAAATTTGTAAATGAAATTTGAAATTTCTTCGTGAAATTTATTCGTATTCGACTCGCAAGGGAGATCGACTCGATTCGTTTCTCGAGTTCGAGCTCGAGTCGAGCTACTCGAATAATTAACCGAGTCGAGCTCGAGTTTTAAAATATATTAATCGAGTAGCTCGCGAGCTTAATCGAGCTTGATTAAATAATTATTTAATTAATTAATTTATTATAAAATATTATTTTTCATAATTAAAAAATATTATTCGAGTCGAGCTCGATTTTGCCATATTTCATTAAAAATCAATTGAGTTCTACTAAAATAATCGAGCTTACGAGCCGAGTCGAGCTTTGTCGAGTATTTAATGAGTCGAGTTCGATCTTGCTTTTTAAGGCTCGATCGAGCTCGAGCCGAGCTTCAAGCCCGAACTTTTTTAGTCGAGTCGAGCTCGAGCCTCAGAGAATATCGACTCGACTCGGCTCGATTACACCCCTACACTAAACTAATGCTAGTCTGTAACATTATGCCCGTCTAAAAAGTATACAGTAGATAATGTTCGACCTTCACAAACATAAATGAAAACTTTACCCTTAAACTAATGCTAGTCTTTACCATTATACCCGACTAAAGTTTATATAGCGAACAGGGGCGGAACCACCCTATGTCTGGGGTGGTCTCAAGCCCCCCCAAATGGTGTCAAGCCCTCCCCATATGGTGTCAAGTCCCCCCCAAATTTTTATTGTGTTAGTAGTAATGTTAATATTAGTATGTTATGTGTCTTTTTCTTAAACAAAAGATCTTATATCTTAGTGGTTTAAGAACAAATCATTTTCAGTCTCCATTATTCTAGGTTGTAAGTTCAAATCTCACTACTAACATTTTTTATTTTTTCCGGATTTTTTTTTAGGCTTTGCAGGTTTATATACAACGAAAAGTTTTTTTTTTTTTTCGTTTTTTGATAGCGAATAGGAACAACGAAGAGTTACATAGCAAATAACTTCGACCTTCACAAATGAAAACTTTACCCCTAAACTAATGTTAGTCTTTACTATTATACCCGACTAAAGTTTATATAGTGAATAGGAACAACGAAAAGTTATATAGGAAACAATGTTCGACCTTCACAAATGAAAACTTTACCACTAAACTAATTCTAGTCTTTACCATTATTAGGGTGTACACGGTTCGGTTCGGATCGGTTAATGGCCGTAACCGAAATCGAATCGAAATTTTCGGTTAATTGATAATCCGAACCGTTTGTAAAATAAAACCGAACCGAACCGAAATAATCGGTTTGGTTCGGCTGGTTAACCAAAATTTTCGGTTAATTGAAAATCCGAACCGTTTGTAAAAGAAAACCGAACCGAACCGAACCGAAATAACCGGTTGATTAACCGAAAAACCAAACCGAAACAACCAAATTTCATCAAAATTATACAATTACAACAGTTTGATTCACTATATGGTTATTAACAGTTTGGCTTTTCCTATTTGGTTTTGGTTCGATTTCGGTTCGGATATAAACGGTTTGATTTTCGGTTCGGTTCAAATAATTTACAGCACTAACCGAAAATCGAACCGTAGCACTTATTAACCGAACCGGGCCGAACCGAATTACCTCGGTTCGATTCGGTTTTCAGATTATCCGTATCCGTGTACACCCCTACCATTATATACCAGACTAAAGTTTATATAGCAAATAGGAATAACAAAAAGTGTATTAAAAAAAAATGGCCCATGCAGGTCTCGAACCTGCGACCTTCGCGTTATTAGCACGACGCTCTAACCAGCTGAGCTAATAGGCCTCTGTTTTCCGTTATCTACTATATTTTATATATCCTACTAAACAAATAGCTAACAAATAGCAAAGTTACAAAGAAGGGTGGACACCAATTTTCCCTTATCTTATTATACCTTTAGCCATCCATCACAAGGCTAAATCCTCATGTTTCTCAAAGTTGTTTCTTTGTATTGGCTGCCAATAAAAGATTCCCAAGAAAAAAAAAAATGGCTGAAGTTTTCATGAGTTTCAATGCTCTAAAACCCAATCTCCAAATTGCTGCTCATCCTTACTCATCTAATAAAGTGGAAACAAGCTCTTTTGCAAAATCAGTAAGCATTTTTTTCTCCTCCCCAATGTTCATTACGAGGATAATTACACTTTTAGTCCCTTGTTTTTTTTTTTTCCTCAAAACTAGTCTCTACACCCTATGTATGTATTTTTTTGTTACGATAAACACCCTTATGTGTGTGTTTTGTTACGATAAACACCTCTATTTACGTGTTTTTGTTACAATTATAGGACAAAAAATGGGGTGTTTATTGTAATCAAAACTCATATGTATGGTGTTTGTGGTGACAATAAAAGGTATACACAATTATCACCAAAGCATTTGAGTTTTTCATAATCTACAATTGCAATTACAATTAGTAGTTGTATAATTGAGGTTTTATTTCATCAACTAAATAAGGTGACTAACTACTACTTTTTTGGCTATAAAATTTTGATTAAGATTGGAGGGTACAAAAGGAACAGAGGATCCAAATTGAAAGCCATTAATGCTTTACCAGATTGGCCATTGATGGCTATATTGGTTGAGAATGCTGAAGGACATAGAGAAATCATTACTCATAAAACCATTTGGCATTTAAGTGATTTAGAAATCAAGAATGTTTGTAAGTACATACAATTCTGGTCCTTTTTTTTTTTTTTTTTTAAATTTACGATTTTTACATTTCTAACCTCAATGTTTTATATCTACACTTTAACCCCTCATCTATGTGATTTTTGTCATATGTCAAAGTTATGTTTGTTGGAGTTTGTTGCTTGTTTAACACGTGACATTTTAGACTTGTGTTAAAATAAAATAAAAAGTGAGGGACTGAAATGCAATGATAAAACGTTGAGGATACAAGTGTGAATTTCAAGAAACAAAAGGTTCATGATTGTATTTATCCCTTTTCTTTCTTCTTTTTTTTACAAAATTTATACCAGTATGTTTACCGCTCATAATATGAACATATGACTACAAATAGTGCAGAATTTAAAGATTTTGTATGTTACGGATCTGAATAATTTATGTTACATCTATTTTTTTTTTTTATGAATCGCAAAGGTTTAAAACTCTCTGTTTTACGGATTTATCTTATCTTAGAGACACTAATGAACCGAAACAACAAAAAACACACAAATGAGGGGTTAAAGTGTAAATACGAAACATTGATGAATATTTTATGTGAAGTTTTCTCTGCTGCTAAAAATATTGTATGGACTGATTTTTTTTTTTTTTTTTTTTGGCCCCTTTTAGACACACTTTACATCATGTTTACAATTTGGGGATGCTGTTTTTTTGGTTCTACAAAAGTAAGCCTTCACAAATCCCAAATTTTTATATATAAAAAAAAATTATTATATTATTTTGATACCTAATTATGATTTTTATTGATTTTAGGATCCTTATTATGACTCTGAAGCATATAGAAAAGATGGAGGAGATGGTACTGGCCATTGGGTCTATGAGAAGGTAAATATTATCTCATTACCTTTAATGAGAAGAAGGGGGAAAAAAGTTGAACTTTAGTGTAACAAAATGTATTAATTAATTAAGCACATTTTTTTTAATATAACAAAATATTTCAAAAATTGAGAATTGTTTTGCAAATGAAATGAATGGTACAGCAAGAAGACATTGAAGAAAATGCTAGAGCTGAATTGTGGAGAGAGGAATTGATAGAGGAAATAGAGCAGAAAGTTGGAGGCTTTAAAGAATTGGAAGAAGCTGGCAAAAAGGAAGAACTTGTCAAATAAAATTGTTATATCAGTTTCCATCTACAAGATTTGGGACACGGATCCTCTGCCGTGATGGGTGTGCCGTGATAGGTAGGTGTCGTGTCCCGTTTCCGTCAGAATTTCAACGGAAAAAGAGTGGAGCAAATTAATATATATATATATATATATATATGGTACTTTTCGTCAAATTTTCGACGGATCCATCGAAATTCGGATCCATCGAAATTCCGACATTTCCGTCGAAACTTCCGACGGAAACGGTGCACGGCACCTATCACGGCAAACCATCACGGCAGAGGATCCGGATCCCAAGATTTGTATGTAATTCAAAAGAAGTAAAATGAAGTTTTATAGCAATTTATATATTTCTTATCACAAAAATCTTACAATAAATGTGATAATAAAACCATTTCCATTTGTAGAATCTATTACATTAAATCCAAAATGGCTAGAGCATGATCAGTAAGCAATGGTGAACTCTTTCATTCACTCTCTTCCTAAACTAGAAAACTTCTCCAAAGATATGTTGAAAGAAATCGTTGCAGTCTCGAATGATGTTATCTCCAATGGACCTTATGTCTCTGTGCTCTTTTGGATAAATGGGTTGAATGAAAGACTTGCAGTCTCGAATGATGTTATCTCAAGATGGACCTTATGTCTCTGTGCTCTTTTGGATACACTCGAGATGGATGAAAGACGTGGAGTCTCGAATGATGTTATCTCGAGATGGACCTTATGTCTCTGTGCTCTTTTGGATACTCGTGATGGATGAAAGACTGAATGATGTTCTTGCTCTTTTGAATACTGTGATGGATGAAAGACTTGCATTCTCGAATGATGTTATCTCCAATGGACCGTGCTCGTTTGGATACTCGTGTCGTGATGGACGAAAGACTAATATTCCAGTACAAACCTGCAATTCCAAGCAAGGTTGATTCATTCTTTAATGGCTTTAAGCTATACACAAAAGAACTTAGAAGCACCAATAAAACCTTACAACTATTGACAAATGCAATCCCACAACTTAAATTGGTTTTAATCCAATTTTTTTTTTTAATGATTCCATCATATCCATCTAGAGTTGATAATACACGCAATATATGTCTACATCATAGGCAAACCAACAAACCAAAAGCAAATCAAAAACTTTGCACAAGGAGCTATGACTGTCAAAATGCCCACTTTATTACAGCTTTCAAAGCAAAAAACAAAGAACTTTGCACAATGAACTAGGATTTTCAAGAAAACTCAATAGTCCCCAAGAAGCTATGGTGTCAAAATGAATATGCATCAGAGAGATTCCCATTTAGACCAAGTCATCATGCTCCAAAGAGGAGTCTGATGTCCCTGTCTGTTTTATCATCATTTGCATAACAGAAACAAATTCAATCATTCACCATTAACAAAACAAAACAAAAAAAAAAAAAAAATCAATAAAATAACCCAAAAAGAGAGTAAAACTTCAAACTTGAATGCGTACATCTCTTATCTGCCTCAGGTTAAATTAGCTAAGTTCAGTAAACAACCTACTCTAAAGTTGAATCTTTTAACATACAAGTATGATAAAGTAAGTCTGAAAATCAATTATTTTAGTAATTCATTTTCAAATTCAGTAAACTATGCATCAGAGAGATTCCCATTTAGACATAGTCATCATTCTCAGTCTGATGTCCCTGTCTGTTTTATCATCACTTGCATTACTGAGAACACACAAAATTCAATTTTGAAGAGATTTCAACAATTCAACAAACAAACAAACAAAAATAATTATATAAAACGAAAAAAATGCAAACTTTATTCAATAAGACTAATGTATCTGCCTCAGATTCAAGTACTTTTCATAGTGATTTACTCAAAGTATATTTATAACCATCATAGGCAGCCAAATTTATTCATTACAAGAACAGGGATTAACGCATTCAAAATGTGAAGCGAAATAAATAAAAGATATGACCTTTCACATACAGGAGCAGACGTAATCCGAAAAATAAATTAAAAAGTGGGTTTTTTTTCAAATCAGAAGCGTATAGTTAATTGGAGACTGAATTGAAATGGGAAGCTATCGGCCGATTAAAAATGAATCAGAAAAGATTGGCCAAATAATTTAATCCGGTAGGGGAGGCTGTGGCGGATGTAGAAATTAGGGTTTCAAACCGGAATCATTGTGGCTACATTGGGAAGGATTATATAACGTTTTGCTTAGGTTATTCTTATTAGAATCCCTATCTCTATCCTCACATATATTATTAAAAAATACATATCCCTACTTTACAGTAACTAAATTCACAATACTCTACATCAGCATCCCTATCTCTATCCTTACAACATTAAAATATTCATTTTTTAACTATAAACAATTTTGTCAAAGGTAACTTTTCAACTAACTTTTAAATTCAAATTTTACTCCAATTTATATTTCAAACGGCTATATTCGAACACACACATTTTTCCAAAATTATTTTTAAAATTCAAAATTTTACTCCAACTAGCTATATTTGAACACACACATTTTTCAAAACTTACTTTTTAAATTCAAATTTTACTCCAATCATTTATATTTCAACGGTATATTTCAACGAGAGGAAGAGAAAAAAATAATAAAATCGTTTCAAAAAAAAAATAATAATAAAATTTATGTGAGGATTGCTACGATCTTGCCACCCCAGATTTGGGGGGTGACACGTTCATCCCCCCCGTTGTAGGGTGGGGATACAGAATCTGATGCAGGAGAGTTTTTGCTTCTTCCCTATTTTTCATCCCTAGTCTAGGGATAAAAATAGAGATAGGGTATCTGATGCTAATACCCTTAGGGTTTATGAGGGCGGGAAGCTTGTGTAATTGAGTCGAGACGAGTCGGGCCGATATTTATGAAGTCTTAAGCTCAATTTGATTAAAAATTCAGGCTTAAAATTCGGTTTAAGCTCCATCAAGCCATAAAAATATAAGATCAAACTAGACTCATTAAGTATTCGATATAAGTGAATTTATCTTGTAATTATGATTAGTTTATTAGTGTTAATTTGTTTTTTATAAAATTTCACAAAATCGAGTTTAACTCTTCTAATACCGACTTGGTTAAATAATTAATAATTTATATAAAATACTATTTCTTTTAATAAATATATTTCACTAATTAACTATTTAATATAGTTTGATTACTTCGCGAAGTACTCGATTAGTATATTTTGAATCTCGAATATGCCAGGTAAATTATTTGAGTATCTTTTTTCAATAAAAAATTATTCGAGTAGCTTAACTTGAGCTCGAACTCAAAAAAAAAATCGAATCGAATCAGATTTCTTATTGAGTCGAGTACGAGTAGTATGGTTAATTTATAACCCTAAGGACGGTAATGAAATTGTCAAGGAGAAATTCGAAGAGAACACCAAAGCTATTTAATTTAATTATCGTTTTGATTATAATGTGTCAAAACACACCTAATCTATTCTTACGTCTTCTTATCATTTGTTCATATTGTCATCTCAGACTTATCACTACACACGACTACCATGTGAGAAAATACAAGTTTATATAAATCTTAATCTTCCACTTGATATCACCCATAAATACCCGTTGTATAATAGTTTTTCTCCCATCTCACCACCGTCTAAAGCATACTTAATAGCTAACAAACTGTCTATAAGCATTTTGTTCCAAAAATGCCACTAAGTATTTACCAAACATACAGCATAAACTTCAATATCTACCATCAAATTTCTAAACTTTCACATTAAACAACATTAATAAAGACTTGTTATACCAACCCAATGTCACTACATTTGCCAAACATATTAGCATAAAAATTAATGTTGGACAATGGACACTAATACAGAATTGAACATTCACAAAGTCAATTACAACCACATACTACATTAGCAACCAGATCACTGAAAAAAAAAAAAAAAAAAAAAAAAAAAAAAAAAAACTACACTCCATCTGGCTGAACAAAGGGATTTGCAATCTCGTCTGTACCGTCTGTAGGTGAAACCAGCATCACTGCAGTACCCCGGCAAACTATCAGCCCAAGACTCCGAGTCTGATCAGTAGTCTTCAATGGATCATCCGGATCTCTGAGATATTCGGTTGCTTCATCAAGTACAAGATTAAGCAACTGATCGTATCCTTTAAGCGTCCCAGACACTTGTCTTCCACCCGTGAGTTTCACTTGAACGCCCTTATCGATAAACTTTGAAAGATCAAGAACCGTTTCCTTTCTGCCCGACATATTTCTTCAACTCAAAGCCAAACTCATAAGACAGTCGACTTTTTGCTGCAATATACAACAAGATGCTCTGTTATACATGCACTTACTACATATATCATCATAAATGCTAATACAAGTAAATTATGCTTTAAAAAGGACTTTAACAAACAAGCCTTCATCTTTTTCATATGTAGAATTTATTACATTCAATGCCATTGGAGCCCAAATTCTTGATAAGGCTACAACAAATAGCATCATTCAAATCTCCGTTCTTAGAAAACAATCACTAGGCTTTGAATGAAACAAAATAATCATAGCAAAATACTCAAGATTGGATTGAAATGTGCAAAGCTAATAAAAAAAAGATAAATGCCTTGTTGGTGTACCTCAGAGGTAGTGACAATTGCTATCATCATTAATGATTCTGATAATACGTGCAATTTATAAATCCATCATAGGCAACCAACCAAGCCAAAACAGTGACATACACTTTGCACAATGACTGAAGTTCAAACTTGAAAATCAAATTATTTAGTTATTAATTTCCAAAAGAATATGCATCAGAGAGATTCCCATTTAGACTATGTCATCATTTTCCAAAGAGGATTCTGATGTCCCTGTCTGTTTATCATCACTTGCATAACAGAAAAACAAAACTAAATCCAATCATTAATCATAGAGAAAGATTCAATAAATCAACATAAAAAGGAGACAGAACAAACTTGAATGCATAGATATCATATCTGCCTCAGGTTGAAGTTCTTTTCAAATTGTTGTAATCAAAGTATATTTAAAACCATCATAGGCAGCTAAGTTCAATAAACAAGATATGTCCAAAGCATACACTTCTGTTCAAGTATATTTTAGTCATTCATTTCCAATTGAGAAAGCCTTGCATCAGAGAGATTCCCATTTAGACATAGTCATCATGCTCCAAAGAGGATTCTGATGTCCCTGTCTGTTTATCTTCATTTGCAATGACTAAGAGAAATTCAATAAAACCAACAAACACAAAAAAAAAAAAATGCAAATTTTAATGCTTAAACCTAATATATCTGCCTCAGATTGAAGTACTTTTCATAGTGATATACTCAAAGTATATTTATAACCATCATAGGCAGCCAAATTAACCTATTCAACTGAGAATATATCTTCAACAAAGAAGAATTTAATTGTATCAAACCTGAAAAGTGAAAACTAGTAATCTCACATTGAAAAAACTAAACCATAGGTAAATCTTTCAAAAAAATAGCAAACTAAACTATGAGGCAATGGATGGAGTCCGGAAACGGGATCCCAGAAACCAAACGAATTAAATAAATTCCAACATCGCCACATTCGAAATCGGAAGAGAAATACTAAACCCATTAATCAAGATTGAATCTTTTGACATACAGGAGCACATGAAAATCGTAAACAAACTGGAAATTTCATAACTCAGAAGCTGAATATAAATTGGAGCCTGACCTGAAAAAGCAATCTGACAGCCGGTTGAGAAACAATCTGGGAGCGGAGGGGATGGCGAACGAAGAAATTAGGGTTTTAACCTGAATAATTGGGGCTACAAGGCGAAGGTTTATATAACGAGTGCCTAGGAATTAGGGTTTAAGGGGCGTGGTGGTGAAATTGCCAAAGGTACCCTTGGTTAATCCAACTTTTTTTTCTTCTTTTTGACAGGATGGTTTTTTATTTTTTATTTTTTTTGAAATGCATGCATTTGCTAACCCTATCGTTTTGTCCCATCAATTTTTTTTAGATCACGTCTTATTTAAAAAAAAACACGGATATGAGTGAAAACATAGTTTGATTTTTGGGTAATTCTGTCGTTGGAGTTTCTATTACACCCGACCGTTAAATCCGCGTCACGTGGACAATAAAACAAAACAGATTTGTTTTTTATATACACACGACGCATCCGACTGTCGGCCGATCCGAGTCCAATAGACTCCTACCTAAGAATTTTCGTGATTTTTACTTTAAACTTTGATTTAGGTTAGATCTGTCTCCAATGGGCTACGAATTCAACACTCCAAAGCCTTTTTAAAGTAAATTTTATCTATTTTATTATCACGGTAGAATCGGCTTGAATCGCATACTTTCCTCCAAATTCCTTGAAGCCCTTGTGATTCGGAGTTGCGCTTTGGAAAAAAAAAAAATACCACAAATCATTCATTTCTCTCATCTCTACTCCTTTTTTTATCTCAACTATTTTTTTATGTATCAATTTCTTTCATTTGAATACTATTTCTTTCATGAAAATTTATTTATGGTGATGATAATTATTATTAAAAAAAAAAAAAACAACAACAACAACAAAAAGGCAAAATGATTTTTTCACACGTTGCAAATATAAAATATTTTGTAATCCAAAATATAAAATATTTTATTTGAATTATGGTGGAATAATTTAAGGTAGGTGGAGGGAAAATAAATTGGTGTTTAATGATTGGAGTGAATGATATTTTAAAGTGTTAAAAAATGTAAGTGAAACGAAAAACGATGTGTTTGGAGTATGGTTTAAAGTAAGACCATTGGGATGAGTTTTAGTCTTTTTAAACACATCAATCAAGCATTTGACTCCTTAAAAGATGAAACAAATTATAACCAACAAAACAATTTCTTTCGTTGTGGTGGGCTTTAATGTCATAGGTTATTAGCGGGCTGTAGGTTTGGCGGGCATGGTTATTAAGCTACTTATTAAAAAGAAATTGGGGTACACTTAGCCCACAATGTAGCTGTTAACAATATAAATTCTAAGTCAACAGAATTATCCTCAAAGTCAATTGCTTCTGAATTATATTCAAACACTCTGCTGGAGAAATAAGGGAATATTTTTGGAGAAATAAGGAGTTGGTGCACCTGGATGTGTTGTGTGACAAGATACGCCTCGAGATTACTTTCTATCGAATTATTTGGAAATATTTTAGCGTGTTTTTTTTAAGTAAGTTAGCTGTTAAATAAGTTGTTTAGATTTTCCTTTATTTTCTCTATTTTGTTACAACAATAAATATCACTCTTGTATAAAATAGTGATCACGGCTCCTCTGTAATTCAAGCAAGCAAATACAGTACATTTTACAAAATTACTATCTTCTTTCATTCAATCATTAATTACCTTTTTATCATGGTATCAGAGCTTGATGTGAGTTCAGCCATGTCAAAATTATCACTAAATGTTGGAAATTTCATTACCCTACGACTCAATTCAAAAAATTATCCATTATGGAGAGAACATGCTCTCTCATTAGCTGAAAGTTAGGACTTGGTGCATCATATCATCAAACCAGACTCTGCACCATCAGAATTTATCTCAACCACTACCACTGCAGATCCACGCATCACCACTCAAACTCTCAATCCATAGTACACCAAATGGAAGAAATTTGACAGATTATTAAGGGGTTGGATTATTGGTTCTATGTCCGAAGAATCACTAGGACTTGTGATTGGTGTTGATTAGGCATATTCAGTTTGGGAAGCCCTGAAAAGTGCTTATGCTCAAGATTCCTAGGAAAGGGAGTTCGACCTTCGCCAACAACTCACTTATCTCAGGAAGGAAGACAATCATTCTGTCAATGATCACATTAGGAAATTCAAGGAGCTCAGTGACAGCTTAGCAGCAATTGGGAAGCCAATCCCTGATGGGGAGAAGGTCTACTATCTATTAACAAGTCTGGGGTCTAACTATGAGACTTTTACCACAACTATGTTGAAACCCCCACGCCCATCTTGCAGTGAACTAATCTCTCAATTGCAAAGCCTGGATCAACGCAGAAGCTGGCTTTCAACACAACCAGGTAACACTACTCCAATTTTAGGCACACATATGGCCTTTTTTGGTCAGAGACAGACACAGGGACAAGGGCTCAGTTCAAGCCAGCCACAGGGACAAGGGAATTACAATAACAGTGCAAGAAATTCCAGATTTGCCTCCAATGGCAGAGGCTTTTCTGCTCAAAATAGGTCGACCAAATCTTCAACATATCATGTCAAGTTTCAACGCATGACCCCAGCTGAAAGGGACATGTACAGAAAGGAAATTTGCAATTACTGTGGGGTTCAAGGACATGTCTCAAAATTGTGTTGGTGGCTTCAAAAGAAGAAGGCAGAAGAAGGGCAAGTTCCTAAAGCTTTGGCTGCATTGACATTGGATAATAGCCTGGTTGAAAGTGATTGGACTCTGGACACTGGTGCCTCCAATCATATGGTAGCTGATCCAGGTATGCTTACCAATTTAAAAAATTACAATGGTTCTGACTCTGTGTACATTGGAGATGGATCACCTCTACCAATTCATGGTGTTGGGGATCTATCTCCATCCACTGCAATTGACAATCTATCTATTAAAAACATTTTACTTGTTCCTTCTATTCAAAAGAATTTATTGTCCATTAGTCAACTAACCGGACGAGAATAAAGTGAGCGCAATTTTTTCGATGATGGTTTCTCTATAAAGGCCAAGGACACAGGGCAAACACTACAGACAGGGAGACTCAAGGATGATCTGTACACCTTAGCTTCTGGCCCCACAGCTCTCACTGCCACAACCCACAAACCATGCCCAACAGACTTGTGGCACCAAAGGCGTGGTCATTCCTAGCTTAATGTAGTTCATGTGTTGAAGAATAAGGGTTTTATTAATGTTCTAGGAAAAATAAAAGTCACTGGTGTGTGTGAGAGTTGTCAGCTTGGTAAAATGAGCAAACAACCCTTTCCACATTCTACACACACTAGCACCTCTCCTTTTGATGTTATTCATTGTGACTTATGGGGTCCTTCCCCAGTTATTTCTATTCATAAGTACAAGTATTATGCTAGTTTTGTGGATGACTTTTCAAAATTATATGGTTGTTTCCTTTATGCAATAAATCTGATTTCTTTAAAGTTTTCCTAACTTTTGAGAGTTATGTTAAAAACCGTTTTGGAAAAACTGTTAAATTTCTTCACACTGATGGTGGTGGTGAATTTGTCAACACACCACTCATCAGTCATATGCTTGAAAAGGGAATCATTCATCGTATCTCATGCCCTCACACCCCTGAGCAAACTGGTTATGTAGAAAGGAGACATAGAACTATCAGAGAGCTAGGGTTGACTATGCTTTATCACAGTAAAACACCTCTATTTCTCTGGTTTGAGGCTTTTTCAACTGCAGTTCACATCATTAATAGACTTCCCACATCCATACTTGGTTCAGACACACCTTACTTTAGGCTTCACAACAAACACCCTACCTATGACCACCTTAAGGCGTTTGGTTCCAAGTGTTACCCTTACACTTGGGACACCAAACACAATAAGTTTGACACCAAGACTGTACCTTGTGTATTTGTGGGATATCACCCTCAATACAAGGGGTACAAGTGCTATCATCCACCCTCTAGGAAGTTTTTTCTATCAAGGCATGTCATCTTTGATGAGTATGCCTTTCCTTATCAAGATGCCATACCCTATGGATAGTGCCTCTCTAATGCTTATGTTTCTAACTACATTGACTCTTGGATCCATGTCCCTGTCTCATCTCCCCCTCCTATTTTTCCTACTACTCCCAGTATCCCTGCCTCTAGTCCTACTACTAGCTCCTACTCCCTTTCCCCTACTGTTATTCCTTCCAACAGTCAAGAACCACCTCTCACACCATCCACCAACACAAACACTTCATCTGCACTCCCTAGTCCCCCATCTAGTCCAGTCTCCCCAAATGTCCCATCTCCAAATCCTTCTGCCACTCTAGATCCTCTAAACTCTTGGTCCTCTAAACTCTCCTGTCCCATCTACTCCAAACTCACCACCTCCCCCATCACCTCCTGCTCCACCTCACATTCATCATCCTATAATCACTAAAAGTAAGATTGGTGTGTCTAGACCCAATCCAAAATATGCTCTTCTTACCCATACTTACTCTAACATTCCCACTATCCCTAGAACTGTCAAATCAGCCCTCCAACATCCAGGTTGGTCCACTGCCATGTGATAGGAGTCAACTTTACTATACTTTGGTGTGCAGTCTAACCCCCGTTTATCACCTTATTGGCATGTTTTGGGTAGATTTAGACCTGTTTGAGAGTAATATCGAGATTTATATGCACGGGGAGTTAAACTGTCACATCAATAGTAAACTCCGCCTTTTTGATGATATTTCACTCTTTTCCGAGCACTTTTGTCTTGCGGAATTACGCGTGGTGTTTGTTCGTCTATGTTATTGCAGGACTTAGGTGACTCGAGGACCCGGGAGGTGATGTTTTGGGCTAAGGGACATGTCCGTGGCATGAGAGTTGGGTGAAAGTGGAAGAAAAGCCAAGTTTGGAGTGAAGACAAAGCAGACGGGCATTTTCTATACCTCACACGGGCGTCTGAGGGAAGGCCACATCAAACGGGCGTTTGCCCATCCCAGACGGGCGTCCATAGAAGTAATGCATCATTCAGAAAGTTATGTTTTCAGCTGGACGGTCGTCCAAATGACCCCCAGACGGGCGTTTGGGTGGGTTCAACCCGATTCAAGAAGCTCATACATCTCAGACGGGCATCCAGGGATTCCAGATGGGCGTTTGGCCCTCAATTCATATTTACCAGACAGGCGTTCAGAGGACCGTGAACGCCCGTCCACTGAAGATGGAACCCTAATAGCTTCATATTCTCCAGGCGGACGGGCGTCTGCCATGAACCAGACGGGCGTCCGGGACCGACAGTATCAGATTTTGACCTACTCTATAAATACGCAGCTCATTCAGCCCCTACTTATGTTTTGGCCGACTTTAGACTTTTCTTAGGCGATTTTAGCATAGATTAAACAGCCTTTGATCCCTTGATTCCCTAGATAACTTCCTTTGATTCTACACATCTTTTATAGCTTAGTTTTGCATTACAAGATCAAAGATTCAACTTTTTGGGTGCAACTATTTCTTCATAGTTTCTGGATCAGATTTTCAGCAGTTATATGGTAATGATGTTTCTTTTATTTATTGTCTTTAGTTCAATTTCCGTCCTTTATTCCGTTAATAGCATAATTATGAGTAGCTAAATTCATGTGTAGTCGAATTATGTGAAAGCGGGCGAAAACCTTAAGGGGGATGAGATTGGGAGTTGTGTAGTGCGTAAATTATTGTTTAAACAATTAATCCACGTCCTAAAACTTATTTTAACGTCTTTGAATTAGATTGATCACCTAGTTCACTGTCACACACATCGAACTTATAGATGCATTTTGCGGTGAGATGTGGGATGAGGGGTTTTAGGATCGTTGCATAGATTCGGCCTAGTTGTTAGGTCCGTTTCCAATACAGAGGTTTGTCATCGTTGTTCGAGCGACTCTAGAGCTTAATCATGTTAGGTTAATCGGTTTTCTAAAGGGAGAATTAATTAACTTCACATAGGGTGGTTAGATCGAGTTGTTCGTTCTAATCGCTACAATTAGGAGTTGGCACCCGTGGATGTCGTTAAACTACATTGGATAGGTAGGTCGGTTAAGACACGCTCCCTGTTAAGTCCTTCCTTAGGGGTTAACGTAGCTCGTGGGATCGTAGTTCGACTATACCCTTTAATACCTAGAAGTAAACTCGTCAGCATAATCTTTACTTTTGCATTAGTATAATATTTCTCCACCACTATTTTGACCTGAACTAAGTTCTAAGTCGACTTTGGTACTTGGACATTACTCCCTGTGGATTCGACCTTGAGACCACTATACTACCGTTGACCCGATACTCTGTCGGTTAAAGTTAACGGTCAGTTATTTTGCTATCACCATGCAAGAAGAGCTCTCTGCTCTTGCTAACAACAAAACTTGGACTTTAGTTCCAAGAACACCCTCCATGAATGTCATTGGGTGCAAATGGGTGTTCAAGCCCAAGTTAAAACCTAATGGCACTCTTGAAAGACTCAAGTGTAGGTTAGTTGCCAAAGGCTTTCACCAAGTTGATGGTGTGGACTATCATGAGACCTACTCACCTGTCATTAAACCTAGCACCATCAGACTCATTCTTACCTTAGCTCTACACTATCACTTGCTTGTCACTCAATTAGATGTTAAGAATGCCTTTCTCAATGTCCATTTATCTGAGGCCATATTTATGGAACAACCACAAGGTCATTATCATCCCCAATTCCCTCATCATGTTTGTAGGCTTCAAAAGGCTCTCTATGGTCTCAAACAAGCCCCTAGGGCCTGGTTTGATAGGTTCAGTCAGTTTCTCATATCCTGTAGTTTTTAATGCAGTCTCAGTGATCCCTTGTTCGGTAAAAACTAGTTTTATAATTTATAAACCGAAACACCCCAAGTATAAGGTTCGTAGTATAGGATGTTAACGGGTCGTCCTAAGGGAGTGGAATGTTTATCGGATCAAGGAACAATTATTCTATCGATTATGTCACAACTATTAACTAAACTAGGGTTTAAACTAATTATGAACAGTAAAAACGACGATGAACAGTAACTTCGATGAATAGTAAATTTGCAGAAAATTAACAATTAACAACTAGAATTTAAAACAACTAACTTAGCAATCAACGATTTATACTAATGATTCGATTTATCAAGTAATTAAAACAACGGCAAGGCAACGGGAATCCACCGATCAACCAACCCAACCCCAACTAGACGGCAAGCTAAAGATATAATTTTTAGTAACGATCAATCACGAATTCGATTAAATTTCTCTAAGCGAATTATAGGGTTTCGTTTTCTTTTTCAAGTAAAACAAAACGACATGCAAAACACGATCATGAGATTATTTCTAATACTCTTACTCAAATAATTATAAACGATCTCTCGAATTATAATTAAGTGCATCAATTGAAAACATCACAACTTTGAACAATATTCTCATATAAATTCAAATCAAACGATAGTTTCATCGATCTCTCGATTCAATAAAACATAAACAATATAACAATATCTAATTGATGAAAAATCATAAATTAACTCACTAAAGATGTAGCTAAAAAAATCCTCTAGTTGGTGTGGTTGTTGATTGGTTTCCTCCGTTGTCCCACCGCGGATTGCTTAGCCAACAATCATCTTCGAACTCCCAAGCAAGATTGAAAGAAAGAAACTCATGTTTTTGTGTGATGTGGTGCTTTTTCTGTGTGTAAAATTCTGTGTGTTCTTTTCTGCTCGAATGGTGCTGCTTATATAGGAGTTTCGGCCGACATAAGGAAGGATCTAGAAAAACGCGTCGATTTTGCAGCTTCGGGGCTCGGTCAACCGACTTAAGACACTCGGTCGACCGAATTGCATGGCTCGGTCGACCGAATTGCATGGCTCGGTCGACCGAACCTACCTATTCACGCGTTTTCACACCGCTGCTTCGTATACCGTGTCCCCCACTTCACTCTTTCGATCTGATCTGATTTATCCTCTCTTCAATGCTCCGATTTTCTTCTTTATTTTGAAATCACTTGATTGAATGAGATAAATCTTCTCTATTAATGATATCCTCATGCATATCTTTTAATTTTCTGCAAAATTGTTGTTACACCAAGTCATCGAATAATAATAATAATAAAAATGTGTAACAAAATAACATTTAAACTCAATATTTCCTCATAATTAAATTATAGCCCCTCAATAACCATTATAGGAATTTAACGGTTAAAACACGCTTTTCTCATTTATTTCCCTTAAAAATAAGGTAAATTGTTTAGGGATTAAGCCCGAAAATATAGTAAAATATACCCTAAACAACTCCCCCACACTTAGCTTTTTGTTCGTCCCGAACAAAACAATCAAAACCGGCTCTTTGTACATGTAATCCACATAGATCCCTAACTCACGTAACAAAAGATACAACAACTATAGCAAGTGATACCAACATAGAGATAGATTCGTGTGTGTGTGACAAGCCCTTTTCAATCTTCACAATCCTCTCAAACAAATATCCTCTCAAATAATTTTAATGACTATCCTAGGTATAGGCAGTAATCGTTCCACACAAAGTCTTCCCGCGCACTTAGTAGGATAATCCCTACAGCATATCATTCGGTTTATACTGGGTATAAGTTCACCGTTAACAAAGTCTTTAGGTTTTTTTTTCACTTTATTTTCTCTTTTTCTTTTGACGCACATCAGAATGAGCTCTTACTCGTCATGGTAGAATAGGATGTTTCGGGATAACACCCTACCTTACTCAAATCATAGGGTAGCTTTTCCTGACTGTCGTGAGCTTTAGGTCATCATAGTGGAATAGGACATTTCGAGATAATGCCCTACCGCACTCCAATCATTAACCAGCTTTCGACACACCCCTCATTCACTATTATGTCAACTTCTTTTTTTTCAAAAAACATTAGTTACGTTTCACTTATCACATTCAAACCTTCAGATATTCACAATGCACGCACTGAACTTAGGTGTTACTTCACTGTTACTATTAAGAACAAATCTCTCTAAGATAAATCACTAAAATAATGAAAGGATAAAGTTCAAAATTTTTGCTTCGATATCAAAGGCTTTCGTGAGTATGAAATGAATACTATCTCAAATCAGTAAAAGCATGCTATAATCATCTCACAGAAGTTACAGACAATCATCGTCAAGAAACTACAACTAGCAAGCCTTTGTTTCAATTACATGCTCAAGATTTACAATTATCCAAGTTTGCTTTGAAAAATTTTAAAATTGTCGAGAAAATCACATTTACTCATTTTCAGAAGTATAGCATGATAACATACCCAATTTAGACACCCCCCACACTTAAATCACATTATGTCCTCAGAATGTGCAAATAAAAGAAAAGAATACTTAGCTGGTTTCAAAGTGGTTGTCGGGCCTGTAGGTTGGCGAGAGGTCAGGCCGTAGCATGAACGTACCGCTGCAACTTGTAGCATGAACGGACAACACCGAAAGTAGAAGCTTGCAAACCTGCTCGACGTATCTGCAATACTCGACATAGCATATAATCTCGGGGTACAAGGGGTATATGAGTAAACATCAATGCACACAGAAATGGGCAAACAAGGCATTCACAAATAGGACAAGGACAACCAACACACCAATCACCACGGTTTTATACCTAATGCTAAAAACTCAACTAAAAAGAAATACTTAAAAGACTAGGCTGCCTCCTAGTAGCGCTTCTTTTATGTCATTAGCTTGACAGAGTAAACCAAGTCAACCTGGATCAGGCCACTTGGGTTTAAGGCTAACCACTTCTCTGTCAGACTCAGAATGATTAGAACGGAAATGGTTTTCGCCACAACAACAAGTCAAGTGCGCGAGTAAATCATGAAATTTTTCTCTCCAGACAACACTGACTCTTTTCTTCTTGTTCTTGTTTCTCAGATGCGGCTGAGGTATGCTAACAGGCTCAGGAGCATCGACAGAAGTATCTGCAAGGTTAGGGGTAATAATGTCATCATCCACTCCAAAGAAGTAGGATGGAATCTCTTCACAAATAAACGACTCAACCGTTTCATTTCTCTTTTGAAAGTATAGTACTTCAGGCTTTTCTTTAGGTTGCCCAAAGTACTTCTTAATCCTGTGACCATTGACTTTGAACGGTTGATCGCCGTACCCTTTCAACGTAATGGCTCCACCGGGATGAACATCAAGAATCTCAAAGGGGCCAGACCACCTAGATTTAAGCTTACCGGCAAAAGATGGAGTACGGTGTTATACAGCAAAGCCATGTCTCCCACTTTGAATTCCCGATCTTTAATCTTAGCATCGTGGAGCGCCTTCGTTCTTTCCTTGCTCAGCTTGGCGTTCTCGTAGGCCCTGAGTCTGAATTCATCGAGCTCATGTAGTTGCAATAATCTTTTCTCCCCACAGAGTTGGCTATCGAAGTTTAAGAATTTAATAGCCCAAGAAGCTCGTGCTCCACTCGGACCGGTAGATGGCAAGCCTTGCCATAGACCATTTGGAATGGTGACGTACCCATAGGGGTCTTAAACGCAGTGCGATAAGCCCAAAGTGCGTCGTCCAACTTCAGACTCCAGTTGGATCTATTGGAATTCACCGTTTTCTCCAAAATCCGCTTTAGACTTCTGTTGCTCACCTCGACTTGTGTCTCGGATTTTATGCAAAGCAAAATATAACAAGTAATAAAATAAATCCGGTTTACCCCAAGTGCAGGGATTGTAGTATAGAGGTTAATACCGGAGTCGATCCACAGGGAATCGAGGTTGGTCTAGTTCTTAATTTTTCGAAAGTTTGTCACGGAAAATAAAAACAAAACGAAATTAAAAACGAAAACAATAAACTGAATGAGAGGGTTGTCAATCCAAAGCCGGGAAAGATAGTTACGAACTAAGTTATTTCTACTTTATAACTAAAACTACAATTTCTACGATTACTACGATGAAGACGAAAGCAAGACACACAACGATTTCTTTTCAATTAATTTAACAACGAACAAGCAATGATCCACCGATTCCACAACACTCAATTTCTTCTCGGATTATCTTGTAGTGATTTAACGAAAATTGTGATTCACCCATCAAAGGTATGAATTTCTACTTTCGTAGATAATTCGTCTATCAATCTTTTATCTTTCGATCTTAAAGATTAACGCTTTCATAACAAAGGTGTGAAATCTCTCAATTTCGTAATCTAGATATTCAACCTAACAACTCTCGTTATTTTAGATCAAAAATCCATTCTTTAATATGGTGATCTAAGTTTAACAACGACTCTCGTCAAACGTTAAACATCAAATATGCAACGATCTCTCGATATAATTGCATAAAAACAATCAAAACATAGAAAAGATACAACTTTTATTAAAACTTACAAGATAATCCAAATTCGAAATCGAGATGTGCTAAGAATCGGCTTCACAAGGCTTGTTCCAACGTGCTTTAGCTTCTCATCATCGTTTTATTACAACTTTATTTATACATACAAGCATATACATATACATACATAGATATATGCATACATATATGGCCCAAAACTAAAAAGAAAGAAGAAAGAAGCTTGTATGTATGCTTACATATAGATATACATAGACATATATGTATATATACATACACACATCTTCAATTCTTCAACAAAATGATAGAAAAAAGTGGAGAAACTACATGGAGAAAGGGATGGACATGGAGGCCATGAGAGGGCGGCCAAGGCCTTTTTTAGGTGAATGGGTGGTGTTATGATGGATATCTTCTCTCCATGTATGGTGATGGATGTGTGTATATAATGGGAGGTGATATAAGGGAGGTATCATTTGGGGGAGGCTAGGAGGTTGTTATGTAGGCTTGGAGGTTGTTATGGAGGCTTGGGAGTAATGATGAGTTTGTTGGGGAGGCTTGGGAGTTTGTTAGGTAGGCTTGGGAGAGCAAATAAATATCTCCGGTTCGTCCGTTTTTTCAGCTGTTCGGAAAAAAAATCATAACTTGAGTTGTAGACCTCCGATTGACGTGATTCAAAATGCGTTGGAAAGCTCGTTTGAATATCTACAACTTTCATCAAGACCTTGTCCCCTGAAAATGCCTCTAAGTCAGGTCAAATTTCCATCGAAAACAGGTTACGGTAGAAGCTCGTTGGACAAAATTGATCCCTTTAACTCGTAAACTCGTAGCATCTTCTTCTCTTCCTCAAAATCCATCTTTTAGGATTCCAAAACATGCCTTCTTCATCAAATATTCTCTTTGTCTCAAAATATTCTCTTTGTCCCCCAAATATTCTCTTTGTCCCCTCTTAGATTTTTCTTGCTTGATCGGCAAAACTCTCGTCTCGTGATTCGTCTTTAGTTCCGTCTCCGCAAGTAATTCTTATCTTTTTTACCCGAACACAAAGAAACGAACCACGAGTATTTCGACAACAACAAGGTTTTAACGATACAAAGTATATGTATACATATATATATATATATATATATATATATATATATATATATACACATAGATATCATCGAGAGAAAAAAAAAACAAAAGAGACAAGCAAAAGACAAAGGGAATATATGGGGGGCCCAAGGAATATTTTTATTCCTTTGAAGATATATATAAATATATGGATAGATAGATAAGCTACTACTTATACATTTTAGTAATTATGACTTGAGTTGATATAATAATGCTCAAAATCCGAACCTTATCATCTTTTAATCATTTTTTAGATCGAAAATATGTATCTACAAGACATCAAAACATTGCAAAGTGTAATCACATATAAAACCAACGATAAAACACATAAATCAACCACTTTTGCAATTAAACCGTTTAAAACCTCACTTGCTCAATAAATCGATTAAACGCTCATTTTCTATGCAAATTATATAAATGTGGAGGAAATCATTATAAAATATATCATTAGAAATCGTATAAAATCACCCTTAACAACTCCCCCACACTTAGCTTTTGCTCGTCCCGAGCAAAACAAAACAAGAATCAAGGCTCGAGAAAATATAGACATCTCAGCAAATATAACATATATTCAATAAATCAGAGGTTCACCCTGGTGTGTGTGCATAGCCATAGAAAACTTCCACTAAGTCCAAACTTGAAAAATTCAGAGCAAACTAACTAATACCCCCTTCAAGCTAGTAATAAATGATACTTATAAGATGCACCCTACAAAACGTGACATATCCCGAAAAGGATAATAGAATGTATCTAGGACCTTTCTGATATACTCAGAGGATAATCCCTACAGCATATCTGTCAGTTTATACTGGGGATAAGGTATACGATAACTAAGTCTTTCACCCATGTTCTATTTTTTTTATAGAATACTAACATATCCGAACTCATTGCCAAAATCGACTATCTTGCAAGTGTCGTGAGGTGAGATTGAATACATTAATACCTATCTAACTCTTTTTTTTTCTTCTCTTTTTTTCAACACACATCGAATGAGCTCTTGCCCGTCATAGCGAGAATAGGATATTCGAGATATACCCTACCTTACTCAAATCATAAGGCAAGCTTCTTCGATTTCGTCGTGAGCTTTTGGTCATCATAGTGGTATAGGACATTCGAGATATGACCTACCGCACTCAAATCATCGACCAGCTTCCGACACACACAATTAATTCTATTAAATTCAACTTTTTTTTTTTTTCAAAGCACAATAGTTACGCTTTACTTATCACATTCAAACCTAAGATATTCACAGTATAACATACTTTGGATCTAAACACAAACTATCATAATTGTCACGATATATACGTTAGCACTAAGCACATGACTTATAAGATAATCAACTATCACTAATCCAAAGGGGTATAGCTTTATATTTTAGCTCATCATTCACTATGGCTTGTGAAAAATATATCGGGTGAAACAACCAACTTACTGAACATACGGAATACATCATCAATGACTATAAAGAACCGAACAAAGATATGCATTGCTTACTCGGAACTAAAAAAAAAAACTAAAATTTTTTAAAAATTTAGCTCTTTTTTTTTGCATAGAATCATAATGAATTAAGCAAATGGTAGATACACATAACCGACTATTCCCTCCCCCACACTTAAATCACAACGTGTCCTCAAGTTGTGCAGAAAGTAAAAAGAAAAAGAACACTTAGCGATTGTAGTCGAAAGAGGCAATTCGGGAAGTGCTTCGAAATCGGATCCGAAATGTCGACGAAAGCGATAGGCGTGGACCATCCACCGGAAAAGCGACATCGTCCGAAAGCGCACAATCACTATCGCAAATATCCCGCACACTTGACAAACACGAAAATATCTCGGGGATACGGGGGAATATAACATGTTACACGTAAAAATCGATACAAGCACAGAAATAATCGCTCGGATGGAAAAATCACCATACGGGGAAAACATAGGACATCTAAGCATATACGTATCATAGAGAGTATCACATGAGCATAAATCATCAACTCATAGTCAGATATTCCTACTAGATCATAAAATGAAATGTAGTGAGTCTTTTATACCCAGATCCTCAAGGGTTCAACAACCTAAGTCCAAGAAATGATGTATTTGAATTTTCTCTTTGTTATACCTCGGGATTTTCGGATAACCACCTAATCGTTCCCTCTTTAATGAAATTCAAACATTCATCCTAGGACTTAGTTGTGTTTTTTTTTTTTTTTTTTTTATTTTAAAAACAGGAAAATGCCTATCCTAAAAAAAACATCCAGTTCTTTAATGTCTGACTGGTAAAAGACTAACCTAATGAAAATTAAAGCACGAAATTTAATATTTTTACGGGCTGCCTCCCGGTAGCGCTTTTGGTTAACGTCGTTTGCTCGACAAATCAATTCTCAGCCTGGATCAGGCCACTTCACCTTCCTTCCAGCCACTATATCATGTAAGCTCCGATCATTGGTGTGGCTACAGAAACAACATCTAACACATGGGGTCAAGTTTCTGATTGTTTTCCAAACACTTTTAATCCTCCCCATTGTAGACTTCTTCTTTTTCAGCTTTCTCTTTAATTGTGCCTCCCTTTTGAGTTCTTCCATATCCCAACTACCAGCTATAACTTCCTCTAATGAACCACTGCCGTCATCCTCAGAAAACAAGTCGGTGAAAATTCGTCAAACTTAGTGACTTCGGTCATACCACACCCGAGGATGTCGAGGAAATGAACAATCAAAGGTTTCTCTTTGATTTGACCTACATAATGCTTGCACCTTTGACCATTCACTTTGAACGGCTGGTCACCATGACCTCTTAGTTCTAAAACACCTCCAGGAATGATTTGCAGAATTTCAAAGGGGCCGGACCAACGTGTCCTTAACTTTCCGGGGAAACGAGATGTAACCTGGAATTGTACAATAAAACTTGCTCCCCAACTTGAAATTCTCGCTTCTTGATCTTTGCATCATGAAGGAGTTTCATTCTATCCTTACTCATCCGGAACTTTCGTAGGCTCGGAGTCTAAACTCATCTAACTCGTGCAACTTGCGGTCGATGTTCACCACATGATTGGGTATCGAAGTTTAAGAACTTAGTAGCCCAATACGCCTTATGCTCCAACTCAACAGGCGGCAAGTGGCATGGTTTTCCATATACCATCCGATAGGGTGATGTACCCGTGGGGGTCTTATAGGCGATTCGGTATGCCCATAGCACATCATCCAACTTAAGACTCCAGTCCTTTCTGTGACTGTTTACAACTTTTTCCAGGATCTTCTTTAAACTCTGATTGCTTCTCTCGACCTGGCCACTAGTCATAGGATGATACGGTGTGCCAATTTTATGCCGGACACTGATGAGCTAAAATTTACCCCTTCAAAAATACAATTTATAAAGACTCGCAACTGTGGGTAAACTAACTCTCTAACCAACCGGCAGAGTACCGGGTCGATTGCTAGGATAGCTACGGGAGTACGAGGTCGTCCCAAGAGAAATGTGGTTGTGAGTACCAAAGCGAACGTGGTTCTTAGTCTAGGCGATCAAAGTTTTAAGTGGAGTGTTTATACTAATGCGAAAAAGTAAAGATTATTCTAACGAGTTTAACTAGGTGATTAAAAAGCATAGCCGAGCCATGATCCAACAAAGTTATCTCTCCACGGGAAAAACTTGATAAGGAGTGTGTTTTATCGATTCAGTTCATATGATATTCACGGGAGTCAACTCTTTATTCTTACGTTAAGATACGAACGGCTCTCACTTAACCCCCACACTAGGTTTATTAACCCTCCCTTTAGAGAGCTAACTCGCCTAACATGGTTGACCGTAATAAAAAGCCGTTGAAAAACCTCACGAGAAAACATAGTTTTAACGTGTCACTTAGGTTTCCAATCTAACGATTAAGACTATGGTTTAGTGATTTTAAAACATGTTTCGCACATCTCGTAAAAATAAGAATCTCACTTAGGCATAGTCCAGATCTGTCACTTAGATTGTCAATCTAACAATCAGGACTATGATTAGTGATATCCATATCTCACATCTCACCGCAAAATACATTTATAAACTCGATGTAACCGTGAACAAAGTTGTCAATTTTATTCAAAGCTACTAAAATGATCAAAACGGGTTTTAAAACATGAGTTTATCATACGAACGTTTAATTACGCGCACACAACTCCAATCTCGTCTCCCGAGGGTCGATTTCACCCGTTTTCACATAATTCGGCTATGTTTAGTTTAACTACTCATATTAACGAAAATAACAACGAAAATAACAAAACGAAAGAAAACAAAACGAAAAAGATAACTACAAATATATATAGATATACGTATAGATATATATATAGATATATATATAGATATAGATATATATATAATACGTATATATATATATATTTATACTAATTGCATCAAAATAAAAGAAAGCAATAAAAGACGAAACGAAATTATATTAAAACGATAACTAGTCGGGTTATTACACCGACATTATAACGACATATATATCTAATTTAGGCCCCCCCATAATTAAAAGAAAGAAAAGATGAAGGAAAAGAGGGGCAAAATTCTCTCTTCTTGAAGCTCGTTTATATAGAAAATATTGAGGAGCCGGATCGATCCGGGTAGGAGCCGGATCGATCCGAACTTATCATCATTACTCATCATTACAGTAACATGCGCTAGCGGCGGAGAAATTATATATAATTATATATTAAACTTCTAAAATTCATATCTCGAGTTGTAGACCTCCAAAAATCATGATTCAAACGTCATTAGAAAGTTCTCGGAAAACTCTACAACTTTCATCAAGGACTCTTCTTCAGAAAACGTCATTTTGATGAGCCATTTGTATTACCGGTCTTTTTCGGGATTTTCCCTAATACAAATCGATTAGCCACTTGACCACCATTTGAGTTGTAGAAATCCGATTGACTTGATTCAAAATCCATTGGAAATCTTTCTTGAAGATATACAACTTTCATGAAGGATTCTTTTTCAGAAAACGCCGTTTTAATGAGCCATTCGTATGTCGTGTCGTTTTCGGGATTTTTACTATTACGAATCGATTAGCCACTTGGTCATAACTTGAGTTTTAGACCTCCAATTAACATGATTCAAAATGCGTTGGAAAGCTCTATCAAAGATCTACAACTTTCATTAAGGCCACCTCTTCAGAAAATGCCGTTTTAATGGGCCATTGGTTCGTCGAAGATATAAATCGTTAGTGACACTACGAACCACTGATCCACTTGACCTTTTAAGCTTGTGGCACAGTCTTATATCCCTAAAAACACCTCTTTTAGGCCTCAAAACGTGTCGTTACTCGGGATTTTGGTTAACCTAAAATTCTGCAATAAACCACCAAAATACCAAACGTAAATCCGACACGACACTCCGGTTACTAAACCGGTACAAAAACTAGTAAAAACACATAAAAAACACGATATTTTATAAAATAACTACTACTAACATATTTAGATGAAACATAGGAATTAATGACTCGAACTGATATAAAAATACTCGAAATGATATCAGAAACAGGGTGAAAAGTTATAAAAATAACTGTGAATTTTTCCGTTATCACAACCCCCCACTTAGCTTTTGGTCGTCCTCGAACAAAATAAGCGGTAAAATAAAATGAATGAGGAAAAATTCCTGAAGATAAGATATGAATGACAATCAGATGATGCAACCATTTGAATCATAACTACACGTTAACCGCAATATAAATGTATAACAGAGTGAGTGTGTGACAAGCCTTTTCAATTTCCACTATCCTCTCTTGAATAAATCAAGCAATACGCACAAATATCCATTCAGACAGTCCTAATGACTTTCCTAGGTATAGGTAGTAACAGTTCCACACAAAGTCCTCCCGTGTACTTATTAGGATAATCCCTAAAGCATATCATTTAGTTTATACTGGGGATAGTCAGAAGATAACTAAGTTTTCAACCAACTTTTTCTTTTCTTTTCTATTTTTTTTCTTTTTTCTTTTCATAGAATACTAACATATCCGAACTCATTGCCAAAATCGACTATCTTGCAAGCGTCATGAGGTGAGATCGAATACATTAATACCTATCTAACTTTTTTTTTTTTTTTTTTTTTTTTTTTTTTTTTCGTGTATAGTATATGCCCTCATTCCTAGCAATAGGATGTTTCGTGATAACACCCTAGCTAGACTACAATCATCGTGCAATCGGGAGCTTTTAAACCTCATAGTGATATAGGACGTTTCGTGATAACGCCCTACCACACTCAAATCATTGGTAGCTACAACCGACATATAGTTTATCTTAGTTTGGTATTCTTCCTATCACATTCAAACCTTCGATATTCACGGTACACGTTCAAAAGTTAGGTACTAAGTTACCGCTATTATCTCTAGAATAACCACTAGGATACCGAATGGGTACGAGTTTAAAATTTTCGCTTCAATATCAAAGGCTTACGTGAAGGAATTTATGTTACACAAATAAATTTGGGGTTAAAATGCACTTACGGTTCAAATTAGTTATACATATCAAATTGATCATTACATCTTTAAATCCATGAAATATATACCTTATACAAATTATTTTAATCAACTAAATAATGTTTGAAAAAAAATCAAAAACTAAGGGTTTAAACACTTACTGCCATTTCTAGACCAACCACGACTCTACCCCCCACTTACGATTTTGCATTATTCTCAGAGTGTAAATGAGATAGAGAGGAAGACTTAGCTTATAGACCAAGCAGAAAGATGCTATCGAATCCCGTAACAGCCATGAGAAAGCACATCCCGAATCCCTGTACCAAAACAACCAAAACAAAGCCAACACAGGACATGGTCCTCGTGCCAAAATATTGAACAGGGATATGGGAATAATGAGATAATGGCCCAGTCACGTCAGAAAATTTGATAGGCAATATAATAGCTTTAGATGGAAAAATAGCCATACTGGTAAAGCACAGAACATCTAAGCATATACGTATCATAGAGAGTATCACATAATCATAGTCAAGTCAGCTATTCCTAGATTCATTTTTATTACACACAGTTTTATTAAAGCGGGAATACTCACCACTATACTACAACGACCAGAAATTTGAAACCAGACTAGATCATAAAATGAAATGTGTGAAAGAGTATTAAGTCTTTTATACCCAGATCCTCAAGGGTTCAACAACCTAAGTCCAAGAAATGATGCATTTGAATGTTTTCTTTGTATTCTACCTCGGGATTTTCGGATAACCACCTAATCGTTCCCTTTAAATGACATTCAAACATTCATCCTGAGACTTGGTTGTGATTTGTGTTCATCTTTCATACAGATTCTACATTTCATTAAGACTAGTCTTATTCAAATTATTATTATTATCGGGCTGCCTCCCGGTAGCGCTTTTGTTTAACGTCGTTGGCTCGACAAAAGTAGTATTTACAAGTTATCAACCAAAATCAGAACTTAAGAAGATCAATAGCTTAAGAAAAATTAACAATGCGAGAACCAAAGAAATTAAATTGTCTAGAAACGTACCTAGTTTGGCTCTCGATGCTACCTCCTCCCAGCCAGAGAATCTTCTTTTATCAGACTGTCGAACCATCTTCTTTTGAAAATTACCATAAAGCTCATCCATTGGGGAGTATACAAACTGGACCGCAGAAAATTCATCCTCACAGAGTGGACGAATGTAGTAATCCGGGACCAACATATCTACTATTACCAACTCTCCCAGTGGCTTTACTAAAGATGGCCAATCAATCTCCCGCTCCTCTAGCTCTGTATCTGGCTCTGAAATCTTAGCATAGCAAACTGAATCCTCAACTTTATTCTCAACCTGAACTTCTTCAGTGATAACATCATCATCCTTAACCACCTCACTTTGTCTCAACCTTTTTCACATACCTAACTAATTCAATCAATTCCCCCACCTTGTCTTGAAGATTTCTTATGGCGGAGTCGGTACTTACCTTGAACTCTGCATGTCCAACGATCGCTCTTCCAAGACCTGGTTCAATCGTTCTAATTGCTCTATTTGTTGTCGGTGAATTCTTCTTGTGGCATGGGGAAAAGCGATCGTATTGACTTTGATATATTGGAGGTGAGTAGCGAGTTTTCTTGCCATTCCGGACACTTATCGGGTGGTGAATGCGGTTGAAGCTATCAACACATTGAGCATGAACACCGTAATCCTGATAAGCACCAGGGTTAGGACAACCCTCGTAATATGGTGGCTCATTACTCGAATAACCAAAATTCTGATCCTGATATGCATTAGAGCACTTATAATCCCATGAACCTTGGTTATTTTGCTGTTGATATTGAGGCTCATACACGAACTGTTGTTGATAAGGTTGGTAGGGGTATTGTTGTTCAGGTGAGTAATATTGATTGAAAAATCCATCCATTTAAGCTCAAACTGCAAGATTTCAGAAAACAACACGAAAACAAATTTTTTTTTTTTTTTTCGTTTTTTTATTTTTTATTTTTATTTTTTTTTAAAACACACGATATTTAGACCCCTCAAAAAGTTATGGTAGCCGAAGGCCCTAATCCCCAGTTTTAGCCAGACTTACAAGATATCACCCTCTGAAGAGGCTAAGTACCAAAGTCGTATTCAAACCGAGTTCAGGACAATATCACTTCAGCATCCATAGCTCTTATCGACATCTAAATAAAACAAAGAAAATAAAAACCTAGACCCAAGCCTTCGGTTCACTTACAAGATATCACAACAATATCACACATTTCCCCGGCAACGGCGCCAATTTTTGATGAGCTAAAATTTACCCCTTCAAAAATACAATTTATAAAGACTCGCAACTGTGGGTAAACTAACTCTCTAACCAACCGGAGAGTACCGGGTCGATTGCTAGGATAGCTACGGGAGTACGAGGTCGTCCCAAGAGAAATGTGGTTGTGAGTACCAAAGCGAACGTGGTTCTTAGTCTAGGCGATCAAAGTTTTAAGTGGAGTGTTTATACTAATGCGAAAAAGTAAAGATTATTCTAACGAGTTTAACTAGGTGATTAAAAAGCATAGCCGAGCCATGATCCAACAGGTTATCTCTCCACAGGAAAAACTTGATAAGGAGTGTGTTTTATCTGATTCGGTTCATATGATATTCACGGGAGTCAACTCTTTATTCTTACGTTAAGATCGAACGAAACTCTCTCACTTAACCCCCACACTAGGTTTATTAACCCTCCCTTTAGAGAGCTAACTCGCCTAACATGGTTGACCGAATAAAAAGCCGTTGAAAAACCTCACGAGAAAACATAGTTTTAACGTGTCACTTAGGTTTCCAATCTAACGATTAAGACTATGGTTTAGTGATTTTAAAACATGTTTCGCACATCTCGTAAAAATAAGAATCTCACTTAGGCATAGTCCGGATACGTCACTTAGATTGTCAATCTAACAATCGGGACTATGATTAGTGATATCCATATCTCACATCTCACCGCAAAATACATTTATAAACTCGATGTAACCGTGAACAAAGTTGTCAATTTTATTCAAAGCTACTAAAATGATCAAAACGGGTTTTAAAACATGAGTTTATCATACGAACGTTTAATTACGCGCACACAACTCCAATCTCGTCTCCCGAGGGTCGATTTCACCCGTTTTCACATAATTCGGCTATGTTTAGTTTAACTACTCATATTAACGAAAATAACAACGAAAATAACAAAACGAAAGAAAACAAAACGAAAAAGATAACTACAGCTATATAGATATACGTATAGATATATATATAGATATATATATAGATATAGATATATATATAATACGTATATATATATATATATATATTTATACTAATTGCATCAAAATAAAAGAAAGCAATAAAAGACAGAAACGAAATTATATTAAAACGATAACTAGTCGGGTTATTACACCGACATTATAACGACATATATATCTAATTTAGGCCCCCCCATAATTAAAAGAAAGAAAAGATGAAGGAAAAGAGGGGCAAAATTTCTCTGCTGCTGAAGCTCTGTTTATATAGAAAATATTGAGGAGCCGGATCGATCCGGGTAGGAGCCGGATCGATCCGAACTTATCATCATTACTCATCATTACAGTAACATGCAGCAGCGGAGAAATTATATATAATTATATATTAAACTTCTAAAATTCATATCTCGAGTTGTAGACCTCCAAAAATCATGATTCAAACGTCATTAGAAAGTTCTCGGAAAACTCTACAACTTTCATCAAGGACTCTTCTTCAGAAAACGTCATTTTGATGAGCCATTTGTATTACCGGTCTTTTTCGGGATTTTCCCTAATACAAATCGATTAGCCACTTGACCACCATTTGAGTTGTAGAAATCCGATTGACTTGATTCAAAATCCATTGGAAAGCTTTCTTGAAGATATACAACTTTCATGAAGGATTCTTTTTCAGAAAACGCCGTTTTAATGAGCCATTCGTATGTCGTGTCGTTTTCGGGATTTTTACTATTACGAATCGATTAGCCACTTGGTCATAACTTGAGTTGTAGACCTCCAATTAACATGATTCAAAATGCGTTGGAAAGCTCTATCAAAGATCTACAACTTTCATTAAGGCCACCTCTTCAGAAAATGCCGTTTTAATGGGCCATTGGTTCGTCGAAGATATAAATCATTAGTGACACTACGAACCACTGATCCACTTGACCTTTTAAGCTTGTGGCACAGTCTTATATCCCTAAAAACACCTCTTTTAGGCCTCAAAACGTGTCGTTACTCGGGATTTTGGTTAACCTAAAATTCTGCAATAAACCACCAAAATACCAAACGTAAATCCGACACGACACTCCGGTTACTAAACCGGTACAAAAACTAGTAAAAACACATAAAAACACGATATTTTATAAAATAACTACTACTAACATATTTAGATGAAACATAGGAATTAATGACTCGAACTGATATAAAAATACTCGATCCCCGGCAATTATGGGGGGGCCTAAATTAGATATATATGTCGTTATAATGTCGGTGTAATAACCCGACTAGTTATCGTTTTAATATAATTTCGTTTCTGTCTTTTATTGCTTTCTTTTATTTTGATGCAATTAGTATAAATATATATATATATACGTATTATATATATATCTATATCTATATATATATCTATATATATATCTATACGTATATCTATATAGCTGTAGTTATCTTTTTCGTTTTGTTTTCTTTCGTTTTGTTATTTTCGTTGTTATTTTCGTTAATATGAGTAGTTAAACTAAACATAGCCGAATTATGTGAAAACGGGTGAAATCGACCCTCGGGAGACGAGATTGGAGTTGTGTGCGCGTAATTAAACGTTCGTATGATAAACTCATGTTTTAAAACCCGTTTTGATCATTTTAGTAGCTTTGAATAAAATTGACAACTTTGTTCACGGTTACATCGAGTTTATAAATGTATTTTGCGGTGAGATGTGAGAGTACCGGGTCGATTGCTAGGATAGCTACAGGAGTACGAGGTCGTCCCAAGAGAAATGTGGTTGTGAGTACCAAAGCGAACGTGGTTCTTAGTCTAGGCGATCAAAGTTTTAAGTGGAGTGTTTATACTAATGCGAAAAAGTAAAGATTATTCTAACGAGTTTAACTAGGTGATTAAAAAGCATAGCCGAGCCATGATCCAACATGTTATCTCTCCACAGGAAAAACTTGATAAGGAGTGTGTTTTATCTGATTCAGTTCATATGATATTCACGGGAGTCAACTCTTTATTCTTACGTTAAGATCTGAACAGCTCTCACTTAACCCCCACACTAGGTTTATTAACCCTCCCTTTAGAGAGCTAACTCGCCTAACATGGTTGACCGAATAAAAAGCCGTTGAAAAACCTCACGAAAACATAGTTTTAACGTGTCACTTAGGTTTCCAATCTAACGATTAAGACTATGGTTTAGTGATTTTAAAACATGTTTCGCACATCTCGTAAAAATAAGAATCTCACTTAGGCATAGTCCAGATCTGTCACTTAGATTGTCAATCTAACAATCAGGACTATGATTAGTGATATCCATATCTCACATCTCACCGCAAAATACATTTATAAACTCGATGTAACCGTGAACAAAGTTGTCAATTTTATTCAAAGCTACTAAAATGATCAAAACGGGTTTTAAAACATGAGTTTATCATACGAACGTTTAATTACGCGCACACAACTCCAATCTCGTCTCCCGAGGGTCGATTTCACCCGTTTTCACATAATTCGGCTATGTTTAGTTTAACTACTCATATTAACGAAAATAACAACGAAAATAACAAAACGAAAGAAAACAAAACGAAAAAGATAACTACAAATTTATATAATATACGTATAGATATATATATAGATATATATATAGATATAGATATATATATAATACGTATATATATATATATTTATACTAATTGCATCAAAATAAAAGAAAGCAATAAAAGACAGAAACGAAATTATATTAAAACGATAACTAGTCGGGTTATTACACCGACATTATAACGACATATATATCTAATTTAGGCCCCCCCATAATTAAAAGAAAGAAAAGATGAAGGAAAAGAGGGGCAAAATTTCTCTCGCTTTGAAGCTCGTTTATATAGAAAATATTGAGGAGCCGGATCGATCCGGGTAGGAGCCGGATCGATCCGAACTTATCATCATTACTCATCATTACAGTAACATGCAGCAGCGGAGAAATTATATATAATTATATATTAAACTTCTAAAATTCATATCTCGAGTTGTAGACCTCCAAAAATCATGATTCAAACGTCATTAGAAAGTTCTCGGAAAACTCTACAACTTTCATCAAGGACTCTTCTTCAGAAAACGTCATTTTGATGAGCCATTTGTATTACCGGTCTTTTTCGGGATTTTCCCTAATACAAATCGATTAGCCACTTGACCACCATTTGAGTTGTAGAAATCCGATTGACTTGATTCAAAATCCATTGGAAAGATTTCTTGAAGATATACAACTTTCATGAAGGATTCTTTTTCAGAAAATGCCGTTTTAATGAGCCATTCGTATGTCGTGTCGTTTTCGGGATTTTTACTATTACGAATCGATTAGCCACTTGGTCATAACTTGAGTTGTAGACCTCCAATTAACATGATTCAAAATGCGTTGGAAAGCTCTATCAAAGATCTACAACTTTCATTAAGGCCACCTCTTCAGAAAATGCCGTTTTAATGGGCCATTGGTTCGTCGAAGATATAAATCGTTAGTGACACTACGAACCACTGATCCACTTGACCTTTTAAGCTTGTGGCACAGATCTTATATCCCTAAAAACACCTCTTTTAGGCCTCAAAACGTGTCGTTACTCGGGATTTTGGTTAACCTAAAATTCTGCAATAAACCACCAAAATACCAAACGTAAATCCGACACGACACTCCGGTTACTAAACCGGTACAAAAACTAGTAAAAACACATAAAAAACACGATATTTTATAAAATAACTACTACTAACATATTTAGATGAAACATAGGAATTAATGACTCGAACTGATATAAAAATACTCGAAATGATATCAGAAACAGGGTGAAAAGTTATAAAAATAACTGTGAATTTTTCCGTTATCAGACACCATATTTCTCAAGGACTTTCTCTAGTGGTCGGTTGCAGAAGTGTGTTCCCTCATCACTAATTAAAGCACGGGGACATCCAAATCTCACAAAGATATTTTTCTTAAGAAAGCTCATGACCGTTTTGTGGTCATTGCGAGAAGTGGCTTGAGCCTCCACCCATTTTGACACATAGTCAACACAGACTAAGATGTATTTGTTTCCACAGGAAGATGGAAACGGACCCATAAAATCAATACCCCACACATCAAAGACCTCACATTCTAAAATGGGCTTTAATGGCATGTCAAAACGCCTAGTTAGAGTACCGGTTCGTTGGCACCTATCACAAGCCTTGCAGAAGGCTTCTGAATCCTTGAAGATCGTGGGCCAATAGAAACCGGACTGAAAGATTTTAGCAACGGTTTTCCAGGGACCAAAGTGGCCACCAGTAGGCCCACTATGGCATTGTTTAATGATATCACGTTGCTCAGATTCGGGAACACATCTTCTCAACAATCCATCTTTACAGATTTTAAAGAGGTAAGGTTCATCCCACACGAAGGTTTTCAAATCAGAGAAAAATTTCTTCTTCTCCTGATATGAAAATTCTGGATTTAAATACTGGGAATGCAGGTAGTTGACGATTGAGGCAAACCATGGAACATCTGGAGTGCACTCGTCTATATGCATAACATGCTCGAGAGGAAAGTAAAGGTCTATCTCTTCAGGTTCTTTCTTCTCACCATTCTGCATTCTAGAAACATGATCTGCTACTACGTTTTCACTGCCTTTTTTATCCTTAATTTGAACATCGAATTCTTGCAGGATCAGTATCCAACGTAGTAAGCGCGGTTTAGCATCTTTCTTTGTCATAAGATAGCGCAGAGCAGCGTGGTCAGTCCAAACAATGACTGATGCGCCCAACAAGTAACTACGAAATTTGTCCATAGCAAAGACTACGGCCAATAATTCCTTTTCAGTAGTGGTGTAGTTAACTTGAGTAGGGTTTAGTGTGTGACTGGCGTAAGATATAGGCTGGAATTTCCCCTTAATTCGTTGTCCTAAGACTGCACCAACAGCATAGTTGGATGCATCGCACATAAGTTCGAAGGGTAGATTCCAGTCAGGAGAGATAAGAATCGGTGCAGAAATCAATTGACTTTTAAGCTCCTCAAACGCTTGCTTGCAACTATCATCAAAATTAAAAACGACGTCTTCTTTAAGTAAAGTAGAAAGGGGCTTGGCTATCTTGGAAAAGTCCTTAATGAATCTCCTATAAAAACCGACATGTCCAAAAAAACCTCTAACTTCACGCACATTTCTAGGAAAATTCATCTTCTCTATAGCTTCCACTTTTGCCTTATCTACTTCCATTCCTTTGGCTGAGATCTTGTGGCCAAGAACTATTCCTTCATCTACCATAAAATGGCACTTTTCCCAATTTAGGACTAAGTTCTTTTCCACACAGCGGGATAACACTTGGTCAAGATTATCAAGACAGTCATCAAAGGATTGACCAACGACTGAGAAATCATCCATGAATATTTCCATACACTTTTCAACAAGCCCATCAAAGATTGCCAGCATACATCTTTGGAATGTAGCTGGGGCATTGCAAAGACCAAATGGCATTCGCCTGTAAGCGAATGTACCATAAGGGCCGGTGAAAGTGGTCTTTTCTTGGTCAGCCGGGTCTATGGGTATCTGGAAATATCCTGAATATCCATCAAGGAAACAGTAGAATGCATGTCTGCGCCGGACGTTCTAGCATCCGGTCAATGAAAGGAAGGGGAAATGATCTTTCATTGTAACTTCATTGAGCTTTCTATAGTCGATACAAACTCTATAACCAGTAACGAGCCTCAATGCTACTTCTTCGCCCTTCTCATTCTTCTCAATAGTAATTCCTCCTTTCTTAGGAACTACTTGAGTAGGGGACACCCATTCACTGTCAGCAATTGCAAAAATAATACCCATGTCCAAAAGCTTAATAATCTCCTTTTGACCACCTCTTGCATATGAGGGTTGAGCCTCCTCTGGGGCTGTCTAACACACTTGGCACCCTCTTCAGTCTTAATCTTATGCATTTAAATGTCAGGAGATATCCCTCTGATGTCTCCTACTTGCCAACCAAAGGCTTTCTCATTCTTTCTTAAGACGTCCAATAACTTCATCTCTTCTAATCGAGATAGATTGGCAGAAATAATCAACGGAAGCTTGTCACCTTCTCTTAAGAACACGTATTTCAGATGCTTAGGTAACGGCTTCAGTACCAAATCAGCAGGGGGATCTTCTAAACTCGATTTAAGCTCCCCACTTTTCAACTCAACATCACTGAGTCTACTTAGTGGTCCCACTGCCAAAGCTTCTCCTTTCAACAAATCTTTATCAAATTCAGCTTCTAATTGTTCTAGATTCACCCAACCATGATTATTCAAGTTCTCTATTAATCGCTCATATTCAGTTTCAACAGCCATGACTTGCTTTTCCATGTAATCATTAAAATCATCAGACATATCTTCTATAGAGAAGCCAGTTGGATAATCAGAGGGTCTCTGAATAGCTTTGGAGACACTATAGCTCACCTCTTGATCACCAACTCGGATGGTCACTTGGCCACCATCACAGTCAATGAGGGCTCTGGCTGTAGAAAGAAACGGTCTTCCAAGTATCAAAGGAGCATTCTCATCCTTCCCAGTGTCTAGGACGTACCAGTCAACTGGGAAAGTGAATCTATCAATTTGAACTAGAACATCCTTTAATATCCCCGTAGTTTTCCTGGAAGATCTATCAGCGAATTGAAGGTTCATGGTTGTGGGTTCTAAAAGATCATTCAAACCAAGCTGTTTACAGACAGACAATGGCATCAGACTTATGGATGCACCTAGGTCACATAAAGAATTTGGAAAGACTAAGCCTCCCATCAACAATGTGAGCACGAATTTCCCAGGGTCACCCCTCTTGATTGGTAGATCATCATAACTTATCATAGAGCAAATTCCTCACCAATCAACCGATCCATGTCTTCGAGCTTCTTTTAGAAGAAACAACATCCTTGATGAACTTAGTATACTTAGGCATCTCTACCAAAACATCAGATAATGGAAGATTAACTTGAGTATTTTTCAGAAGATTAAGCACTTGTTCATATTTCTTGTCCTCATGCAATGAAATGTTGCTTTTTCTAGGTGGAAAAGGAAGTTTCTTTAAATCACTCTCAGAAAAGACTTTCTTCGAGGATGAACCGATGCCTTTGTCTTCCAAGTCTTTCCACCTCACTACTTTCTCATTTTTCTTACTAGTCAGGGGATCAGCCACCTGACCCTCACTTGAATTCTCATTACTTAGGGGTTCAGCCACCTGTGGTCTTTCGATCTCGTTACTTCTCAGGGGATCAGCCACCTGAGTGCTCTCTTGCAGTAAAGGGGAACGTGGGTGCTCTACTTCCCCTCCTGCCTCTTCGCTGGCAGGAGGGGTTAGTGGTTTCCCTGGTTCGGGGGACCACTTAGTTGAGTACCAGACCTTAAGTTCATTGCACTGGCCTCTTCTCTACCGTAAGGAATTGAAGGTACCAAGTCAGTGCATTGGCTATTATTCAAATCGGTCTGAGCAACTTGACCGTCCTTTGGATTCTTTTTCGTGAAAGCGGGTACCGCCCCGGGGTCCGGAAGCTAACCGTCCAAACCAAGCGTCCGATTTGCCTCTCAAGATTTTTCATTGATCTATTTTGCTCCTCCCTAAAGGAGTCCCATTGAGCTTTGATATCACTTGAGTGCGAGGGGCCTTGAGAGTTTTGGTAGTTCTGTGAATAAGGCTGGCTGGACCAATTTTGAAATGTAGAATTAGAATTGTTAGGCCAATTCTGATTGAACCTTTGATTTGTATTGGAAAAATTGGAGTTCTGGTTCTGATTGTAACTAGGGTTTCGATTGAAGTTTTGATTTTGATTAAAATTTGAATTTGGATTGAAATTTTGATTCTGATCGAAACCCTGGTTTTGAAGATTACTCTGGCCAGAGAATTGATTATTGAATCTCTGATTGGACTGGCCAAAGAATGCATTCACTTCAGCATTCTGTCCATTCATAGGACAGAAACGAGATGTGTGCCCCAAATTGTCACAGTTCTGACATGTGAGAGAGTTGTACCACTCTTTAGCCTCCCCTCGTAAGGAAAATGGAAAAAGTTTCAATTTTATCGCATTCTCACTGACTCCTTGGATGCGAGTCGTACCACATATCTCCAGAAATGTGTGTATGTGAGTATGAGGATTCTCAGACTGAAAACCATGGAAAATAGATGCATGTTGCATCATTTGTATGAGACCAGGTTTAAGTTCAAAGGTTGGTGCATTAATGACGGGTAAAACGATTGCCGGGTTGACCTTGACTTCACCGGGCATGGCGTAGTCGCCCAACGTACGTCTATCGTCGCGACCATTATGACTATTTCTTCGATCTCGTCAGCTAGACGTTCCTCAAGATCTTGATCGGCCTCACTCCCTTCGTCAGGAGGAACCGCAGGACGGACTCTTCGCCTGTTTGGTTTGACTATGGTTCGCTCGAGGTCAGGGGTGTAAAGCAGTGGACCTTTCTGACTCCGAGTTTGCATAAACCAGCTCGAACACCAACACCTAAATCACGAGGTTTCGGGATTTTTTTCCTTATGCTTTCGCAGAGTGGGATTCACCGAGAATCCTTCACCCAACCTCGACGATTGAAACGTGTTCCTTGGTTCTTTAATTATTATAATTTTTTATTTTTTATTTAGAAAAGATACAGAAACAGGAACAAAAACCTACCTACGAAAAACTTGATAACAAAAACTAGAAAAATTAATATAACTAGACAACCGTACCGATTCCCCGGCAACGGCGCCAAAAACTTGTCTTTGGTTCCGTTGGCGGGAACACTCACCACTATACTACCTTAGAAAAATTAATAATGAACTGGACAACCGAACCGATTCCCCGGCAACGGCGCCAAAAACTTGTTTTTGGTTCCGTTGGCGGGAATACTCACCACTATACTACCTTAGAAAAATTAATAATGAACTGGACAACCGCACCGATTCCCCGGCAACGGCGCCAAAAACTTGTCTCGGATTTTATGCAAAGCAAAATATAACAAGTAATAAAATAAATCCGGTTTACCCCAAGTGCAGGGATTGTAGTATAGAGGTTAATACCGGAGTCGATCCACAGGGAATCGAGGTTGGTCTAGTTCTTAATTTTTCGAAAGTTTGTCACGGAAAATAAAAACAAAACAGAATTAAAAACGAAAACAATAAACTGGACAGAGGGTTGTCAATCCAAAGCCAGGAAAGATAGTTACGAACTAAGTTATTTCTACTTTATAACTAAAACTACAATTTCTACGATTACTACGATGAAGACGAAAGCAAGACACACAACGATTTCTTTTCAATTAATTTAACAACGAACAAGCAATGATCCACCGATTCCACAACACTCAATTTCTTCTCTGGATTATCTTGTAGTGATTTAACGAAAATTGTGATTCACCCATCAAAGGTATGAATTTCTACTTTCGTAGATAATTCGTCTATCAATCTTTTATCTTTCGATCTTAAAGATTAACGCTTTCATAACAAAGGTGTGAAATCTCTCAATTTCGTAATCTAGATATTCAACCTAACAACTCTCGTTATTTTAGATCAAAAATCCATTCTTTAATATGGTGATCTAAGTTTAACAACGACTCTCGTCAAACGTTAAACATCAAATATGCAACGATCTCTCGATATAATTGCATAAAAACAATCAAAACATAGAAAAGATACAACTTTTATTAAAACTTACAAGATAATCCAAATTCGAAATCGAGATGTGCTAAGAATCGGCTTCACAAGGCTTGTTCCAACGTGCTTTAGCTTCTCATCATCGTTTTATTACAACTTTATTTATACATACAAGCATATACATATACATACATAGATATATGCATACATATATGGCCCAAAACTAAAAAGAAAGAAGAAAGAAGCTTGTATGTATGCTTACATATAGATATACATAGACATATATGTATATATACATACACACATCTTCAATTCTTCAACAAAATGATAGAAAAAAGTGGAGAAACTACATGGAGAAAGGGATGGACATGGAGGCCATGAGAGGGGCGGCCAAGGCCTTTTTTAGGTGAATGGGTGGTGTTATGATGGATATCTTCTCTCCATGTATGGTGATGGATGTGTGTATATAATGGGAGGTGATATAAGGGAGGTATCATTTGGGGGAGGCTAGGAGGTTGTTATGTAGGCTTGGAGGTTGTTATGGAGGCTTGGGAGTAATGATGAGTTTGTTGGGGAGGCTTGGGAGTTTGTTAGGTAGGCTTGGGAGAGCAAATAAATATCTCCGGTTCGTCCGTTTTTTCAGCTGTTCGGAAACAAAATCATAACTTGAGTTGTAGACCTCCGATTGACGTGATTCAAAATGCGTTGGAAAGCTCGTTTGAATATATACAACTTTCATCAAGACCTCGTCCCCTGAAAATGCCTCTAAGTCAGGTCAAATTTCCATCGAAAACAGGTTACGGTAGAAGCTCGTTGGACAAAATTGATCCCTTTAACTCGTAAACTCGTAGCATCTTCTTCTCTTCCTCAAAATCCATCTTTTAGGATTCCAAAACATGCCTTCTTCATCAAATATTCTCTTTGTCTCAAAATATTCTCTTTGTCCCCCAAATATTCTCTTTGTCCCCTCTTAGATTTTTCTTGCTTCGGTCATCAAAGCAAAACTCTCGTCTCGTGATTCGTCTTTAGTTCCGTCTCCGCAAGAATTCTTATCTTTTTAACCCGAACACAAAGAAACGAACCACGAGTATTTCGACAACAACAATGCGGTTTAATAAGACAAAGTATATGTATACATATATATATATATATATATATATATATATATATAGATATCATCGAGAGAAAAAAAAAAAAAAGAGACAAGCAAAAGACAAAGGGAATATATGGGGGGCCCAAGGAATATTTTTATTCCTTTGAAGATATATATAAATATATGGATAAATAGATAACTACTACTTATACATTTTAGTAATTATGACTTGAGTTGATATAATAATGCTCAAAATCCGAACCTTATCATCTTTTAATCATTTTTTAGATCGAAAATATGTATCTACAAGACATCAAAACATTGCAAAGTGTAATCACATATAAAACCAACGATAAAACACATAAATCAACCACTTTTGCAATTAAACCGTTTAAAACCTCACTTGCTCAATAAATCGATTAAACGCTCATTTTCTATGCAAATTATATAAATGTGGAGGAAATCATTATAAAATATATCATTAGAAATCGTATAAAATCACCCTTAACAACTTGGCCACTGGTTTGGGGGTGGTATGGTGTACCAATTCTATGTTTGACACCATACTTCTCAAGAATTTTATCCAGTGGTGCATTACAGAAATGCGAACCTTCATCACTGATAAGGGCTCTAGAGACGACCAAATCTAGTAAAGATATTCTTTTGCAAGAATTTCTTAACAACTTTGTGATCATTGGTTTGGGTGGCTATTGCCTCTACCCACTTGGAAACATAGTCCACACGGATTTAATATATTTGTTAGAGCATGATGATGGGAACGGTCCCATAAAATCAATGCCCCGACGTCAAAGACTTCACATTCCAAGATAGGCCTCAAAGGCATCTCCATCCTATTACCGAGTCTCCCTACTCTTTGGCATCTATCACGGCCCTTGCAAAAGGCTTCAAACATCTTTACACGAGTAGGCCAAAAAACCAAACTTGAAGGATTTTTGTGACTGTCTTAGGTGCTCCGTAGTGTCCACCAGCGGGACCACTATGACATTGCTCTAGAATATCCAATTGTTCATGCTCCGGAACGCACCTTCTAAGCAACCCATCCTTGCAGACTTTAAAAAGATATGGATCCTCCCATACGAGATACTTTAAGTCGCTGAAAAATTTCTTCCTTTCCTGAAACGTCATCTCTTCTAAATGCCCACTTGCTAAGTAGTTGGCGTAATCGGCATACCACGGCCTCCCAGGCTCTGGCTTCATTAATTGCTCAGTCGGAAAGTCAATGCCTATTTCCTTAGGATTTTCGCCACCCTCGTTCACTAGGCGAGATAAGTGGTCACTACAACATTATCACTACCTTTCTTGTCCTTAATTTCAAGGTCAAATTCGTAGTATCGATTCCATCCGAGTAACCTTGGTTTAGCGTCCGCTTTGCCCATAAGGTAGCGTAGTGCTGCGTGATCTGTCCACACCACCACTTTGGACCCTAAAAGATAACTTCTGAATTTGTCAATAGCAAAAACGACTGCCAAGAATTCCTTCTCGGTAGTGGCGTAATTGCATTGAGCTGGGTTCAAAGTGCGGCTAGCATAGTAAATCGGCCTGAACTTTTTGTCAATTCTCTGCCCTAGAACTGCGCCCACTGCGTAGTTAGAGGCATCGCACATTAATTCAAAAGGTTGAGTCCAGTCGGGCGCGATTAAAATGGGGGCACTGGTTAGCTTATCCTTTAAGCTATTAAAAGCTTTCTTACACCCATCATCAAACAAGAACTCCACTTCCTCTTTCAACCAGTTGGATAACGGCTTTGCTATCGTCGAAAGATCTTTAATGAAACGCCGATAAGCCCACATGTCCTAGAAATCCTCGTACCTCCTTCACTCGTCTTCGGGTACGACATTCTCTCAATGGCTTCTACTTTAGCTTTATCCACCCGAATACCATCACCGGACACCTTGTGTCCCAAAACAATCCCTTCTTCGACTAGAAAATGGCACTTTTCCCGCTTAAGCACCAGATTTTTCTCAACACAACGTTGGAGTACCATATCTAGATTCTTTAGGATTTCATCAAAGCGTCGCCATAGGCGAAAAGTCATCCATGAAGACCTCCATGCACTACTCCACAAGTCCATCAAAAATGGCCAACATGCATCGTTGAAACGTAGCCGGTGCATTACACAAACCGAAAGGCATTCTGCGGAACGCAAAAGTGCCCGATGGACAGGTAAAAGTTGTCTTCTCTTGGTCATTAGGGTCGATGGCTATCTGGAAATAACCAGAATATCCATCGAGAAAACAATAATACTTATGACCACTCAGTCTTTCTAGAAGTTGGTCAATGAAGGGCAGGGGAAATGATCCTTAGCGGTGACTTCATTTAATCTGCGATAATCAATGCAAACTCTATAGCCAGTCACAAGGCGTAAGGCAACTTCTTCCCCTTTTTCGTTCTTTTCCACGGTAATGCCTCCCTTCTTTGGCACAACTTGAGTAGGGCCGACCCACTCACTATCGGCGATGGCGTAGATAATACCCATATCGAGCCATTTTATGATCTCCTTTTTGACAACCTCCCGCATGTGCGGATTCAGCCTCCTTTGAGGTTGTCCGACCTTTTCGCTCCTTCCTCGTTCGGATCTTATGCATGCACACGTCCGGGCCGATTCCTCCGATATCGCCCACCGCCATCCGAACGCGAGGATATGTTTCTCAAGCACTTTAATTAATTACGCTTCTTGCTCCGGCTCGAGTTTAGATGAGATGATCAAGGGCAACTTATCACCATCTTTAAGGAAGATGTATTTTAGGTGCTGCGGAAGTGGTTTCAACTCTAAGTCAGTAGGTAGCTGCTCGATACTAGATTTTAAGGGACCACCTGTTTCCTTGTGAGCTTGGACCGGTTGACTGAAAAACACCTCATCTTCCTGAGGTGTAACCCCAGAAAGGTATTGAATGACATCATCTAGAGGAATCTTCCCGTCGCTTCCGTTTTTTCTTTATTATGCTTAACCATCTTCTTAAGTTCTTCTTCTTCAAGCTCTTCTCGCAAGTTTCGCTCCCAATCATCCAACTCCCAATGAGTAGTTTCTTTCCGAATTCTATTTCGTCCCAACTACCCATTAAAACTTCCTCCTCTGCGAGGTTAAAGTCTGGCTGGTTGAGCTCTTTCAAATCATCGCTGCTCATCCCTGGAATGTCCCAGATTTTCCGTTCACTCATAGGCTTAGTAGGCGCAGGTTGTTGAGTTATAACATCCAGGGCTCCTATCTCCTTGAGTTCTTCATCAGGGTCAGGTCCATCTCCATAGATTGCTTCAATGAATGAAACCTCTTGGGTTGGGGCTTCCGCAGAACTTTTTCCTTGCCCGAGAGTAACAGAAGTGTCCTCTATCCTCAGAGTGATTTGGCCAGTTTGGAAGTCAATGGTGGAGGCGAAGTGTTTAAGAAAGGCCGGCCTAGAATCGTGGGCATCTCCTTGTCGATCGGTAATCCAAGTATGACCCGTCGATTGGAAAAACTAGATGTTTAACATGGATAAGGACGTTGTTAACACAACCAACCGCTAAACGGCTAGTTCGGTCCACTAACCGAAGAGAGACGGGACGCTCCTTTAGCCTTTTGTCCAGCCCGAGACTCTTGCGGACGTTCAATGGCATCACATTAACGAGAGGCCCCCGAATCGCATAAGACATTGTGGAACGTGTGGCCTTCAATCGTACGGGAGATTGAAGGTCGTCCGGGGTCACCTCGCTTGATTGCAACGCTCCGTGAAACCGTTGAACATTCTTCTCTTAGCACTTCCTCTCGCCATTTCCTTGAGCTTCTTTTTACTTCCACGGGCATCCTTAAGATACTTACAAAGCACTTAGGCATCTCAGTTAATACCTCAGCAAGTGGCATAGTCACCATAGTATCTCTAAGCATCTTCCTCACTCCGTCATACTGTTTGTCAGAGTTTAGGATATTCTCTCTTTTCTTTGCCGGATAAGGAAGGGTTTTCGAATGATTGATTATAGTTTGACTTTTAATGGCTTCGTCCTCCTTATCCTTCCATCTGACAAACTTCTCAGTTTTCTTTTTAGTCAGGGGTTCAGCTACCTGACTCCTCTTCTCAGCATCCTCATCACTATCCCCCGAAGAGTCATCATCACTCAGCTCTTCCTCACTATTGCCTTCTTTGGAATTTAATTTCTGATTGCCCCCTCCTGAACTCATGGCGTCAGGAGGGGCTACTCGTTTCCCGACATCTTTTCGGGTCCAGTCGTCTTACCGCTTCTGAGGGTGACTGCATTCAACTCCTCATCTCCATACTCCCATTGAGGTGTGATGGCAGTGCAAGCATTGATATCCGCCTTAGGGTTTTTATCCGTATAACTCGGCGTCTTCCCTTGAGGTCCGCTTGCTTGTTGATCGGCCATCCGACCAATCTGTCTCTCCATCGTCTTTTGACCGGTGGCTAGTGTTTTCACCATGTCAACTAGCTCATCGAATTTCTTCGAGAGACGTAGGTGGGCTGTTGATTTTGCGTTTGGGCCCGTTACCTTGGGGTCTTGGGTTATTGGATGCACCGGGCGGTGTATAATAACTATTCCGCGGATTTCCCGAAAAGTTGCGGTTTTGAGTTTGACTCGATTGACCAGAATTTTGACTGAAGCCTCTGAAAGGTTGATTCTGGTTCTCCATGGCTTGTACTTCCTCATTCATCACATTCCCGGCCTGTATGCCCGAGTGATTCACATCTGCTGGCCCTTCTTGCTGCTTCATTTGCATGTTGGCTAGTTGTTTGTTCATTATTTCCATTTGAGCAACAAGCAGTTTTGTCTCTGAGTCACTTGAAGCATCCTCCTTTTTGCTTCCGCTAACACGGGTCTTCTTTTGAGTTGCCCACATGTTATTCTTAGCTATCGTTTCTGCTACCCTATAGGCGGCATCATCTCCTTCTCCTAAAAACGATCCATGAGCTGTGGAATCCAAGTAATCTCTATTGGGTTGCGTAACACCCTGATTGAATAATTCTAGAAGCTCATGTCGAGTATATCCATGGTTAGGGCATTTTCTCATTAACAGATTCAACCTCTCCCAAGCCTTTCCCACACTCTCCCCTTCTAGTTGCTCGAAAGTGGCTATATCTCTTTTACGTTCCATTATCGTTCCAGGTGAAACGAATTTCAGAGCAAAGGCTCTTTTAACATCAGCCCAGTTATGAAGAGAGTGATGGGGTAAGGACTTAAACCATCGATTTGCTTCACCCCTCAAAGCAAACGGGAAAAGTTTCAATTTAACAACTTCTGTAGGAACGCCAGGGTAGTGACCTGCTTCACAGATTTGCACAAAAGTAGACAAGAAGTCATGTGGGTCTTCTGCAGCAGTGCCATGGAATGAACTATTTTGGACCATCCCCACAACTCCATTCTTTAAATCAAAATGCATTCATCCCATCTCCGGAGGCCGAATTGGTCTATGCCCTTCCAAAGTCTTGATCAAGATATGGCGCATAAGGGTCTTCTTGCACAACAATTTGCGGCCGCCCTGGGCCGTTGTCGTTGAACATTCTCGTTGTTGTTGTTGCATCCGCTGGTTCATCCAGGCTTGCCTTCTGCCGTTCTTTGGTTCCGCAACATTTGCATCGAATTTGGTTTAACCGATTTGGATCTTGGTTATTATTCCCTTGGTTCTCCGGTTCGTCATCGCTAGAACCGTGTTCGCTCATCTTGTCGAACTTTGAAATAATCTTCTTTTGACAATGTCTCGCTCGGAGTTCGGGGTTAAAGATAAGATTTCCCTTCTTACTCCTGGTTTGCATAAACCAGGGAAGCAGAACAGGAAGAAATCAACCTTAGGGTTGATGAGAAAGGAATGTAAAGATGATTAGAGGGAGGGTTAGAAAGAGAGAAGAGAGAGAAGAGACAGAGACTGAAAAGTGAAATTTTCGAGATCGGGCGGCGTTCAGTGTAAGTGGACGCTAGTTCAGAGAGGATTCAGGAAGTGAACGCTCGTTCAGAGGGTTTTTATTATTTTTTTATTTTTTATTATTGTTGAAAGCTAGAAAAGATGAAGAAACAGAAACAAGAAAAGAAACCTACCTACGAAAAAGCTAAAATAGGAAAAACACTAAGACGGGGAAAAAAATGTGTTGAAATCTTCTAGGGCTAAAATGGAAGGGAAAACAGTGGATTTTGACCTCGAAAACGCACTGAACGGCCTATGGCCGTTCACCACGTCGTCGGCGTCGGAACGAGCTTTCCGAATTGGGGTCCTGCGTTCCAAACAGACACTCGAGCCGAAAGTTATGGTCAAAATACTCGCGTGCTAAAAGCGATCCCTTTTGACACAGAAAACTGTCCTATGAAGAATCCGACAACCGTTACCGACTCCCCGGCAACGGCGCCAAAAACTTGTTCGGTAAAAACTAGTTTTATAATTTATAAACCGAAACACCCCAAGTATAAGGTTCGTAGTATAGGATGTTAACGGGTCGTCCTAAGGGAGTGGAATGTTTATCGGATCAAGGAACAATTATTTTATTGATTATGTCACGACTATTAACTAAACTAGGGTTTAAACTAATTATGAACTAATTATGAAAGTAAAAACGACGATGAACAAGTAACTTCGATGAATAGTAAATTTGCAGAAAATTAACAATTAACAACTAGAATTTAAAACAACTAACTTAGCAATCAACGATTTATACTAATGATTCGATTTATCAAGTAATTAAAACAACGGCAAGGCAACGGGAATCCACCGATCAACCAACCCAACCCCAACTAGACGGCAAGCTAAAGATATAATTTTTAGTAACGATCAATCACGAATTCGATTAAATTTCTCTAAGCGAATTCTAGGGTTTCGTTTTCTTTTTCAAGTAAAACAAAACAACATGCAAAACACGATCACGAGATTATTTCTAATACTCTTACTCAAATAATTATAAACGATCTCTCGAATTATAATTAAGTGCATCAATTGAAAACATCACAACTTTGAACAATATTCTCATATAAATTCAAATCAAACGATAGTTTCATCGATCTCTCGATTCAATAAAACATAAACAATATAACAATATCTAATTGATGAAAAATCATAAATTAACTCACTAAAGATGTAGCTAAAAAAATCCTCTAGTTGGTGTGGTTGTTGATTGGTTTCCTCCGTTGTCCCACCGCGGATTGCTTAGCCAACAATCATCTTCGAACTCCCAAGCAAGATTGAAAGAAAGAAACTCATGTTTTTGTGTGATGTGGTGCTTTTTCTGTGTGTAAAATTTCGTGTGTTCTTTTCTCGCTCGAATGGTGTCGCTTATATAGGAGTTTCGGCCGACATAAGGAAGGATCTAGAAAAACGCGTCGATTTTGCAGCTTCGGGGCTCGGTCAACCGACTTAAGACACTCGGTCGACCGAATTGCATGGCTCGGTCGACCGAGCCTACCTATTCACGCGTTTTCACACCGCCGCTTCGTATACCGTGTCCCCACTTCACTCTTTCGATCGATTCGATTTATCCTCTCTTCAATGCTCCGATTTTCTTCTTTATTTTGAAATCACTTGATTGAATGAGATAAATCTTCTCCATTAATGATATCCCCATGCATATCTTTTAATTTTCTGCAAAATTGTTGTTACACCAAGTCATCGAATAATAATAATAATAAAAATGTGTAACAAAATAACATTTAAACTCAATATTTCCTCATAATTAAATTATAGCCCATCAATAACCATTATAGGAATTCAACGGTTAAAACACGCTTTTCTCATTTATTTCCCTTAAAAATAAGGTAAATTGTTTAGGGATTAAGTCCGAAAATATAGTAAAATATACCCTAAACATCCCTCATTATTTATTTTTGACTCAAATGGATTTACAATGCTTTTATTACTTTATGTGGATGATATCCTACTAACAGGATCAAATTTCAGTCAAATATGCAGTTTTGTTTCAATTTTAAGCAGGGAATTTGCCATGAAGGACTTGGGGCCTATTCATCACTTTCTAGGTGTGGAAATACACAGAACTTCAGACTCATTCATCCTATCCCAGTCTCACTATGCCCAAACCATCCGAGATCGAGCTGATATGACTGACTGCAAACTTGTTTCAACTCCTATGGAAACTAAATACAAGGAACTCAACAACTCACCTGCTCTTAAAGATCTCACGTTCTATAGGAGCATTGTTGGTGCCCTTCAATACCTCACCTTCACCAGACCGGACCTGAGCTTCTCTGTAAACTTTGCTTCACAGTTTCTTCAACACCCAACATCTCCACATCTGCAGCTTGTTCGAAGGCTACTTCGGTTTGTCACAGGTTCTGTTGATCTTAGTTTGACTCTTCAACGCCCTCACAGTCTTCATCTCCATGCTTTCTCCGACGCCGATTGGGCTGACTGCCACCGCACTCGCCGCTCCACCACTGGATATTGCACCTATCTTGGCCTTAATTTGATTTCTTGGTGTGCCAAGAAGCAGCATTCAGTTTCCCGATCAAGCTCCGAAGCAGAATATCGTGCTCTTGCCCATACCGCAGCTGAACTCACATGGTTAACTTACCTTTTTACTGAATTGAAGGTCCACTTGTCTTCTCCACCAACCATATTTTCCGATAACATCAGTGCTTTACATCTCACAATAAATCCCATTTTCCACGCGCGCAGTAAACACATTGAACTTGATTTTCACTTCGTTCGAGAAAAGGTAGCTCAAGGCGCTCTTGTCACTAAACATGTTCCGGCTTCGCACCAAATAGCAGATGTGTTGACAAAACCACCAACAAAGGCCTCGCTTTGTTACTTTCAACCCAAACTTTGCCTCTTACCTCGGCTTCGTTTGCGGGGGCACTACAACAAAAAAGATGTATAGAGACACATCTATAAATACATTTTCCAAAAAATGTCTCTAAAAACATGATATAGAGTCAATAGTATAAAAAATGTATCTATAGCAAGTATGATGTAAATGTGTAAGACTCTGTGGAGACATTTTACTATGTCTTAATTTCTTCATACATGTGGAGACACGTTAAAGTGTCTTTAATATAGTGTAGTTTTGTGTAATCCTAAGGAAACACTTTAAAATGTCTTAACTTTATATCATTTGGGACACTTTAAAATGTCTTGTACATAAAAATAAAAAATGAATATGAGAACCTGTGAAGACACTTTTGAATTGAATGTCTTAAGTGTATATCAATAAAGTCACTTTCAAATGTCTTAAGTGTATATCTATGAAGACACTTTCAAATGTAGCTATATCCGTATTTATTTATTTATTTATTTTTTGAGTGGACCATATTTATTTTCTTTTCCCCTAAAAATCATATCATTTCGGCCCTCTCAATCCTTCAAAAGGAAAAACCCCAAAATCATTTCCACCCCGTTTGCATAATCTATTGATCTGATGGAAAACCCCCGTTTAATCTGCTCGAAGTGAGGATAATTCGATCTCTTCTCAATTCGTAAAGATGAAAACCTCAGATCTCCTCTCCTCGTGTGCGATATACAGAGTACCCGCTTCTGAAAATCTTAGCACATCGCAAGGTTACATGGAGTCAGACTGTTGATCGGTGCTTCAGAAATCAGCTCGGAATTTCTGGTAAGCTAGTTTTCCAGTCCTATCTCAGATCTGATGGGTCTTAATTCCTTGTTGAAATGATCTTTTGTCTTCTTATATGTTCTTGTTGCTCATGACGGGTTTTACTATTCACTTCTGATGTGTTCAATGTTGAACCACCTGATGTGTTCCTCATAGTCGTAGCAATTGCACAAGTGGCAATTTCCATTCCAAGATGTTGGAAACCATTATGTGTACTGCACCAAGCAAAATAGAAACATTGCTAAAGGCAACAGTAGCAAGAGTATTTTTGCACCATTTTGAATTGTTGTAAATACAAGGTTGACTCTTTAGAGATTAGTAGGCTTGCACCATTTTGAATTGTTGTAAATACAAGGCTGACTCTTTAGAGGATTAGTCGTAGTTGACTCTTTAGAGGATTAGTCGTAGTTTGTAGAAATCTAGGCCCAAACCCATATAAGTGGTCTGCATAAATATAGCATACCTTTGTTGGCAATCTTATCTTCTATCCCTACTGTATAAATAAGCTTTTTGCTTTACCGTTTACAATGTTTCTGCTGTAATTAAGCCTAATAAATTCTTCAGAATTCTAGTACATGACTGTGTTGCTTTACTGTTTACAATGTATCTAGTATAAAAAGTATGACTAATAAAAATTACTAAGGCCCATGCTTATGCAACAATTTTCTAATGCAATTTGGCTTGCAATTTCAACTTTTGTAGCTCTGTTTTCTTGAATTCTATGACCCCATTTGCCTGTTTTGTTCATTAATTTCTGAATTTGGCTTGAAATTCAATGTCAGTAGCTCTGTTTTCTTGAATTTTAAGATCCCTGCTTGTTGATTCATTAACTCATTGAATTTTATGTGTTGGAGTTACGTCAAACAGTATGCTTATATAGAAGTTCATATGCTATTTCTGAGACTTTTTTCCTTGTTTGCAATGATATTATTTAATTCAGGATATTATTATTCATTTCAAAAAATATGGATAAATCTTGGATGACTCTACCAAGATTTACGCTAGAATATGAGAATGGTGTCGACAACTTCATTGATTTTGCTTTTCAAAATTCTAGCTTACAAAGCATGATATTATGCCCATGTGTACAATGTGTGAATGGTGTT
>JAVUPR010000556.1:2807500-2999868 GCA_036785695.1 Gentiana straminea
GCGCCGTTGCCGGGGAATCATATCGATATCTCATAAGTCGTTTGAAGACTTAGGCTTAGGTTTTTTTTTTTTTTCCTTTTTTCTTTTCTTTTCTTGTTTTTTTTCTTGATGTTGGATTTTTGTTGAAGAGTCACACCACCTATTGCGGTGGTGGTGGTGACTAGATACAGTGATTGTGTTCTTGTTTTTCCCTTGAATCGCAGTGTATGGATCCGTATGGCTATGAGGGCTCTCCCCTACTCATTTGGAGGATTTAATTTTGGTGGTATGGGTTTTTGAGCCCGGCCATATTATCAGTTCAACCCATACACATCACCCTACAACAATGAGTGGGGGGGTCATCCAAGTTCTTAGTTTCAACACCCTAGTTCATATTTGCAATATGCTCAACCTCCACAAATAGCTTCTCCACAAATAGAATCCTTTTGGAGCAAATTAACAAGACTCTACAAGAGCATGGTCGGGAGTTGAGGGATATTAAAATGAATGCTACCACCACTGCTACCACTCTTCAATCAGCAATAAAGAACTTGAGGTAATCACCCATCATGAGTGCTAAAATGATGAAATTTCATTTGCTAAGTGATGAAATGATGAAATTTCATTTGCTCCACCGTCGACTCTTGAGGTAATCACCCATCATGAGTGTTATAAAGAAGTTACGAATCATTCTACTAGTGAATCATTCATTCCTTCTCATTTGACCCTTATTGAAAAAATTGTGGGGGTGGACCACATATAATATGTCGATGTTGTGGTTGAGCCAAAATGTTATTACTTGGTGTTTGAATCTTTGTTACTTGGCATATGCTCTCATTCGGGGAAGTTGAATTCATTGAGTTGCACGGTGAATTTCTTGAACCAATATTGGTGGCGGGGATTGATCCCATTGTTTGTCTTGCCTTATTGTAAGGTGTGCTCAATTCTTTTGATTTTTGTAGGGACACGCAATGGTTTGCTCTCCTTTGGTATAACTATCATTAGTATAGTTGTGGGTAGAAAGTCGAACTAAGAACATTAAACTTAGAATGTTTTAGGTAAGGTGTTCCTGTTGTTCTAAATAAAAGTGATGAAAGTTTTTTTTTATTGCCATGTTCTTGAGGCTATTGAGCGAAATATGTGCAATTTTTTCTTCCATTCCACTCATGATTTGTTGCTTTTCTTTTAGTTTCTTAATAAGTCAAGCCAATGACATAAAACAAAGGCGCTTGTGGGAGGCAACCCATTTTTTTCTTTGTTTGGTAATAGTAGGAGTGAGTCGTAGGTAAAAGATTGGAGAATTTTGGCCTAGGAAAAGAGCTCTCTCGAGTGGAAACTTCTTTTTGATCCCTTGACCGGACTTGGATTGGTATCACTTTGGTCCGTTTTGGCCCTTATTTTATGCATGGATGGCGTTTCTCTTTCTATTATCTTTTCATCTCATGTGATTCGAGTTCGGTACCTTCGGTTATACTATGATAGTGTATGTGACATTGATTCTTTTCCTTATATCTCGTTATCTACTACCTTTTTTGGCACGGTGGCTGTTCCCTGTGCATTCATTTTCGTGTTTCTTGGTTTCATGGCTTTAGGTGTACGAGATGGAGCTTCGTGGATAATGTCATATGCACTCATTTGTGTCTTTCTGCCGGGTAAAGCTACGCCTTATATCTCCTTTATCATTCACACACTGAGGACAGTGTTGCATTTAAGGTGGGGGTGGTAGGCATAGCTATGCTATATGCTTTGTTGTCGATTGTAGCCATTGAGTTGTATGCTTATCATTTGGTCACTACGTTATTTGAGCTATTTTTAAAATTTACCATGGACTTGATGTTGCATTCATATGTTGAGCCATCACGTTGATAAGATAAACGGTTAGTAAATGTGTAAATGCATGTTACTTGGCTTACTACCTTATCTTGGAGACGGGATTTTCACGCACGTATAGCTTCGATTTCATGAACCATGGTAACTGGTGACCGATTATGGTAGACTTAAGCACAATTCGGCTACCTAGAACTCATACCATTAACTTCGAGACGAAATAGAAAGGCCACCTTGGTAGAGTTTGGGATGACAGTTCTGGCATTTCTTTGACCTGACTAGAGCCAAAGAGCCATCCTCACATAATCCACAGTAACCCCTCTAAGCCTTGGTAGGATGGTTAGACCCCTATCCGACACTTAGCCATTCGTATTTAACACGTAATTTCCCAACCCTTGTGCCTTATTTGTGGTCTACATTCCCTTGAACACCCTAGGAGTTGAGCTTAATCATTTCATGCTATCACACTTGCGTAAGCAAGTGTGGGGTGGTAAAGCGGTGTGTATGTTGAGAGGAGTTGGTGTTTTTATGAGCTATTTCACAATTTGGGGGGTAGGAGCTCGATTTATTTATTGTGTGTGTGATGGCCTTTGACTCAAACCTAATAAAATTCATGTTTAGGCTGATCAAGTGTGTTCAAGTTTTGATTATGCTAAAATGATATTTAAACTAGAGATAAAGAGAGAAAGAGACATAGCCAAATCACGATCCAATTGAATACTTTCGCCCCTCTAATCGATTATTTGGGAATGGAAACTACCAACCAACCATCCTAACACTTATATCGACTCATTCATGGGTGAAAACTCTTAAGATAGTACTACACGCCATGCAACAACCTAATACCCTTTGCCCAGTTCAACAGTCCACATTTAAGGATTTAACTGACCGGAACAAGATAAACGCTCTAGAGTCGCTCGACTACTCACCCGAAAGAACCTCGTTCCCTAATCAATTTAAACAATTCAGTTGATTATAAGAAACGATCTTAAAACCCAATTTCCCACACCCCTTCGCAACATACATTTATAAAAGTGGTGTGTGACTTCATGAACTAGGTGTACAAGCTAATTCAAGTATTAAGAATAAGTTTTAAGACATGAATTCATCGATATAACAACAATTAAACACTACCCATTCCCAATTTCATCAATTAGAGGGGATTTCTTCAACCTTCACATGATTTAGCTATGATATGTTTAGCTACTTGTTAAGGGTGATTTTATACGTTTTATAAGGATATATTTTATATCAATTTCCCCCATATTCGTATGTTTCTCATAGAAATCGAGCTTTATATTGAAATATTGAGCAAATGGGTTTTAAAAGTCTTTAAGTGTAAACTTGAGCTAATTTCGTGATTTTATTGGTAGTTATAAGGTACATTTACATGTCATGGAGAGGGATGAAAGGAGCTTAAAAGATGTTCAAGTGATGATTTGCATGGAAGGAAAGAGATAGAGATGAAGTTGGAATGAAGATCAAGATGAATTTGGAAGAAAAAGAGCTGAACGCACGTCCAGGTCCCGTCCAGGTTGGACGGGCGTCTAAAGAGGTGGACTGGCGTCCAGGAGGAAAAAGTTGAACAGAGAGTTTGGACGCCGAAGTGGGTGGCGTCCAACAAGACCGGAGCGGCGTCCGAGAATCCTTGGACGGGCGTCCAAAACCGACATAGCAGCAGCCGACCTAGTTTTCTATAAATAGCAGCTGTGCCCCAACCCTAAAGACATCAGATTTTCACACATTATTGACTCTTATTGATACATAATCATTAGAGAAAAACCCTAGGCGGCCCCAGCCCCCTTTGGGGAGGCTGGGGTGGCGGTTAGATTAGGTTTTATTTTCGTTTCTTTTCTGTTCTTGTTCGTCCATGCTGATGGCCTTCAAGCTGTGAACTGGAGCATCCATGGTTACTTTTCAGCAGCGTTTTTGATTTCTCTCTTGGATGATTTTGTGAGTGTTTTAATTAAAGTTTGTATCTTTCCTTTGTTTATTTGTTTATGCAATCGATATCGGAAGATGTATTGCTATTTGATGTTTACCGTATGATGGAAATCGGTGTAAACCCTAGATCACCATAGGAAAGATTAGACTTTTAACCTTGACATAACGGAAGTTGATAGGTTAGATCTCTAGGTTGTTAGATCTAATAAATCTTGCACCTTGTTTTGAGAGCGTTAATCTCTATAGATCGGAAGATGATGAGATTGATAGACGGATTACTTACGGAAGTAGGAATTCATACCTTTGATTAGGTGAACCACAACTTTGATTGAATCATCATAAGATAATCTAGGGAAGAATTAAGGGTTGCGGGATGGTGGATCATGTTTGTTCTATGTTGATTTGCTTCAGTCATTATCATGAGTTAGTTTTATTGTTTTCTTAGTTGTAGTTTTATTTTATTTGCTTTTGCTCGCAACGATATTTTCCTGGCTTTGGACTGACAATCCTCTGTCCAGTTTATTTTCCGTTTTAGTTTAGGTTTAGGAATAATTGTATCAACCTTAGGAGAATTAATGAACTAGATACCCCGATTCCCTGTGACCGACTCCGGTATTAATCGCTATACTACGATCCCTACACTTGGGGATACCGGATTTATAAATTTTATTACTTGTTTGCTTTGTTAGATAAATCCGTGACACTACTCATCACAAAACAAGAAATAACAAGCAAGGAAGAGATTAAAGCCATAAAGCAAGAAAAGAAACTAGATTGATTACCAAAATAAGAGGAAGATAATGTTTCTTCAAGCTTCATCCACACCCATGTCAATTTGGGGAAGAAGAAGACTCCAAAATACCAAAATCCAAGAGTTGAGCGAACAATGTAAGCTAAATTAAGTTTAATACAAGAGGATTTGATGTAGAAATGAGTTTATGGGAGTAAAAGAGGAAGGGTTCGAAACTAATCTAATAGTTAGGGTTTGGGAGGGTGAAGAATGCTGGAAAATCTGTGTAAAAATGTATATATATGTGCCAAAGAACGTCCGAATGCGTACGCATTAACTCAAATGCATACGCATTGCTCAAAATGCCCCAAATCTGCACATCTGTTCCAGCAATGCATACGCATTCGAGTGACTGTGTGCGCATTGCCCTGTTAAAGTATTCAGCATTGACGTCCTTCAGTAATTTGCCAAAAACTTTGTGTGTAGAGCTCCAATTTGAGTGATTCAAAGTGCGTTGGAATGATCATTCAAATTTATAAAACTTTCATGAAGTCCACAAGTCCAAAATATCTTTGTATCTGGGATAAAATCACAAATTAAGTGAACATATGGTTAAAACACCAACTACTTTTGATCCGATTCCACCCCGGGCTTCGGTTATGCCACTCTAAGCCTCGTGCCTTGTATCCCAGGCTCATAAGACACCTATTTCCTGTATCACAACATTCAAACACATACCGAGCATAACTCCGCAAGATAAACAGGGCTCGAAAAGGGTCAAAATACCGTAAAATTGTGAGGTTTTCCATCTATTTGACGGTTTACCTCAAAGTGAGTGTGCAATGCATTTTGCCCTATAAATGGTCTAAAACTACCCAATATAAGCCAAAAGTGTCGTAAATAGGGGTTAAAACATGCCCCGGAGCATAGTAAAGTTGACTCTCATCAACCACCCCTCACTTAGCATTTGCTCACCCTCGAGCAAAATGAGCGTTTTAAAAGAATCCAAAGAGTCAACGTTGCTCGCGTAGGTCAAGCCAATCACATATCAAAGATATCCAGAAAGTAAATGAGTAAATGCATGCAAGTTAGCCCTACCTTATCAGGCACACGGGATGTGTGTGTGTGTGTGTGTGTGTGAATAGCTTCTCCTACATTTACCACGGCTTACCGGTTTGGATTATAGACGCTAGGTCATTGCGACTACACCATATGCTCATACTTCATAAGCATCTCCACTAATCGAGGCCAAACCGAGGCTAAGCAAGGTCGAGTAGGACTTGCAAGGTTGTAACGTTAGGCTAGGGACGGGGCTAACCGAAGGGAATCAAAGGATAAACAAGAAAAATGAAGTACAAGCGAGCTTAACCATGGGGTGTATCAAAGCATAAAACCATACAAAACGAAGCTCTACCCTTCATTAGCTCAACCAACTATAGAAACATGATTTATAAAGTAAGGCGCTATATGATACCATGTCTCATGTACCATTAGGTAAAAATGAAGAATTAATCATGTTTATGTTAGATGTAATATCGCCGGATGGATCAAGATCCACCCGATTACGCAGTGGAATAGTATAGATCTAGATCTAGTCAACCAAAATACATACAATAAATAGATCTAAACCTATAAGGGGGTTTAGATTGTTTACCGGTTTATGGTGTATAAACGCCAAGAACAATCGTCAATCTAAGCTACTCGATCCAATGAGATGCCACCGTCTTCCGGCGTGTATCTCCAAGCAACACCAAGTGGATGGTGTTTCAAGCCGCCGGACCTCCTTGATATGCTACCGGAATAATCCCGAGGATTATCCCAACTCAAAACCCAAGTATTATAGCCGAAATTCCAAGCTATAATACTTCACAAAATGGCGTGTTGTGTTATATGTCAAAAGGCTTGGGAGAACTCTCTTTATATAGGAGAGTAACCCTTGTCCTCCAAGGATTTAATAATTAAGAGATAATTATTAGATTAATCCTTATTCCAAATAAAAGTTAAATAAAATAATTATCCCAAACAAATTAGGATAAATCATATTATTATCTAATATTCCACGAATTATCAATTAACAAATAAAAGATAAATCACACATTAAATAATTATCCAAGAAAACTAATTCCTTAATAATCATTTAATACATAATGCGCCCCCTTTCCTTAGTAAATAAAGGTCCACGCATTTTTCTGACACATTGGGCCGAGTCCACGAAAAATTTCTTTTCCATGTATTTAATTATTTAGTCCAACTAAACAATTAATCCATATATCAATTAAATAGTCCAATCCAACTATTTAATTATAATTGAGGTGAAACGACGAGAAAACATATGCTATGTTAGGAGCCACGTCGGGGACCATGGACCCATATTCAATAGCTACTATAAATTAAATAAAATTATTCGTCAGACCGAACAATTATATTCAATCTATTAATTCTGGGATTACACCACCATAAACCCGAAACTGAACTCTGCTGAATATAGATATAAACTTACAATCACCTATGAGTTGATAAGCGTCCACTGATATAATCATTACATTCGGATAAATCCTCCATAGACTGTTCACTTCGATTTGGGATATCTCCGTAAACCCTTCTCGAAACATATTATCCTTATTTACCATTAACCCCCTAGTGATCAATTAGTTCACCACTAATACAGTATGAACTGGGCCCATCGATCAGTTTCCAGGGTTAACAAATAAGGGAACTGTCTGTCTACTTCCCGATGGAAGGAATGGATTCCATATCTGTGATAGCACAGACTACTCACTCATCCCAGAATAAATCCAACGAGAAGTGTTGGACCACATCTACGAAGCGATCCTTACTAACACATCAAACCCTACTCTAGTCTAAGCAGTTGTCTGTGATCACCCCAGGATTGAGATTAATCCATATATGATCATCTTGTGATTCGATAAGACTTCTCGATCACGGAATTATATCGAGAACTCAAATCAAATCGGTCCGCCCTATATGATTATCATCATATATAAATGCCCCACTAGGTACCCCGTTACCGACGGTCCGGATAAGCTGTCACACCTAAAGTGTTCTGGGCGCATTAATAGCAAATTAATCATGAGACCCGTACTCAGATTAATAAACGCTACGGACTAAGTTAATTTTAAGTACATCTCACTAACTCAATCCTCTTGTGTATAGCCATACACTGAGTTATGTGATTACATAAACGATGTACTTAGGGTTTTCAGTAGTGTCTTAATTATAATCATACATGCATATAATAAGATGAATTATTAATTCTGTCCTAAAACAATTAGATAATTGTCTTTCGGGTACTACTCCTAACAGTTTCTACACTCAAGAACTCATCCCAAGCAACAACATCATAGAATAAATCAATACATGAGTCTTATACACTTGGCTTTCTTTGACTCAACCTTTTATTTATTTGTCATAACTTTTTTTTGTAACTTTCTTTGATTTTTTTATTTTTTTTATTTTTTTTGAATTTGAACTTGGATTTTTATTAGGTTTGTGTCAAATTCAAAAAAAGTTAAAAATCGACTTAATTTCTTTGTAAGAAATAGTATCCTTACCATAAAGCATCGTTTCCCTAAAATGCTTAATCGAATGTGGAAGTGAACACAATAACAACAGGGCCTGATCCTCATCAATCATAGCATCTATATTACTCAGATCCATAAACATGGAATCCAATTTATATAAGTGTGATAATATAGTAGACCCTTCAGACATACGAAGCATATACAAACGCTGCTTTAAATAAAGCCTATTCTCAACAGTTTTCTTCATATATAGATTTTAATTTTTCCCACAAATCCTTAGCGGTAACCTCATTGGCTACCTCTCTTAAAACCTCATCAGAAAGATACAAAATGATACCTGACATGGCCTTCTTGTCGAGACCAGCAAACTCCTCATCTGACATTTTCTCTGGCTTTTTCTCCTTCCCAAACAGCGCAATATCAAAGCCCTCCTGAATCGGCATGGCCTCCATCTTCAACTGCCACATCCCAAAATTGACGTTTCTGTCGAACTACTCAAAATAATACTTAGTTATCGTCATGATGACTAATTGTCAAAAGCTCGGAAAACCACCACAAAAAAACCTCGGCTCGAAAAAACCTCAGATAACCTCGGCTCTGATACTAGTTTGTTTTTTTCCTAACAGTATGCAATATGCATAACACTTCCATTATCACAAAACAACACAACAGGGAACTGAACAATAATCTGTAAATCTTGTAGAATGTAATCTGCCACTGAATTCCACACACAATATTGGTCATAGCCATTTACTCAGCTTCTGAAGAACTTCTTAATTATATTGGGACAATCAAGTGGGCTAGTTGACTATGTTTTGGTAAAATTAGTTGGATTATATAGGTTTATTAGTGTAGATTTTTTTTTTTTGATGCTGGGTGGACTTAGCTCCTGATATTGCTACGTCCATGTAGGGATCTAACCACCCTACAAAAGCTTAGGACGGAAATGTAGAAATATATATTTGGGTTAACTATCCGACTCTGATCGTGTCGAAGAAACGTCATAAACGTCCTTTCTCACTCAACTAAGAACAACTTTTTAAAGCGAAGAGATGCCATAATATAAATCTAAAAATACTTCTATTCTATCAAAATTATATTATGCAGTCCTAAACATTTTCCCACCTGTATTTCCTTCTTCTCAAAATTGCATATCGAAGGTTTGGGGGTCGCAATCCTTCGTACTACTACATATATTCTTTTATTTCCTTTTATTATTCTTTTTTACGAAGTCGCAACATATCTATTCATTGCGACATTTGTTGGAACCAAGAATATAACAAATAGAATATTTGAATATTTACTTTGTATAAACATTTGTATTAAATATGGTATTCATACCTACTTGATAACTTTTTTTATTGTGAAGAGTATAAACGATTATGATCATAATAGAAAGAAGAATCGAAGTCAATTTGCCTCTTTTGTTCATATAGATATTATTAATGGATAATGATAGAGTTAATATAAAAGAAATACACGATGTCTACACTCAAAATCATTTAACGGTTACGAGTTTTTATTTATTTATTTAGTTTTTTCATATTTCTTTTACGAATGAAAATGTATCGTGAGATGATGATAGTATATAAATGCATAGTGTAGATCTTTTATGGTGACTCTATCATTATTCATTATCAGTATTCATAGTGCAACAACAAAATAACCACAATAAAATTTACAATACTTTTTTGTACAATTGATTATGATATGAGACCTATTAATTATATGGGTCCCATAAAGATGATGGGTTTAAAAGTGTCTAGTTCCACTTTATTGTGACAATTTTGTTGCGACACATACATTTTTTTTTAATTTAACCCAAGTGTAATTAGATTGTGTTGAGGATAATTTGGATACACTGTAATAGTTAGTCCTTATTGTATATATTAGTGTATTTACTTTTACGTCCTTACTGATGTACTCTATATATACCCATTGTAACACTGATATTACTCAATATACGAAATACCACCATTACCATAACATTGATATGGTATCAGAGCGATAGCAATCTCCTCATGTTTTTTTTTTCCTGCGTCAAAAAAAAAAACCACTGAACCCTTTTTTTTATTACCAGCGCCGCCTTTCAGACCACCATGTCTGTAACCTCCGATCAAGCTGCTGCTTCGCCGGCAACCTACCCGACCTTCACTCCATCATCGGCGGTAAGGATTACCAAGCTTACCCGTCACAATTACCACTTGTGGAAGGCACAAATTGTGCCTTATTTCAAGGGCCAAGGAGTTTATGGCTATATCGATGGCTCGATTCCGCCACCGGAAGCCATGATCACAGATGAAGCAACCGGTGATGAGCAGCCCAACCCTGACTACGCCGCATGGTCTCAGGTCGACAACCTGCTGCTCTCCACCATCACCTCGTCGCTGTCCGATGATGTCCTAACCCAGGTCTACACGGCAACGTCGTCTGCCTCCATATGGCAGAAACTTCACACCGCCTTTGCTTCTCACAGCCGAAGCCGCCTGGTTCAGCTTCGTGGAGAACTCGCTACCACCCGCAAGGATGAACTATCGGCGGCTGATTATTTTGCAAAGCTCAAGCGCATCGCCGACGATCTTGCCCTCGCCGGTCAGCCTCTTACGGAGGACACCTTCATCGCACAATTGCTTGCTGGTCTGCCATCCGAGTACGACGCCTTGGTCACCATGATTTCCAACCGCGACTCCTGCTCCATTGATGACCTCTATTCGCAATTACTCACCACCGAGGCACGCTTCAACCATCACAGACCCGTTATTATGCAAGCTGCACCTTCACCCGCCGCCCCTATTCATGCCAATTATGGAGGTACTTCAGCCCCTTTTACTTCTGGTTCAAACTATAATTCTCATTCCCGACAGGCTGGGCATTCTAGAAATACAGGTCGTGGCTCCAACAATGCTCGTGGTGGTCGTGGTGGCCGTGGAGGTCAACACAACCCACGTCCCCCCAGCCCCACTGTTCCCCCTTCGGATGGTTCCGTAAAATGTCAAATTTGCTCTAAGTTTGGCCACACTGCTCAGACGTGCCATTGGAGGTATGCTATTTCTAATCACAATCCCCACCCTAACCCCCGCCCCTTTACCACAAACAGCTCCTACCCGAACCCCCCCCCAAGCTTATAACACTCAGCCATACACTCCCACTACCCCAAACTATGATTGGATCCCGGACACCGGCGCTACCCACCACGTAACCAATGACTTCAACAATCTCAATGTCCAATCCGAACCTTACGATGGCCCAGAAAAAGTCCATGTCGGCGACGGTTCAGGTTTGTCCATAACTCATCTTGGCTCCTCTACGTTTAGTTCTCCGTCTCGTAGTTACCTACTTTCCAATGTTATTGTGTCACCTTCCCTCACTAAGAATTTAATGTCTGTTAATCGTTTTGCATCTGATAATTCTGTGTATTTCGAGTTTCATGACACTTACTTTCTTGTGAAGGACTATTCGGGCAACATTCTTCTTAGAGGACATGTCCAGGACGGTCTTTACCACTTCTCCACCCAGTCAAGTCCGTCTGCTGCTCAAGCTTTGGTCACGTCTCCTCTTCCCATGTCCACCTGGCATCGTCGTCTCGGTCACTGCTCTGCTTCCGTGCTCCATCAAGCCCTCCGTAGTAGTAATATTTCCTTTCGTAATAACGCACCACATGTTGTGTGTGCCCCGTGTCAACTGGCTAAAAGTCATCGCCAGCCTTTATATACCTCGTTGTTTACTTCTTACAAACCTTTGGATTTAATTATTTCTGATGTTTGGGGTCCATGTGATGAAACCTCTATTCATGGTTCTCGATTTTATGTCAGTTTTATTGATGATTTCACGAAATATTTGTGGTTATATCCCCTTAAGCGCAAATCCGACGTAGAGTCAATATTTCCAAATTTTCTTGCGTTAATTGAACGACAATTTAACACGAAACTAAAAGCGCTACAATCCGACTGGGGTGGTGAGTATCGTCATCTCTCCACTACCTTAACCACTTTGGGCATCCAACATCGCCGTTCTTGCCCTCACACTCATGAACAAGTCGGCGCCATTGAAAGGCGTCACCGTCAAATTGTTGAGATTGGTCTGTCTCTCCTCGCCCAGTCCGATTACCGCTCCACCACGTGTATCTTCCTCGGCTATAGTCCGCACCATCACGGTTATAAATGTCTAGATCTTGTCACCGGTCGTATTTACGTCGCCCGACATGTTGTCTTTGATGAGTCCGTCTTCCCGTACAAACCTACCCCTACCTCACCTTCAGACTCCTCCTCTGTGTCTCTCCCGCTTACTCTCCCATTACCAGCTGCCCCAAATCCTACCCCTACACTCCCTGCCGTAACCCATACACCTACCCCTCCTTCTTCCCCAACGTCACCCAATCCAACCGCCACCTCCCCGTCACCTTCACCTGCCTCCGCTCCTCCTCCACCACCACCTCAGCATACCCACCCTATGGTTACCCGTACCCGCACCAACACGCTTAAGCCTATTAATGACCCCGTCTTTATTCGCTACCCTCTACCAAAAGCCTTCCTTACCTCTTCCCCTCTGCTTGACCCCACATCCTACACCGAAGCCTCCAAACACAAACCTTGGCGTGACGCCATGCAAGAGGAGATTGATGCGTTAGTGCGCAACCAAACTTGGGATCTTGTGCCATTTCACCCGTCTATGAACATTGTTGGTAACAAGTGGGTATTTCGCACGAAACACACTGCTGACGGTTCCTTTGAGCGTCATAAGGCTCGGTTAGTTGCGAAGGGTTACCATCAAGCTGCTGGGGTTGATTACTCCGAGACCTTCAGCCCTGTCGTCAAACCGGTTACTATCCGTGTGTTGTTATCTATTGCGGTTTCCCGGGGTTGGCCCCTCCGCCAGGTTGACATCCAAAATGCCTTTTTGCATGGTCATCTTTCTGAACCGGTGTACATGCAACAACCCTCGGGGTTTATCCACCCGGACTATCCTGATTATGTTTGCCGTCTTCGTCGTAGCTTATACGGTCTCAAGCAAGCCCCTCGTGCGTGGTTTTCCCGCTTCACTGACGTTCTTCTGTCCTTCGGTTTTGTGGGATCTAAGGCTGATCCGTCCCTTTATATCTACTCCGGCGGTGGGTCTCACGCTTATGTCCTCATTTATGTTGACGATATTGTGGTCACGGGTTCCTCGGCTACACTTATTGAACAGGTTATTACCTTTTTGGGCTCTCACTTTCCGGTGAAGGACCTTGGTCCCTTGTCCTATTTTTTGGGGATTGAGGTTCTTCCAACCTCGGACGGCTTGTACCTCACTCAGCGTAAGTACATTTTTCAGCTTCTCCAGCGTGCTGGCCTGGGTAAAGCTAAACCATGCTCTACTCCTATGGCCGCCAACACACGTCTTGGCCTTGGTTCGGCTCCTGCTTGCTCGGACCCTTCCTTGTATCGCACGATCGTTGGTGGGCTGCAGTACCTCAGTTTCAGTCGTCCGGACATCGCCTTTGCGGTACATAAGGTCAGTAAGTTTATGCATGCACCGTCGGAGGAGCATTGGACCGCCGTTAAGCGGATCCTTCGTTACCTCAAACACACCATTTCTGAGGGGTTACTTTTGTCTCGTGATTCCCCGTTCCTTCTGCGTGCCTACTCTGATTCTGACTGGGCTGCTGATGAGGATAATCGTCGTTCTGTCGGGGCTTACTGTGTATTCCTTGGCAACAACCTCGTCAGCTGGCGCACTAAACAACACCTTACTGTATCCAAGAGTAGCACCGAAGCTGAGTATAAGACCCTTTCTAATACGGCTGCAGAACTTCAGTGGTTGTGTAGTCTTCTGGGTGAGATGCGTGTTCCCTTAAGTGCTCCTCCTACACTCTGGTGTGATAACATTGGTGCTACCTACCTCGCTCACAACCCGGTCTTTCACGCTCGCACTAAACACATTGAAATCGATTTTCATCATGTCCGTGAGCTTGTCGCTTCGGGTAAACTTCGGATTTCCTTTATCAGTGGCAAAGACCAATTGGCGGATCCTCTCACCAAACCGTTGGGCAATCCGCGTTTTACTACCCTCAAGTCCAATCTGCGTGTGCTTCCGTTACCCACGCGATTGCGGGGGCGTGTTGAGGATAATTTGGATACACTGTAATAGTTAGTCCTTATTGTATATATTAGTGTATTTACTTTTACGTCCTTACTGATGTACTCTATATATACCCATTGTAACACTGATATTACTCAATATACGAAATACCACCATTACCATAACATTGATAGATTGTAATAAGAATATAAATAAGTAAATAAATAATTAACATGTCGACCAATCCATTGTATTGATATAGTCATAGAGATTTTATCGCATACTTGAAGATATATTTACATGAATTAAAATGAAAGAGTATTAACAATAAAGTGGAACATCTAAAATTTTGTCTCTAAAAAACATATAAAATGTATAACAATCATCCACTTTTATAAACCGTATGAAAATTCCTTTAATTAGTGATTATTATTTCTTGTTTGACTATGACATGCCGAACTAGAAGCATAGGCGGATATACCATTTGCTAAAGGGGGTCCGCGGACCCCGTTAAATATAAGAAAACTCTATATTTTATGTATAGAAAAATATTTCAGACCCCGTGAAAAATAAAATTTATTCTGAAAAAATGTTACGGACCCCGCTGAATAATATTTCTGGATCCGCCACTGACTAGAAGTTTATGTTGGACCTAAAAGTCGGTTTTCTGCACTCAAAATTCATTTAAATTAGCCCTCAGACAGGTTTGTATTAAAAGAATACAGCGAAAAATAATAATTATGAAGGTCAAATATGGGTTAACAAATAATTGAAGGGTTGTTGGTAGAATTTGTACCATATGTCAAACGGGAATTTTATGAGTGATCTTCGATTTTAGTTAACTTTGAGTAAATTGAGAAGAAGAATAATTAAGTTAATGGAAAGATGTTGAGATACAAGATATGTATAATTCGATTTTTCTTGTGAGTTGTGATTACTTGATGGGTTATCTACATACATGTCGGTTTTATTATGAGATAGTGCTTAATGAATAACTTATGGATTGATAATGATTCACCTCTTAGGTTTGTATTTTGTGTCTTGCTTGTTTTCATTCGATTTGTACGATGTTTTGGGAGTTCAGTTTTAATTTGATTTTTTGCTCCAAATAATCTAAAATTAAATTGGGATAGTTGATGTGAATTAATTTTATGACCTTTTAGATATCGAATTACCCCCGAATAAGGGCTTAAATTGTAGTATATGGCGATAAATCACATGTAAAAGATTTTAATTCGATTATTAATTACGTGTGAATATTTAATTATCGTGAATTTATCATTTTTAACGAATATCTACGTGAAATTGTGTTACTTTGAGTTTCATGGTTTTGACGTAGGATGTGGTGCAATAGAAATTCGATGTGGGGCAGTTTGGGCTTGAGCAGTCGAATGAGCCCAAGATTGAGGCAGCATGAGTCCAGAGCGAGTAGCTGAGCTGTGTCAGACTTCAATTTGGCCGGTTTCTTGAGAGCTGCGGATGGGAAAGAGCCCGTCCTGAAAGACAGAGGGGCAGATTGGTACTTTTCGTTATTAGGTCAACCATAGACATTATTGTTGGAGATATCCTATTTTAATGGGTTGAAACATGTCAACTTTAGCGCGATTTCAGATATGCTCCGGTGTGATTCACCGGGAGCTTATTACGTCTAAAAATTCTACTCACGGAGTAGATAATGTTTGGCTTTGGAATCACTCGATTCGGATATCGGGTGAATAAGAAATCAATGTCTAAAGTTGGTTGAAAATGTCTTGGAGATAAGAGTTGAAGGGAGAACCTCAACTCAATCTCTCACATTGGAAATTTGAGAGACTTGAACTCCATTTATAAAAGCTAGTGTATGCTCTTATAAATGTGCCCCAAGGGGCAAGGCACTTTTGTGCAGGAGGGAGGACTTAGATAATTCCACACGCGCGCGCGTGCCGCTGCCGCCGGCCGGCTCGGGTGTTACTTTTAATTTTTGGACAAAATTTCCTTTAGTTAATCGTGAGGCAGTTGGAAGGTTCCAGAATTGTGTGGAGCGAATTCTGATTAATTAAGTCGGTCCGGAATTAATTTAATTAAATTAATTTCGAAATTGGGTTATTTTCGGCCAGAAGATAGCTTTTCTTGAGGGAAACGTTTAAATCATCTGACCAATCAGAATTCAGATAACACGTCATCCGACCAATCAGAATTGTGAAAATTGTTGGCCAATTTTAATAAAAAAAATTCAGCCCTAATTTCTTTTCCAAGGGGAAAAGTTGGCCGACTTTGATAATGTGTTCTGGCCAATCACATTCAAGCATTGGCTCCTCCTCTCCACTATATAAAGAACCACAAGGATGAAGGTTAGAGTATTCAGTTTTCTCTTGTGTCTTCCACTACATACTATCAAACATATAGTTCTAGTTCTTGAGTCGAAGAGAAGTCGGAGCACGTTGTAAGTTCGCCTGAGCATGGATTGTTGAAGTGTCTCTCAATCCAAGACGTAAGCCGTTGTATCTTGGGAGGCAATTGCTACTACTGTGGGCACCATACCGGAGCAATCTATCTTAAGGAAAGAGTTTCATAACTCGCCTCGGTTTGTCTTTATTTCTGCATTGTACTTCAATTTTCTATTGCTTTAAGTTAGATCTGTATTGTGTTTCATTAGATCTATAATATAGTTCTGTTAATTTATTAGATCTACATTGTATTAGCATTAATTTATTAGATCTACGCAATAAAATAAGATTTTATATTCGAGGTCTATTTTCTGCATTTAATAATCCGTAATTATATCCGTGAATTACGGATCTGTTCCGTAAATCACTACCACACACGACACTTATTTCAAACAATTAGAATAAGGTGAAATTCGATTGTATTCAGTACCGTTGTACAACATACAAAATTTCTTAGTATTTTCATAATAATAGTTCGAGTTAGATATCTTGTTCGAGGAGTATTATTGCGTTTTCATGTTCTTGCGATTGGTGATTCATTGTGAAGGCGTTAGCTTGGAGAATTGGTTGCGTTTTTTGACGTAATTATGTTAACTAGTTCTTCGAAGGTTACTAAATTAGTTATTGAATAATTATCGTTGCAAGCATGTTAGGCTAGAATATTTGTAGATTGAATCTTACTATGTTAATTCAAACCTAATCTAAGTTTTATACCGATTCATACATGGATGGAACGCCCAAACTCAAGGAAAATGCTTCGCCATGGATGCTTTCCTGACAGTCTATATCGAGAAATTTCATAACTGAATTATTATCAACGGGCCAAACTGTCTCGGATTACTTTTATTGTGTGGCTTTAATTTATACATGTCTTGAAATTGATCACTTCATTGAAAGTTGGTCGTAAATTATTTTCGAAGGAACTTAGGTTGAAGAAAGTAATTAGGACACGGGGCATATATATCACTATAGTTAGTCGGGCCGAACACGGTGATTACGTAACGAGTATAACGGTATTTATCGGTATATCTTCATGAATTCGTGCTTAATTTGTTATAGCCTGAACACAGTAGACGTTTAATTTAGACATATGGTTCTAGAGTCCGAACACAAGCTAGTAACAAATTTAGAGAAATACACCACTAATTGATTTGGTAGTATCATGTGTAGTATCATGTTAAAAGTGTACGGATCAATATTTGATGACATACTAGGTAAGAATCAACTTGCATGATTCGATCTACTTTCTCTTACGTGGGTTAAACTCGTGTGTTTGCTCGTAATTCTCATATTATTTTTTTCCAGCACTATTTTGGTCAAAGACCACACCTCTTCCTTAATATAAAGTTAGTAACTAGGTTTATGTTTTTATAGAACGAGTCCCTGTGCGATCGATCTTCCTCCCGAATTGAGCTATACTGCAGTTGACCTAGTCCGCTTACTAGTGTAGTCGTGATTTTCGTGATCAATACCCACTCTGAAACTTAATCTTGTGTCTATTAGTCAATTCTCCACTGGTATGGATCATTCTTTATTTTGATTGAGTTCTTCGTCGTTTGAATTTTATTTGTGGCATTCTCGTTGAGGTCGTGTTTTTTCGTCTCATTTATATGAGTATTCGGCTTCCACTAGAGCATTAGGTACTTTGAAACCTTATGATATTTTTTATTGTAGTGGATGTAAATTTGCTAAATTTTATGCCTTCCCGCACGTTTAATAAAAGCTCTTCTTTTTCCATGATCCATTTGATCTTCTTCGTTTTGATATGCGAGGACCTTACCCTGTTGCTACCAAAGTGTCAGTAAGGTGACTTAAACTCTACATTTTGGTGGAACCAATCTGAAGACTCAGCTGAGTGATGGTCAGCTGAAAAGTGTATTCAATTCTGTGCATCAGTAGGGTGGAGTCTACTGAGCTTCTGTCAGCAGGGTGACTATCGGCAGGTGATAGTCCGCCGAGTCCCGGAATACGGCGCAGGTCCCACATCCGCTAATTCTCGTTATGTGACGACTATACGGTGTCATTAAAAGGAGGACACGTGTAGGGGTATTTATGGTGCATCGACAAAGATTCTGGCGGCTAGGGTTTAGGGATTTGTGCCTATAAATACAGTTGTTGTCTCATTATCCGAGTGTGTTGAAATCTGTAAAATTCAGTGCATAATAAAATATCTCTTTTCTGTCCGTGGTTTTTTACCTCTCCCACTGAGGGGTTTTCCACGTTAAATCTGTGTTCTTGTTTCCGTTTTTCTCCTTTGATTGTTTATGTTTGATTGCTTCTGTTTCTGTTTCTTGCATCTGAAGTTATCTCCATCCGTTTTATAACAAGTGGTATCGGAACAAGGTTCTGGAGAAAACAATCTGTACGATCAACTTCATCTTCACCAAGGCCTTCAGCGAGGTGCTAGGATCTGTGATAAAGTTGTAATCTTTTGCAAGAAAAGATGTCAGCAGTAAACGTAAAAATCGATAAATTTACAGGAAGGAACAGTTTTGGTCTGTGGCAAATCAAGATGCGTGCACTTTTGAAACAGCAGGGTTTGTAGAATCCTTTATCTGACAAACCAAATACAAGTGCAGCAGATTATGCCAGTCTGGAAGAGAAAGCACATTCAACCATCATGTTGTGCTTATCTGATGATGTTATCATTGAGGTTGCTGAGGAAGACACCGCAGCCAAGTTGTGGAAAAAGCTTGAAAGCCTGCATATGACCAAGTCACTGACCAACAAGTTATTGTTGAAACAGAGGTTGTTCAGTTTGAAGATGCATGAAGGAGTCCACCGAGGGAACATCCGGACCATTTCGAACACAATATTGCTTGATTTAAGGAATATTGATGTTAAAATTGAAGATGAAGATGCAGCCCTAATCCTGTTGGTGTCACTACCGGCATCATATGAAAACTTTGTGCAGTCTTTCATAGTTGGAAAGGATACAGTAGCTTTGGAGGATGTAAGGTCTGCCTTACATGCCAGGGAGCTTAGACACAAGGTTGCTGGTACAGACAGTCAGGCTGCTGGGCTAGTAGCCAGCAGCAATAGTGGAAAAGGATATGGACGAGAAGAAGAAAAAGAAGTCGGTGTCCAAAGGTCCTAAGTCTACCGATGTCCGTAATTATCGTAAGGAGCGGGGACATTGGAAGTCCAATTGTCCAAGGAAGAAGAAACAAGCGGGAAGGAAATTCGGCACAAGCAGCTTTGGCTACCGAGCAATCGATGAGGATCCGGTTCTAGTTGCGGGGACTCTACACACCATAATGATGTGTGGATACTTGATTCGGAGCATCCTACCATATTTGTCCAAACGGGGAGTGGTTTTCTACTTATGAGAGCAGATAGATGGTGGTCAAATTTATATGGCCAACATCAAGGTTTGCAAAGTTGTGGGAATTGGCTCAGTAAAGTTAAGGACAGAGGATGGTAAATTTTGTACACTGAAAGATGTAAGACATGTTCCACAGATGACCAAGAATTTGGTATCTCTTAGTCTACTGGACAACAAGGGGTTCAATTTCAAGGGTGAAGGTGGATAGCTGAATGTCTTCAAAGATTCAGTTGTGGTCCTCAAAGGCATCAAGAGGGGAACCTTGTATATATTACAAGGATCTATCGTATCCGCACCGCCTTCGTTGCATCCTCAGCAGTTCACCAGTCTCAGCAGACTCAGCTGTGGCACATGAGACTAGGTCACATGGGTGAAAGGGGTATGCAGATTCTTTCTTCAACAGGTTTTCTTGGGGGATATAAGGTCAAGAATCCGGACTTTTGTGAACATTGTGTGTTTGGGAAGCCGCAGAAGTAAATTCTCGGCAGGTTGCACAATACAAAGGCAACACTTGATTATATCCATTCGACCGCTGGGTCCATCAAGAGTTGAGTCATTGGGTGGTCACAAATACTTTGTGTCATTCATAGATGACTATTCAAGGATGACTTGGGTGGTGATGATGAAGAACAAAAGTGATGCATTCAGTAACTTCAAGCAGTGGAAGGCCCTAGTGGAGAATCAGTTAGGCAAGAAAATCAAGAAGCTTCGTACAGATAATGGTCTGGAATTCTGCTGGATGGATTTTGATTCATTTTGTGCAGCTGAGGGTATTGCCAGACATCATACTGTAAGGAATACACCTCAGCAAAATGGTGTAGCTGAAAGGATGAATCAAACTCTACTGGAGAGGGCAAGATGTATGCTTTCTCAAGCTGGTTTATCAAGGAGATTTTGGGCAGAAGCTGTTAAGACATCTTGCTACTTAATCAATAGGAGTCCTCACACAGGAATCAATCTCAAGACACCATTTGAGATGTGGTCAGGCAAGCCTGCTGACTATTCAATTCTAAGGGTTTTTGGGAGTACAACTTACTATCATGTTAGTGAAGGGAAGTTGGAGCCAAGAGCCAAGAAGGGAGTGTTTGTGGGGTATGGTGATGGAGTGAAGGGATATAGAATTTGGTCATCAGCAGAGTCCAGAGTAATCCTCAGCAGGGACGTTGTGTTTGATGAAAATTCTATGTTAAACTCATCAGTGGGGAGGTCTACTGAGTCTGAAACCAGTGCCGAATCTGATAGTGTTGAGAAACAGGTGGAGTCTACTGATATGCAACAATTAGTGGATCCAAATCAACACTATACTGATCTGGATAATGAACCAGAATCTGATCCAAGACGGCTCGCCGAGACCTCGCGGGGCGTCATACAAACATTGATCGGCGAGTCTATTGCCGCACAGGCCTAGAAGATCTAATGTTGGGATACCTCCAAGGAGATATGGATATGATGATTTGGTGGATATGCACTCCGAGTTCTTTGAAGAGGTAGAGGTTGCCGAACCTACTACTTACGGGGGAAGCAAAGTGACATGTATAGAAGCATCTCGGTGGCATGCGGCCATGGGAGATGAAATGGAGTCATTATTGAAGAATCGACTTGGGAATTGGTCAAACAAAACCTACCGACAAGGGAGTTGTGACTTGTAAATGGATTTTCAAGAAAAAGGAAGGAATAACTAAGGCGAAGGGGTCAAGTATAAGGCACGTTTGGTTGCAAGAGGATTCGGTCAAAAAAAGGGGTTGACTTTGATGAAATATTTTCACCGGTGGTCGACACACTTCAATCGGGTGTTACTAGCAATGGTGGCACAACAGATCCGGAACTTGAGCAATTAGATGTGAAAACTCGCTTTTCTACATGGTGAGGTGGATAAGGAGATATACATGACACGGCTCGAGGGATTTCAAGTTCCTGGCAAAGAAAACTATGTTTGCAAGTTGAAGAAATCATTGTATGGTTTGAAGCAAGCTCCAAGGCAAAGTGGTATAAAAGGTTTGACAGTTTCATGCTTCAAACAGGTTACAACGAGAAGTCCATATGATCGTTGTGTTTACTTCGATCTATTTGAAAGATGGATCATATATCTATCTTGTCCGTATGTGGATGACATGCCGATAGCCGCAAAGCAAGGAAGTCGATGTTCAAAATCGAAGAACCTTCTCGCGTCGAATTTGAAATGAAGGATTTGGGTGCGGCCAAGAAAATCTTGGGGATGGAGATCCGGAGAGATAGGAGTCGAAGAAGTTGTTCTTGTCTCGGCGGGGTTATGTGCGTAAGATATTGGCCAAATTTGGGATGTCCGTGCAAAACCAATAGATACTCCTATGGCATCAAATGTTCATTTGTCCGTTTATGCTTCACGGTCAGTGAAGAGAAGGAGTATATGTCAAAAGTTCCCTATGCTAGTGCGGTTGGCGCCCGATGTATGCCATGGTTTGCACTAGGCCTGATCTGGCTCAGGCAGTCAGTGTTGTCAGCAGGTTTATGGCTCAACCTAGAAAGGAACACCGGAAAGTCGTTAAAAGGATATTCGTGTACCCGAGAGGTACGGTGATGTTGGTCTCATTTATGGAGGTGATATCGGTCCGGTCACAGCTACCGTGATGCGATTATGCGAGGTGATGTTGACAAGTAGAAAATCAATGACCGGTTATGTGTTTACATTGGGAAATGCGGTAGTCACCGGAAAGCTACTCTTCAAAGGCTACGTAGCCTTATCAACTACCGAAGCGAGAATATATGGCTCTTACCGAAGCGGTAAGGAGGGTATCCGGTTGAAGGGGCTAGTCGGTGATTTGGGGTTGCATCGGGATCGCCGAGATTTATTGTGACGATCTAAGTGCAATTTGTTTAGCCAAGGATCGGGTTCATCATGAGAGAACCAAGCATATTGATGTCGGTATCATTTCTTGAGGAATGAGAAGAGGGTTGTGGTGAAGAAGATTGGCACAAAGGATAATCCCGTCGATATGTTCACTAAACCAGTTCAACGAGTAAGTTTCGGCTTTGCCTGGACTTACCGAATATTCAAAGCTTATAATCGTTTCGGAAACTCTACCGAGGCGGATCGGTGGAGTGGATGCCGTGGAGATAGTCCGGTACAAGTACATCCGGCATTGACGAATGCATCCGGTACAAGTACATCCGGTTATGCAACTGTTTGACTCTACAGGGAGAGTTGAAGTCAAGGTGGAGATTTGTCGGTCGGGTGACTTAAACTCTACATTTTGGTGGAACCAATCGAAGACTCACCGAGTGATGGTCACCGAGAAGTGTATTCAATTCGTGCATCGCAGGGTGGAGTCTACCGAGCTTCGTCGACGGGGGTGACTATCGCGGGTGATAGTCCGTCGAGTCCCGGAATACAAGCAGGTCCCACATCCGCTAATTCTCGTTATGTGACGGCCTATACGGTGTCATTAAAAGGAGGACACGTGTAGGGGTATTTATGGTGCATCGACAAAGATTCCCGGCGGCTAGGGTTTAGTGGATTTGTGCCTATAAATACGCTTGTTGTCTCATTATCCGAGTGTGTTGAAATCGTAAAATTCGGTGCATAATAAAATATCTCTTTTCTGCCCGTGGTTTTTTACCTCTCCCACTGAGGGGTTTTCCACGTTAAATCTGTGTTCTTCTTGTTTCTGTTTTTCTCCTTTGATTGTTTATGTTTGATTGCTTCTGTTTCTGTTTCTTGCATCTGAAGTTATCTCCATCCGTTTTATAACATAAAGGGTGGGTACAATTATTATGTTTCGTTCATTGGCGACTACACTCGTTATACTATGGTCTACTTTATGAAACATTGTTTTGATTTTGACACTATTTTTCAGAACTTTAAAGCTCTTGTAAAGACTCCATTTCCATTTGTCATCAAGTGTTATTTGATGTGATTTACGAGTTTCCTACATTTGCTAGCCTTTGAGTGTACTGTGAATCAGACTTCTTGTATAAATTCCCCTGGACAAAATGGTAGCGGAAAGGAAACATCGGTATCTTGTTGAAACAACCCGTTCACTTTTATTGTCTTTTGTTGTACTAGTATATTTTAGGGCGAAGCAATTTTAACCTTTGCCCATTTAATTAATCAGATCCCTACCCAATATAATTCTGGCATATCACCTTTTGAAAATGTGTATGGGTATGCTCCTAATTATCTTCCTTGCATGTATTTGGTTCTACTTGTTTTGTTCTTCGACCACAAGCTAACTGTAATAAATCATCATCACGATCTGATTTGTGTGTATTTCATGGATACGGTGTTGGCCAAAAAGGATATCATTGTTTTGATCGGTTAGTCAGTTTTGTTTGTATCTCGTAATGTGATGTTTCTTGAGCATATTCCATATTCTTCAATCCCTCTAGTGTGCACATCATGTTCAAGTCAGATCTCGTCTGCACATATACATTCATTATTGACTTTGAGGAGACAACATATGTAGTCCCTACTCCCACATTGTACACTGGTATATACGTTGGGTCCAACCACATCTTCTTTGCATCCTCATCCTCCTGCACCTGTCTTATTGTCTTTTAAGGATGCGGATCCCATTCTATTGCGTCGGTCTACAAGTGTCAGTAGGTACTTTCTTATTCATGTTATTCTAGATATTTTGCTACATTTGTAGCTTATATTCACCGTCTTTCAGAGCCCACATCCTATAGAGAGGCTGTGGGAGATTCCTTTTGGAAGGATGCTATGGTGTTTACATCAGACACATACTTGGGATTAGTACTTTTTGCCACCGGGACTATGTGCTATAGGTCGTAGTTGGGTTTTTAAAATTAAAACTAAATCTGATGGATATGTTGAGAGAAACATAGAATGGCTTGTTTCCAATGGATATTCTCATGAGTATGGATTAGATTGTGAAGACACGTATACCCTTATTGCAAAATGACTATTGTTCGTAGTTTTTGATTGCAGTCGCTTTTATTCGTCAATGGAGGATGTCCCAGATGGATGTCAAAAATTGTTTTCTTAATGGAGATCTCCACGAAAAAAGTGTATATGGTGCCCCCTCTTGGTGTTCCTCACCAACCAGAAGAAGCTAATTTATCTGCTTGGAAAATCTCTTTACGGTCTCAAGAGAGCGCCAAGTGCCTGGTTTGAAAAATCTCTACAATGATAGAATCACTTGGTTTTCTTTCTAGACATCATGATTCAACATTGTTCATCAATTTTACCGGTGTTGATTGTATTTTGTTGTCTTTATATGTTGATGATATGATTATTACATGTGATGATTTTTATGGTATTAAAAAGTGTCAATTTAGAAAACCAATACATCATTTAATTCATTTTTTCCAAGCATACCTCTATCATAACGTTTAATATTTATATATCCATTTCATATTCGAAAAGAACATTTATTATTAGATAGAGGTATATATATCCATCACTACTTAAAATACGACACACTAATTGTTTTCTTAATCTATATACACCATAAAAATGGACACTTTTTATGGACTGAGGTAGTATGACTTTGAATAATACAATCAATTTTATTAGTTTATTAAAAATTTGATAAGGAGCCCATATGAGTCTCTCATGGTATAATGACTAACGATGTTATCAATTTACTCACAATCGAACTTAGTCAACTCCTTTACGGTTGCATATAAATTTTCTCGTCTTCCACTAGTGGCCGCAAAAGTCATGTCTTTTGTGTTTCTTCGTTTCATTATAAACAAAAAAAAAATTATCAAAGAAGGACGATTTTTTTCTTTAAAAATGAACCGGACTAACATCGAAAGATACAAAATCAAGGCCGACCAAACGGCCGGAGCACTATCCTGAGAACACCTAAAAAAGAAGAAGAAAAGAAACTAAAAAAAACACCGGAACAAAACACAATATTGTCAAGCACAAGGGTCTCAAAGATACAGACTTGACAAAAGATCGAGATGAAGAAGCCCGTGAGGCCAATAACTTCACATGAGAAACAGACAACCGGGATATCCAGAATGGTAGACACAACCCGAGAAACTATAGGGTTGTACACAATGTTATGTGTATGTAGAGAATTACATGTAAAAACCTAGGATTTCAAGTATTATACTGGAAACTCCTTTAAAAAGAGTAGAATTTCTAGAGTAATTAAATCAAAATTAACACCGCCGTTTAATAAAAAAAAAAATCCCTTCCCTATCTTTTTGTTTTGTTTTGAGTCCTATCTAATTTACACCGGTTTATAAGACAAGTTTTATATATGGAGTGTTCAAATAAAGACAACAATTTCAATCAGCGAGTACAATGGCGGACTTACATACAGTTAAAGAGACAGTTGTCCCCTTGATCCGGAAAAAAAATACATTAATATATGTAGTGTGTATTTAGCTTGCTCCCTTAATTTCTTTTTATTAGCCTTTAAAATTTTCATTGTCATCCTTACCTGAGATTCTGCGTCCGTTCCTGAACGAGCATGGGCAGACCCAAATGTATATTGGGTGGTCTCAAGACCACCAAAAATTCATTAGAAAAAAATATTTGTATGATTGTATTATTAGTATTTGTATTTGATTTGCTTTATTATTAGTAAAGTCTAATTCAAATATGTTAAAGGAAAAGATTTTAAGTTTTATCTTTTTATTTTTACTTTCAAGAGGCACGTGTTCAAATGTCTTTTGTACCGTATATATACATTTTTTATTTCTAACTTTTCACAGATTTTTTAACCTCATATAATCTAATAATATGAATTAAACCCTTTTAACACGACCTATTACGTGATCGTGACTAGACTTACCTTATCTTTTGATTAACAGTAATGATATATCTACTATTCTTTCAACCACAACATCTTATACAACATAATCAACATCACATATTTTGAACCCATCACAAAAAATAATTGATCACTTTAATCAAAGACTACCACACATGTAGTGGTTTATACATTACACAAAAGTATAATGCACATGTCATTTTTCTTTTTCTTTGATTAACGAAATTGTATCTTTCTATTTTGCATGGTTTTACATAGGATTTGGATATGCCACATCAACATGTTTAATGCAGATATTTGACACATTAGCTTTCATACAAGGCTTCGTAGGAGGGGAAAATTCTTACATAGAGACTCCCTACGTAGGGAGTTGTCTGCGTCGCATCATCTGGACCACACAGTTTCATCACACGTTGATGAAACGCGTGTGGGTCCGAATGGTTCGCGTAGGACTCCCTACGTAGGGAGTCCCTACCATAGAATAACCCGGTAGGAGGATGGTGTGAAAAGAATGAATTTCACAACTTCTGCACAAACCTGGGATTCTAGGTTGATGGTGGCGTGGAGAATATCGCAGTTTTTCTCTTTTGTTTAAAGTCTAAGATCCTAGCATGAAGCAGTGGCGGATCTGTGTACCTAGGGAGGTCACGTGACCCACTGAGATCCGGGAATTTTTTTTAGTATTAAAACGATGTAGTTTTGTTGTTAAAAAGTGGTATTTTATTGATAAAAAATGTAGTTTTAAGTTCCCGAGACCCATTGAAACAATTTTTTGGATACAAAATGTAGTTTTACGGCCCGTGACCCCATTGGAAAAAAATTTGGATCCGCGACGGGCACGAAGTTGGTCGGAGTAAGATGGAAGGTTTTCACTTTTAGCTCAAGTCGAGATCTCAGCTTGAAGAGAACCAAAGATAAAATGAAGAGTGTCGTTTTTAAGCCAAGTCGGGATCTTAATTAGAATGAAGATGGATAAAGAAAGAAGGAAATTTTTTTTACTTTTAATCCAAGTCGGGATCCTATGATGAAGATGACAAGACAAAGATTGAAGGTTTTTTACTTGTCACGTAAATTGGGATGTATTATTTCTTACTAAGATGAATTTTTCAACATTAAATACATCTTGTTTAATTTATAAAAAAAAACGGTATTTTGTCTTTATTTAATTCATAGAAATGGCCAATTGCCGTTTTTAACTCATTTTTTTGGTTTTTATTAAACATTTATTTCTTCCTCAGTTTCCCTTTAAATAACGTCTGTCGTCAAGATTTCCCCAACGCTCATTTTTTTTGAATTGCAATACTCCTCCTCTTCCCGTATTCTCCCCCATCTCTAAATTCATATCCGTATGCTGTGCAATACATCTGTGTAGATACCCATTTCTTCATATAAATTGGATTGTAGATTTCTTGATTTTGGAGAATCTTTTGGAAAAGCAATATGGCAACAAATATTGGAATTATGGATAGCGCATACTTTGTGGGGAGAAATGAGATTCTTTCATGGATTAATGCAAGGCTTCAACTCAATCTTTCAAGAATTGAAGAGGTTCCCTTTTGGACTTTTTATTTTTTGCATTTTTCCTCGTATTTAACGCTTATTTTGTATGTGGGTTTCCATAATCTTGGTTGATTTTGTGGTGGGGTTACATCTTTTTTCTTGTTGCCGGAATTTAAAAGATTTCTTGTTTAGGTCTTCTTGTATGAACTTAAAGGTCTGATTTTTTTGTTATTGATTTTCTTGAATAATCAATTTTTAGAAATTCATTATTTGGAATGAAATGCTCTGTTCAGTAACATTTTCTTGCAGAAAGATTGATTCTTTATTTATTTTTCTGGTTCTTTACCCCTGTGGGTTAAGCCTTTGGCTTCTGAGGCAAACCACCCCCCTGCCCCTCCCCCGGGTCCCCTTCCTCAAGTGTTGGGAATTGGGATAAACTACAGGGAAAAGAGGCTTCAGTTTTAATAGAACACTTTTAGTAAAGTGGACAAGACCGGTTGCCCCATTTTTTTTAAGTGTTAACATGAGGGACCCAATCATGCTCTTGTAATGTGTTATTTTATCTCTAATTAGTTTGGGCATGTAAAAATTCAACCTTTTTGTGTTGTGGGTATGCAAAATTAGGTGAAATAGTTTTAACTTTGTAGGTATATATAATTGAATGGAATTATGCACACCAATTGCTTGTTTTCAGTCGTCTGTGAATCTTTTAGTCTTCCTTTCTTTGAGTCTGAGAGCCAGCAACATATACAAAGTTGAATTAGCGTTATGAGTCATTGATTATAGTGAGACCCGCTTGATCACTGACTCTGCTTAGTTGTGTAAGTTCCGTTGGCCATTTGATTATCGGATTTTTTGTGCTGCAATGGTTTATTCCATGACGTTATATATGAATATAGTTTAAGGGATCAATGCGTTTTTTAGCGTACCCGAATTGCATCCTCGAAGGACTGATTTCTCGTTCATGACCACATTGTCAATCATGGTCTGAACCTTGTAATCTATGTTGATTACAAATTGTGCTTCTGAACTTGTATTGTGACGGTGTGGAGATTGTCGAGGTTTTTCTTGCCACAGTTTTGTCGTAAATGGAGCTTCTTGTCTGTTTATATGAAGATAAAAAAAGGAAACATAACACCTTATACTCTAGGAAACTAATTTGAGCTAAATAATAAGACGAACCAAAAGGGCAACGTTAAGTTTTGTTCCATTGCTTCGTTTTGTAAGATATAATTTGCAATCTTGCTGATGGCTTTGTCTAAGATGTCTCCTTTCTTATATATGACCGAGACGTGCTTTTGTCATTGTTCTTACCAGGCTGCCTCTGGAGCTGTCCAGTGTCAAATGATGGACATGACGTATCCCGGAGTTGTTCCAATGCACAAGGTATTATTCGTTTTCTTTTTCCTTCTCGACACACACATAAACGGTTGTCCTCTGCTGAATCTAACAAATTTAAATTGATACAGGTCAATTTTGATGCTAAGAATGAATATGATATGATTCAAAATTATAAGGTGCTTCAAGAAGTCTTCAACAAACTCAAAATCGAAAAGGTCAATCATTTATTAGCATCTTTACATAATACCTTAATCTAGTGGAAGAATCACGTTAATTACAAGTTAATCTTCCTTCTTAGATGCTTTCTTAGGGTTTATACTCTCTTTATGACCCTTTTAACGCCATATAATTTCAATATATTTTCAGAATTCGTTTGATGTGTGTTAACCAAGTTCTCTTTGCTCTTAAATATATTACAGCATATAGAAGTCAACAGACTTATTAAGGGTCGACCATTGGATAACCTGGAGTTTCTTCAATGGCTTAAACGATACTGTGATTCTGTAAATGGCGGCATGATGAATGAGTATGTTTTGTTTTTGTATTGTGTTTCAAAGAAACAAAATTCTCAAGAAGCTATGGCTTACATGATTTTAATTCGAATTTTTCAGGAATTACAATCCCGTTGAACGGAGAAGTAAAGGTGGAAAAGAACGAAACTCTAAGGGGATGCAGAAGTCTTCAAAGTCACTGAAAACGAATAATTCTTGCAACTCTGTTACAGTTGATGGAGATGGAGGAATAACCAAGACTTCTGGTGAGTTTTGATGTCTGTTATCGCGTTTTTTTATTTTTTATTTCCGATTCTTAGATTCATGTCTTATTTTTGTACATAATCAGGGTCCACCAAGCAAGTGAGGACAGTTTCAGTACCTAATAATAGGGATAACACGTCGGCTGAGATTCAGGCATTGACAAAGGAGGTACGAGTTCTTGAAAAAAGCATCCGTTATTGCAACAAACAATCTGTTTATCATCATGATGTTTTTCTATCTTCAAATTTCTGGGTTTTGAAAAAAATTGGATCTTTAGTGGTGTCCTGAAACCGTTAGCTGCAATTTGGTGATGCAGGTTACAGATCTGAAGCTCTCTGTTGATCTTTTGGAAAAAGAAAGAGATTTCTATTTCGGAAAGCTAAGAGATATAGAGATACTCTGTCAGACTTCTGATGTAGAAGATCTCCCTGTAAGCTTTACTACTACTAGAACTCGAGTTTTTACACTTTACTACCAAATGCCCATATATTGTAAAAAGGGTAGGTCGGTGCATTGACGCATCTTGTCTAATACAACGTTCCAAGAATGATTGGGCTGTTTATGCGTTGTTTCCGTGGCCAAGACACTACCCTAACTGTTAGGGCATTGCTAGTAGCTCATAAACAACCAATGTGACCCTATCAAAACGGTAGAACCGAGGCCTCGTAAACAAGTGGGTTTCGGGTTCAAATACCGTCATCAAACATGTGTGGGTTGTATGTTTGAAATGGTGTTATTTATCTAAACGATATATGCGATTCTTGCAGATGGCTGTCGCAATCAAGAAGATATTGTATGCAGTTGATGAGAAAGAATCTGCACTGCATGAAGCTCAAGTAATAGCAAGTAAATCAGCTAATTGTGTTGATGAAGAAGATATATGAAACTCAATAACTCACTACTGCACCCTCCATCATTCTAACCCCCCCCCCCCCCCCCCCACCCCACCCCCACCCACCACAATCTCTTGCTAAATGTTTTTTTTTTCTTTCCCTTTTGTTTTACATTTTATTGTGTTGATAAAACTTGTGGGCATTTCATGTAAGATGTACTTACAGTGTTATGCTTTGTCTATTTGTTTGTGGTGTATGATCTGAATGATCACTTTTAAATTTTTGAATGAATGATCAATGATCAATGATATAATGTTGCTGTTAAAGAATACTATTAGGAAAATATACTTTCTGATTTGATATTTGATTCATCTGAATAGTCGTTTCATTAAGAGCAATCTCAAGCGATTTAATACTTGCTAAGATCATATTTTTAATAAAATGAGTGTTCGGAAGAGCCTCTAAACTAGTCATAACAAACTTATTTCTTCAATGCCAAGTGCAAGCGATAGCTTCTCCTAAAAACCCGTTTCCAATCTAGGTCCTCATCATCAAAATTGTGTTAAGAAAGATTAAAATCCACCTAATTGTTACTTCTTGTGAAGCCAAAAGAAACAGTGATGCCATCTTCACTTCCTTAATCCAAGGACAGTCAAGTAAGGCAAGAAGATTAGATTGCATAGAGGAATGACAAACGACACAAGTTGCATCCACCTCCAGTATTCTATTGTAATGAACAAATTCGTCGTCAAAATTTCATGTCTAGACTCCCAAACCGATAAGTGTATTTTGAGTACTTTAAGCTATATAAGCCATCTTCTTAAAAAAAAAAAGCTTTGTAAGCCTCTTCTTCTAAACCCTAAATGAAGCTTTCCACATTCTTGACAACATAAATGCAAGCACTTCTTGGTGAGAACAGGGGTTCGATTCCCACCCCGTCCCGAATAAAAATACCCTCCCCCCCCAAAAAAAAAAGAAGATAATCTCTCTTCATTTTCCTCCACTCCCTTGAAACATAAATCCTAGTATGGTATCAGAGTTAGTTATTATGCAAAGATAATTTCAAACCCAACGATTAGATCGAACTCCGTGGTTAGTTCGCTGGGAGTATGAGGGAGGCAGGGTGTCTCCATTCGGGGTTCGGAGCGAAGCCCTGACTTTTTTTGTTGGGTTATCACAAGCTTATTTTGGCTTCGAAATGAACGTATTCGGAGTTTGGTGAGTTTATGCTTCTTCGTGCTTTTCGTATCTTGTAGTACGTGGTAAATCCGCCTCTTTAGGTCTTTTTTTCCTCACGATTCTTGGATGTTATCTCTTATCACCATCTGGGAACTCTTCCTCTTTTTTAAAGGCTCTGCATGCCACTTGATTTATTTAAGATCAATGTCTTACCAATATTGTAAGTCTAAAAAGACTTCAGATTATTAGTACATCACGTAAATATACATAACATGTATAGGACAACTGGACAAGTAATGATCATATATAATTATGTACGATGTTATTAAGTATGTGTTAATGCCATTTTGAGATGGAAAATTAGGGATAAGGACACAATCTGAAATATTATTAAGCAACAGGACAACTACATATTTTTTATAGGGAGAAGGACAACTGCATAATTTTTATAGCGAGAAGGACAAACAGTGAATCCCGAAAATCAGTGAATCTCCCTAGTGAATCCCGAAATCAGTGAATTTCGATAGTGAATTTTGACAGTGAATCCCGAAAATCAGTGAATCCCGACAATGAATTTTGAAAATTAGTGAATTTCAATAGTGAATTTCGGCAGTGAATTTAAACAGTGAATTTCGAACACAAGTGAATTTCGATAGTGGATAAATAGTTTTGTCCTTTATGCAAAAGTTTCAAAAGACTGTCCTTCTACTTAATTAATGAAATATTTTTGTCCTTCTCCCTCATTCCCCCTAAAATATGGCATGCCAATAATCATACTATTGATCACACAATGATAAATTTAGACTACAATAAAACATGTATAATGCATAAAACAAATATATCGTGTAACATCATGCACATTGTTATAAATCAAGTTCTTGTGGACAAACATATACTGCCTCCGTCCCAAAATGTAAGTCTATTTGAGGTTTTTCAGACATATTAAGAAAGTTGCTTAAATTGATTATGTATTATTAATTTTAATAAATAAATCTAAAATGACATTTGACTGTTATTAATTAAAATTTGTAAAAAATAAGTGGATAAATAATAAATAAAGGTAAAAAAAAAAATGTAATAAATACTTTCTTAATTATCTTAGTTTGCTTCCTTCTTAAGTTCAGCTTTGCAAATTGTCTTAAAAAGCTTTTATCAGCAGTCCAATCATCTTTTTTCAACACAAACATTCCACTTTATCATTTGTTACTAATTTAATTTTGTTATCTATTATCTCTGTCTCATCAAAATTATCCATTTTTTATATTTTGCACAGATTAAAAAAATAATTAATGTATTATATTTTAAATACAAATAGATATATATACCCCTATCTTATCATAATCGTTAGTTTGGAATATGAAATGACCATAGAGAAATTAAATGTGAGAATAAAGATATGTTTGGAAAAAAAATGAATTAAATGATGTATTGGTTTTTTTAAATAGACATGTTTTATGAGACTAATGTTTTTTAAAAAATGGACACTTTTATAGGACGGAGGTAGTAGTAAGGTAGTAAGTTAGCAAGTTTGCTACTTGTGAGTTAAAGATGTACCCTCCCCCCCCCCCCCCCCCCCCTTAATACAATAATACCTCCGTCCCATAAAAAGCGTCCACGTTTTGTGTTGAACATATATTAAGAAAATAATTAATGTGTTATATTATACGTGTAATTCTAAGGTGGAGACTCTCATATAAAGAGTCATCTATGTGTCTTCATCTGGACCACACAGTTTCATTCTGCAATGAAACTGTGTGGTCCAGATGAAGCCACATAGGTGTATCTCCATATTAGAGTCTCCAACTTAGAATTTCTCGTATTATACTATTAATGTATATAAATACTCCTATTTCATAATAAATACTGTTTTGGCATGCCTTTTGTCACGGTCCATAATAAGCGGCGGGTGTTTGACTTTCTTCGGGAGCGGATTTGGAAAAAGCTATCGGGGTGGAATGATAAGCTCTTGTCGCCTGCGGGCAAGGAGGTCATGGTGAAGTCCGTTTTGCAGGCTATCCCTACTTTTATCATGCAGTGTTTCAAAGTCCCGTTCACGTTGGTGCGGGAGCTGGAGCGATGTATTATGGGGTTTTTCTGGGGTGATACCGAGGACAGCGGAAGGTGCGCTGGCGGAGCTGGGATGTTTGTTGTTTTCCGAAAAACTTGGGAGGACTAGGGTTCCGGGATCTAGATATCACCCGGGGATGATGGTAATCGCTGCAGGCCTGGGGCGGCGTCCCTCATTTCTCTGAAGGAGTTTGTTAGAGGGACGAGATCTGTTGATGTCGGGCTTGAGGTGGCGGATATGAGATGGCCGCTCAGTCTTTGTCTTTCATGACGCGTGGGTTTCCCGGCCTCCCTCTTTCCGTATAGCGCATGCCTCTCATTCACCCTCGACAAATATGCAAGTACATGATCTTTTGGCAGTTGATGGTCGGCATTGGAATTTCCCCCTTCTCCAACAAGCTTTCCATCCATCGGAGGTGGACGCGATCCTCCAGACGCTAGTCGCCGGTCCTTCTTATCTGGACAAGCGTATATGGCATTATAATCGTAAGGGGCGTTATACGGTTAAGTCAGGATATTTCTTAGCCCTGAGCTTGCGTGGAGAGCTGTACTCTGAGGCTAGTGGCTCTTCCTCTGCTGAGCCGGATAGAGTGTGGCGTGCGGTTTGGCAGGTGGATGTTCCCCCGCGAGTTCATCACTTTCTATGGAGGTGCTTACAGGGGTGTTTTCCGATTGGAGAGAATCTCTTTAAGCGGCACGCAGCTCGGGGATGGAGTTTGTTTGGCGTGTGGCCGGGAACGAGAGACTATGCGCCACATCCTCTTCGATTGTGATTGTGCTTAGGCAATCTGGGGGGCCTCTTCGTTCGGGGATCAGTTGGTTCGGCAGCCGTCTGGGTTTCACGAGTTTTTTGGGAGCCTATAGGAGTGATTATCGGTGGAGGAGAAGTCTGACTTCTGCATGCTTTTGTGGAACCTCTGGAAGGCGCGTTGTAGTGTAGTGTATGAGGGTACGCCAGTTTATGTCTCTCGTATTGTGTCAGCATCTTCAGCGGCGGCATTGGAGTATAGACAGGTGATGAGTGGTGCTGTAGATGGGCCGAAAGGAATCTCTCATCCGATTGTTTGGCACCCGCCGCCCCCGGCGGCTTGGAAATGTAATACGGATGCCTCGGTGGCGGATACAGGTTCGGGTATTGGGCTGATTTTTAGGGATTCTTTGGGGTCTATAGTGGAGGCATTCTCCTTCCATATTGACCCGGGTGATGCCCCCGGACTGCTGGAGATGCATGCAATTCTCTTGGCTCTTACAGAGGCGGACCGACTGCGCTTACCTTCTATGGTCTTTGAGAGTGTGTTTATCTTACGTTCAGGCTTTATCTCATCCTTCGGAGGATCTTTCGGTTCTGGGTTGTCTGGCTCGAGACTGTCTTGCGATTTCATTGTCTTTTGCTTCCTGTTATTTTACTTTTGTTAAGCATACTGGTAATATCCCGGCGCACCTTCTTGCAAGACATGGTTTCGCGACTGAGGGGAGGATTGTTTCTTGGGGTGCCCAACCCCCTTCTGATGTAATCTCTGCCGCGTTGACAGATTTGCCTTAATAAATTTAAATGTTTTCTTCAAAAAAAAATACTTGTTTTGGAATATGAAAAAAGTAGTATACAAATATTATAAATTTTTGTCCAGAATGACAAAATTATCAGAAAATTGGGATAGAAGGACACTGTAATTTAATAAGGACAAAGGAACAATTATGAAGTAACAAATGTGGAATAGAGTAAATATGAAGTAACAATTGTGAAACACAAAGCAACATTAACTCGTGAAGTAACATTTTTAAAGTAACAATGTGTGTATTTTGTCCTTTATAATCATGAAAATATTACTTTTGTCCTTCCAGACCCATTTATTAATTTTTTTGTCCTCGTCGCCCCTTCCCCCTAAATATTAAATGATATGATAGAGATATGTTTGGAAAATATGCATTAAATGATGTATGATTTTCTAAATAAACATTTTTTATGAGACAATTTATTTTAAGAAAATACACACTTTTTATGGGACAGAAACAGTAGTCATTTAAGGTATAATCACACTGATTAAAAAGATAATTTAAAAATAAAAAAATAATTAATATGAAATATATACCGTTAAAGGATAAAGTTATCCTTTTTTTTTATGGAAAATTAGGGATAAGGACACAATCTGAAATATTTTTAAGTAACGGGACAACTACATATTTTTTATAGGGAGAAGGACAATTGCATAATTTTTATAGCGAGAAGGTATGACAAAAAATGAATCCCGAAAATCGGTGAATCTCCCTAGTGAATCCCGAAATCGGTGAATTTCGATAGTGAATTTCGACGGTGAATCCCGAAAATTAGTGAATTTCGACGATGAATTTTGAAAAATAGTGAATTTCGACAGTGAATTTCGTCGGTGAATTTAAACAAATGAATTTCGAACACAAGTGAATTTCGACAGTGAATAAATAGTTTTGTCCTTTATGCAAAAGTTTTAAAAAACTGTCCTTCTACTCAATTGATGAAATATTTCTGTCCTTCTCCCTCATTCCCCCTTTATTTTACATTTATGTATACTTCCCCTTTAAATAAAATAACTTTAGAATATTAAAAAATACTTTCACAGTAAATTGGGCCTTGATTTTCATTTTTCAACCGCACACTTAGCTTCAAAAAAAAAAAAAAAAAAAAAAAAAAAATTGGTCATGTAAGTGTTGATGTAAGTCAGCATCATATTTTTAATAAAATGAGTGTTCGGAAGAGCCTCTAAACTAGTCATAACAAGCTTATTTCTCTAATGCCAAGTGCAATCGATAGCTTCTCCAAAAACCCGTTTCCAATCATCATCATCAAAATTGTGTTAAGAAATGTTAAAATCCACCTAATTGTCACTTCTTGTGAAGTGATGCAATTTTCTCTCTGGGGGGGGGGGGGGGGGGGGGGGGGGGTGTCATTCCTTAAACAGAGGACAGTCACATAAGGCAAGAAGATTAGATTGCATAGAGGAATGACAAACGATACAAGTTGCATCCACCTCCGGGATTCTAGTGTAAATGAACAAATTAGTCGCCGAAATTTCATGTCTAGATTCCCAAACCAATAAGGGTATTTTGATATTTTGAGTACTTTAATTATGCTATATAAGCCTCTTCTTCTAAACCATAAATCAAGCTTTCCACATTCTTGACAACGTAAATGCAAGCACATCCCTGGTGAGAACCATGGTTCAATTCCCACCCCCGTCCCGAATAAAAATCCCTTTGCCCTCCCCTCCGAAAAAAAAGAGAAGCTCTCTTCATTTTCCTCCACTCCCTTGAAACATAAATCCTAGTATGGTATCAAAGTTAGGTTATTATGCAAAGAAATTCTCAAACCCAACGATTGCGGATTGAACTTCGTGGTGAGTTCGCTAGGAGTATGAGGGAGGCAGGGTGTCCCCGTTCGGGGTTTGGGATGAAGCCCTGACTTTTTTGGTTGGGTTATCACAAGCTTATTTGGTTTCGAAATGAACGTATTCGGTGTTTTTGGTGAGTTTATGCTTCTTCGTCCCTTTCGTATCTTATAGTACGTGGTAAATCTGTTTCTTTAGATATGTTTTCCTTGGTAGAATTGCTAGTAAATCTTATTGTGAGCAGAGGTGGACGTAGGATCTCGAATAAGATTTCCTCCCTTTGTATTTGATCATCTTTTGATTTATTGAAGATCAATTTCTTACCATTATTGTAAGTCTAAAAACATTTAAGAGTATTAGTATATCACGTAAATATACATAACATGTATAGAACAAGTGATGATCATACATAATTATGTATGATGTTATTAAGTATGTGTTAATGCCATTTTGAGATGTAACCTAATAAAATATGGAATAACAATAATCATACTATTGATCACACAATGATAAATTTTGAATACAATAAAAAATATGTAATGCATAAGACAAATATATCGTGTAACATCATGCACATATATCAACATGCATTTTGTTATAAATCAAGTTCTTGTAGACAAACAGATAGTTCATCTTTGCAAATTGTCTTACAAAGCCTTTATCAGCAGTCCAATTAATCATCTTTTTTCAACTTAAACGTAACTCAATGTTGCTACTACTGTATTTCGTTTATATCCCAATTTATCATTATTACTAATTTAATTGTGCTATCTAGTAAGTTAGTAAATTTGCTGCTTGTGCGTTAAAGATGTACTCCCTCCGGTTTTTTCTGTAGTAGTCGTTTAAGGTATAATTACACGGATTAAAAATAATAATTAATGTCTATGATATATATATATATATATAATTTTTTTTTTGAATAAAAATATATGCTGTTAAATGACAAAACAATCTTACTCAGTTACTCCCTCCATTCCTATTTAACTGTCGCAGTACCAAAATCAAAAGAAATCATTTCAAATACATATTTTAATAGTTTTTGCGCTTTTTAATATTATTTTTCAACTTTCTGGGCTCATTCAACCAATAAATCTTTCATATTCAATACACCACTACATTTTTCAAGATTTTTTTTTAATACTATATCCGTCTCATAAAAGGTGTCCACTTTTTATGATGCACACTGATTAAGAAAATAATTAATATGTTGTATTTTAAGTGCTAATGGACATAATCATCCCTATCATATAATAAATACTCTATTGGAATATGTAATAATTATATAAACATTAAATGTTACTATAGGGGTATGTTGGGAAAAAAATGCATAAAATCATGTATTGGTTTTCTAAATGAACATTTTTTATTGGACAATTCATTTTTAAAAAGTGGACACTTTTTATAGGACGTGGGTTTATAAAACAGATAATAAGAAACGAAGAGGGAGCATTATTTTACATTTATGTATACTTTAACATTAAATAAAATAATTTTAGAATATTGAAAAGTCATCTATTACTTTCATAGTAAATTGCTCATCTTTTTTCAACTTAAACGTAACTCAATGTTGCTACTACCGTATTTCGTTTATATCCCAATTTATCATTATTACTAATTTAATTGTGCTATCTAGTAAGTTAGTAAATTTGCTGCTTGTGCGTTAAAGATGTACTCCCTCCGGTTTTTTCTGTAGTAGTCGTTTAAGGTATAATTACACGGATTAAAAATAATAATTAATGTCTATGATATATATATATATATATATATATATATAATTTTTTTTTTGAATAAAAATATATGCTGTTAAATGACAAAACAATCTTACTCAGATTACTCCTCCATTCCTATTTAACTGCATAGACCAAAATCAAAAGAAATCATTTCAAATACATATTTTAATAGTTTTTGCGCTTTTTAATATTATTTTTCAACTTTTAAAATTTCGCCATTCAACCAATAAATCTTTCATATTCAATACACCACTACATTTTTCAAGATTTTTTTTTAATACTATATCCGTCTCATAAAAGGTGTCCACTTTTTATGATGCACACAGATTAAGAAAATAATTAATATGTTGTATTTTAAGTGCTAATGGACATAATCATCCCTATCATATAATAAATACTCTATTGGAATATGTAATAATTATATAAACATTAAATGTTACTATAGGGGTATGTTGGGAAAAAAATGCATAAAATCATGTATTGGTTTTCTAAATGAACATTTTTTATTGGACAATTCATTTTTAAAAAGTGGACACTTTTTATAGGACGTGGGTTTATAAAACAGATAATAAGAAACGAAGAGGGAGCATTATTTTACATTTATGTATACTTTAACATTAAATAAAATAATTTTAGAATATTGAAAAGTCATCTATTACTTTCATAGTAAATTGGGGGCTAAATTACATTTTTAGTCCTGTAACTGGACACGTTTTGCAATTTTGGTCCTGGTTTTTCTTCGGTGACAATTTAAGTCCTTTAAGTGGTTTTTTTTTACAAAAATAGTCCTGAACGCCGGAAAATGTGGACTGGACAACTTTTCCGGCCAAATATCATGCCAGGTCATCCTATTTTATCCACATCAGCATTTTTTCTTCTTAAAATTAAATAAATCCCCTTTTCCATGTCACCTTCATTTTATTACATTAAAAAATTATTTCCCTAGATCAACCTTAATTTAATAATACACCAAATCCAAAATAAAATTCCCCTCTTCCGACATAACCCTCCTTCCCCTGACAGAGTTGCAATTGGGCGACTCCATTACCCCTAATTTCTCTACAAAATCCCTAATTTCTCAACAAAATCCTTAACTATATATTCTCTGGTTCTTGTTCGAAATTGAATCGATGAATTGGATGAAGAAATAGCCTTTATAACCTTCATAACCAATCGACCACATTCTCGATGAGGTTTAACTCGAGTTGTTTCAAGCCCAGTAATTGAAGTCAACGGAGGTGAAAAATAGCTAAAATGTCGATTGATTTCTGTTGGTCCCTTGGAAAGGCTAACACAAGTTTAGAAGGGGAGGTGAATAAACTTGTCACCAAAAACTATTCCTAAGCTGGAAAAGCCCCAGGAACTGATCGAGTTTCTCTGAAACTCAAACTGATCTTTAGTTCAGTTTTGTTCCTGTCCCTTAACTTGTGCGGAGTTCAGTTAGCTCAACTGAATATAAGTTAATGCGCTGACTTATATTTAGTCTTGTCAACTGGCAGCGGATAAAACTAGCCTTTAGTGCAATAGATGTGTGAATAGAAATCTAGACCTTCTATGTATCAGTTCTGTACTGACTCAGTGTCTGGTGTTTGCTGAGTGATAATGCAATAAATAAAACAAACACAAATTCATAAAGTAAATCAACACAAGATTTGTTTATGGAAGTTCCGGGTGGTGTAATCCCGTACGTCTCCCCTTCTCTTGTGGCGTAGGAGGTATCACTAGAATAATGAGATAGCCGTTACAAAATCCTGGCACTATGACAGTCCTTCACGACACCCAAGTTTCACTGTCTACACAAAATGAAGAAAGGTGAGATTGCTCCCTTCATCCTGCACACTGATCTCTCGGAGGTGGAATTGCTCCTTCACCAGCTCACCACTACTACCAACACATAGTTCTCAGACTGCACCAACAGCTGTGGCAACCAAGTTGCAACCGTATGAAGAAAGGTAGAATTGCTCTCTTCAAACTATGCACAGCCAACCCTTTTTCACAAAGGTTAGGTTTAGAATTAACCAAGGATTAATTCAGTGAGCTGTCTGATTCTTCTGGATCTGAATTTGTAGCTCCAAGATGCCTTCTTTTCCCCTTAATGGGTTACCGGATCTTTCTTTGATGTCTTCAAGGCAATTCCGTTGGCTTCCCCTTTTCTAGATATATCTGATCTGATTTTGTGGATCTGGATTTGGATCTTAGAGTATATGCTTGTAAGGCTCTTTTTCTGATCCTCCTCTCTCTCTTCTTTGAGTGATTCTCTTGTGTATTTATAGGGATGATGTAACGGTCACTAGCTCTTGTAGCCGTTACACTTGTCGTTTAGCCAACGTTCACATGTACGATCTTTTGTCGTATAGTCAGTTTGAATTTAAACAAGGCCTTAACTCAGTTTTCTACTCTTCTTCAAAACTGAGTACCTTGTATACTTAATATCTTACTTCAATAGACTAAGTCAGAGTACACCAATCAATTTCTTCTTATTCAGTCAACTGATAATCTTTGTCCTTAAGATTATTCAGTTTTACATGATCTATAACTCAGTTTCATGTCACCACAGACTTGCCTGAATCCTGACTTATAGTCATGACTTAATTAGCTTCCAACTGAGTTTGCCACCTCAGTTCTTCAGTTTCCTGTAACTGAGTTTGTGTCCCTCAGTTCTTCAGTCTTCTAGATAAGTCAACTGAGTCTGTGTCCCTCAGTGAACTTATCTTCTTCAGTTCTAGCATAACTGAGTTTGAACCCTCAGTTCTTCATGTGCATATTCAGTTTTCTTGCTATAACTCAGTTTTCTTGTTGTGACTCAGTTGTTCGCCTAGTTCCTATTCTATTACAATGCTTGTCTGAAACAACCTATACAAAGTTCAGACTCTAGATAGAACTTATACATTTATCTCTAGACCATTTCTTGCTTCTTCTTTTATTATGCACTATAACAGTTAGTTACGACTTCATCATCATGGGTTGTAAGTGATTTGTCTAATTTCGTGACGAATCATCATCAAAACATAAATAATATTTCCAACAATTTCTTTTCTTTTTAAGGATGAAGATAGCCTTGTTTTTCAATTGAAATATTAGATAAATCTTCAATAATTTCATCAATGTTGCTTCCAATTTCGCTGCCTAAGCTCTCAGTACACATTTCCAAGCTTTTTGTGCTTAGATTTAAAGAAGAATGCTTTGTTAAAGGATGAACATACACTTGCTCTATTTCCACCGTCATACCGTCATACCGTCATTTGTTAGTTGTGATGGGTGGCATTAGAATTTTCGATCGCTAATAGGAAGCTGCTCCACCCCAATTCGCCATTATCATCGCCCTTTCCACCGTCGGAGTCAGCATCGTCTTTTTCCAGTGGATCATGAACTGAAATGGGCTAGGAATTTCTTGAATCTTGGTGAGTCGATCGATTTTCAAATGAGAGTTGTGGTTCAACACATGAGGGAAATTCTTGGCAGATAATTGAGGACATTTTGTTGTAGAAGAAGAAACAGAGGGGAGAAATTACAGGAGGGCAATAGCAGGGTAAAAAAGGAAATAGATTTTCAGGTGGGTAGAAAAGGGTTAGGGATTTGCATATTGAAGAAGCCATAATACCTGATTGCTTCGTAGATTTCTGCAAATTTTGTGCAGATTTGGAGAAAGATCTAAGCAATTTGCTGTCATTTTTTTTCTATAAGAAACATGAGGGATGAAGACGTGAGGGGAAGAAGAAGATTTGTGGGAGGGGGTTTGTTTGTCGGAAGAGGGGGGTTTTGGATTTATTTAATAAATGGTAGACTTTTTTTTATTTAATAAACAAATATATGGTGACTTGGCATTTTATTTTTTTCATTTTTTTAAAAAGAATGCTGATCTAGCAATTATTGATGACGTGGAACAAATTTTGGCCGGAAAATTTGTACAGACAGCATTTTCCGGCCTTTAGGATTATTTTCGTAAAAAAAGGACCACTTATAGGACTAAACATGTCACCGAAGAAAAAACAGGACCAAAATCGAAAACGTGTCCAATTACAGGACTAAAATTGTAATTTAGCCGTAAATTGGGCCTTGATTTTCAACCATACGTTGAGCTTCCAAATATACAATCGTTTTTTTTAATACAAATAAAAAAAACAATCGTTCATGTAAGTGCTAATGTAAATAAACAAACTTAATATAGTGTTAAAGTGGGATATAAGTGATGGATGACCATCAAGCATCATCATTTTCTACGCATCTCGTATGGTTTATAATTTCACATTGATGATTGGGAACCGTCTATGGCTTATACAAGATATTTTGAATCAGATTTACATACTCTTCAACATGAAAAACTTTTGGAACTTTAATTTATCATTTATAATGATATTTTTAATGTTTCACATAATATCAAGGGTTTGGTTAATCGGAGAATACAAGTTGTCCTTTATTTGGACTATATTCGGCAGGTTCGCATATTCTGGCGGACTTGCACATTTTCGTCAATCCAATTGTCATCCCGTGGATTATTATGAACTAAGAGAGGCCCAATGTGATGATGTATATGTCCAAATGAGGAGAATGATTTCTTACTTTGATTATTTTAACAGATTTGGGCCAAAGAGAATGGATCAAGCAGTAAAGAGAAGAGAAGATGAGTTTTCTGCTACTTTCTTTTTAGTTGGAGTCTTATTATTATTATTGGTGTCCAATAAGGCATTCCAAGGACATCTAGCACGAAAATTTACAAGTCTTATGGTGATTGATTCCATGAAATCTTCATTTGTTTTGGTAGATAATCAATCAATCTGATTGGTGGATTATTTACTATTGAATTATTTGAAGATCTCTTGTATTTATGGAATTATCTTTTTTATTTTATTTCACTTAGACTTAGGAGTTGTCTAGATTCATTTTTATTTTATAATTTCTTATTTTATTTATTTTTTAGAAAATAAATTGCCAACTTCTTTGGCCTATAAAAGGAGGGGCACACCATATGTATTTGACACATTGAATTGATGAATAATATTGTTATTGTGAGTTGTTTTCTCATTAGAGTTTGTTAAGGGTGTTTTTATATGTTTTATAACGTTATATTTTATAATGATTTCCCCCATATTCATATAATTTGCATAGAAATTAAGGGTTTAATCGAATTATTGAGCAAATGAGTTTTAAAAGTCTTTAAGTGTAAACTTGAGCTAATTTCGTGATTTTATTGGTGATTATCTATGGTTTTACACTTTGCGTGTTTTTATGGTTTTGAAGGTACATTTACATGTCATGGAAAGGGATTGAAGGAGCTGAAAAGATACTTGATTGAAGGTTTAATGGAAGGAGAAAGATGCAAGTTGAGGATTGGAATGAAGATTTGAAAGCTGAACGCACGTTTGATGTTCCGTCCAGTGGACTGGCGTCCAGAAGTGGTGGACGGGAGTCCAAGAGGAGCTTTTGATTCAGGATGTTCAGATTTTCAGTGGACGAGCGTCCAGAATTGCATAGGACGGGCGTCCAATCCAGCTCGGCCCGACTCGAAGATTTCAAAGCGGTGGACTGGCGTCCAGAGGCACTGGACGGGCGTCCAGCCGCCGCCATTGCCAAAACCGACTTCGAAATCTATATATAGACGCGTTTTTCCAACCCTAAAGAACCACAATTCGATCCTTGGCCGCCCTAGGCCCTTTGGGGGCGCCCTAGTTGCGTTTTCCCACCATCATAAGCATCTTTTTATCTTCCTTTTTATTTATATGATTTGTATTCCAACGATGGATAGAGGCTAAGCGTTTTGAACAAGCTTGTGAAGCCGATCGAGCATCAACTTGATTTCTTCTTTGGATTTGTTTTGTGAGTTTTATTAAAGCTTGTATCTTTATTATGCTTTTATATTGATTATGCAATTATATCGATGGATTGTTGCTTATTGATGTTTAACGTTTGATGAAAATTGTTGTTAGACCTAGATCACCGTAGTAAAGATTAGATTTTTAACCTAAAAATAACGAGAGTTGCTAGGTTAAATTTCTAGGTTGCTAGATTGAGAAATCTTACACCTTTGTTTTGGAAGCGTTAATCTTTAAGATCGAGAGATGAGAGATTAATAGGCGAATTATCTACGAGAGTAGGAATTCATACCTTTGATAGGTGAACCACATCTTTATTAAATCTTCACTAACCGATCTAGGGTAGAAATTGAGAGTTGCGAGATAGGTGGATCATAGCTTGTTCTTCGCTAAAATTAATTGAAATCATCTTTGTGCCTTGTTCTTCGTTGTTATCTTAGAAGTTTATTTTCTTTTTAGTTTATAGATTAGAGTTATTTTTGTTCGCAACGATCTTTCCTGGCTTTGGACTGACAATCCTCTGTCCAGTTTATTTTCCGTTTTAGTTTAGGTTTAGTAATAATAAATAGTATCAATCTTAGGAAAATTAATGAACTAGATACCCCGATTCCCTGTGACCGACTCCGGTATTAATCGCTATACTACGATCCCTACACTTGGGGAATACCGGATTTATAAATTTTATTACTTGTTTGCTTTGTTAGATAAAATCCGTGACAGAGTTTTACAACTTTTGTTAAGTGCATTTTAAGTTTGTGAGCAAACCTTAAAGTGTTCATTGCAGTCTTTGGTTTAAAGATCATTAGAATGGTCTTGGCTTCTTCATAGCAATTAGTTCTTCTAGTCTCATCCTTGAGTTAAACTACTTTTGCTCAAGTCTTTTCTTTCATCTTATTCTATTTTTCCTTTTCATTTTGATCTAAACGTGGTTATTCATTGTATTACTTAGGGTTCTTGACAAATTCATTGTTAAGGGTCCAAGGTATACATCAGTTGGTAGCAGAGCAAGTAGTTCAATCCATTTGTTTTGGTGTTGCTGATTTGACTAAATTGGTGATTTATTTGTGATAAAATTTAAGATTTTTTTGGGGTTTTATGAGTATTAAACGAATTGAAATAAAACGTCTACATTTTCTCTTTTTATTGCATCTCAAAATTCGAGTCAGATAATACTGAAAACTGCACCCCAACACAGAATACTCTGTTCTGAAATTCTGCAGCAGTAGATCTTCTTTCGATTTTCGTTTGGGTGGGTTACCAAATTCCAAATTCATTGAAAATTGGTGGTGTGATAGGAAATTGTCTGTTCTGAAACTTTTTCCTTTTGAGTTTTTCCATATTCATGATCACAATCGGTGAAATAAGTCACTGCTACAATTCTGGAAAATTTTGACAGATTGAGTCAGTTGACAAGAAACGATTGTTTGGTCAACCTATAAAAGTCCAAAAACTCTGAATTTTGTATATCATCTACATAACTCATTATTCTACAAATTTCCTTTTCGCTTCCAGTTGAAATTCGTTTTTGTTTGGGCTGCACGCGCCAGTAAGTGCAGGACTGAATTTCGGACAAAATCAGAAAGTTGTCACCGAACTCAGATCCAAGTTTTTCAGATTCATTTAGAGTAAAAAAAAAGAAAACAATTAAAAAAAACATAAAAAGGGAAAAAAAGAAAAAGAAAAATAAAAGTCATATAAAAGGGTCATACACTCAAAAGATGCCTCAAGTCTGTTACATCTTTGATATCTTCCACATCTACTCCATTCTTTTGTCTTTTCTTCTCACATTTGAATCCATCCTAGCCTTCTCTTCTTGATATGAGGACTAAGGATACAGTGATTCACAGAGCATTGCAAACATATTATTATGCACTTTTTAATCGTTTATTACTCTAATTGAGAAAGAGCGGTAAAAGGCAATTGTGTGGTGAGTATATAAGAGGGGAGAGAAAGGCCATAGTGAATCATCAATCACTCAAATAAAGTGTGAAAGTGAGGATTTTTATTTTCTTTTTGTCTCTCTCTCTCTCTCTCTCTCTCTCTCTCTCTCTCTATATATATATATATATATATATATATATATATATATATATATATATATATATATATATATATATATATTTCTTTCTTTGTAAATAAAAAAAATAATGTCACATTATATTTCCTTTTCTTGGGGAAATCCTAATTACGATTCTATAAAATCTTTTGATATTAGTAAAGGGATCTAAAACTCCTTATACTCATGGTGAAGATCTTAAGACTAGTAAGGGAACAACTTGTAAATATCATTATTCTAGTTCCTTTAAAACTAAAGATTTATATTGTTTCATTTGTAATGATTATGGGCATTACGATCATATATGTCCAACTTTGAGGAAACAACATAATGATTCGGTTATTGATCATAAGCACATAAGAAATGCCAAATTTCCTTATTGTAATTCTCGTGATTCTTTTTGTTCCAGATCTACAAATTTGGCACAAAAAGACGATGTACAAAATCTTGAGTTAAAAAAGGCATGGGTTGAATTGGTTGAGAAAAATAAAATTAAAAAAATGGTCAAAAAAGAAATTGAAAAGAATAACGAGGAGGGAGAAAATGAAGTTGGAAATCCGAGAGATTTTGAGGGAGAAAAATTGGTCGAAAAAGAAAAATTTTGTGAGGATGTGAGGATTTGTAATTTTATAAATGCTTCCACTTTGGTTTATTGTGAGCAGGTTGGTGAAAGAAAGAAACACTTGAATCATGAACAAGTGTTTGCGATTAAGGTTAAAGAAGTGTAGTCTTCTGATTCCTAGCAAACTGAGGAGTTCTATACAAGAGTCATGGTGATGGACCGAATTTGTTTGGTAAGGATTGATAATACTCGTGTATCTAATGTGGTAAGCCAAGAAACTGTAGAAAAGCTTAATTTGAAAACTTTTGATCATCCAAACCCATATAGTCTACAAGGGCTTAATGAGTTTGAGGAAATTAAGGTTTCAAAACAAGTTGTGATTTTATTTTCTCCTAGGACTTACCATGATCAGATCTTATTTGATGTCATCCCTATGCTTAATTGTCATATAATATTGGGAAAACCTTGGTAAATTGAAAAGCAAGCTAAGTATGATGGTAAACTTAACAGGTTTCGATTTATGCGAAATAAGAAAACCATTATACTAACTTCTTTGAGCAATCAACAAGTTCTTGAAACTCAATTAAAAATGGCTAATTCAAGAAAAGAGTTATCTTTGAAATGTTTCAGCCAAACAAATGAACTTGTTGAACCAATGGTGCAAGATAATGGCATGGGTTGTAATGTGCTTGAACCTAAATTTGATCTTAATTCCTTGAATGAAAAATGCGAGCATGATTTAGAAATGGATCCAACAAATTCTATGCTTGAGAATGAATCTAATGTGTGTTTGGATTTAAATGTTGAAAATCTTGAAATCAAGTGGTATAAAATCCCTTGTTGGACGAGGTAGAATCAAGTGTAACTGATTCCAGTGTCCTTGATAATTTTCATGTTTATTCTAATGAACCTTATCAAAAGGAACTTGATGCACTTAATTCTAATTGTTATGAAATGATTCAATTTGAAGATGTTGATATGAGTAAAATTCACGATGTGATTGAAACACAATCTTTTGTTGGTAAATCATGTCTTATGCAGGTTGAAGAATCTTCACCTCTTGGTGTTTGTGGAGATAAAGATGGGAGTTTTATAGAAATAAAAGACATAAGATCTTTTCATCATTACTTAGATCCGTTTCTAAGTGATCATGAAAATATCTTTAATTCTCATCATTTTGGTGATAGTAATTTGCATGTCTCTCAGTTGTCCAATATATATTCTTTTATTGACACAATTGAATGTGATGAAAATAAGGCTAAATTTGGCAAAAACGATTTAATTGATTTTGTGAGAAAGAAAGTGAAAGCTGAAGCATATCATCTTTATTTTAGTTGTCTACTATATAAAAATGTTGACCTTAGTGAACTCGGAATTTTGCAGAACTCTTATGCTTTATCCCTTTTCAAAGATAACTTAAGCATATGTGAAGTTTTTGATAAGAGAATTGTCTCGGATTGTATCTAATGAAAGAAATAGAGGTTAATACCGGAGTCGAATCACAGGGAATCGAGGTTGGTCTAGTTCTTAATTTCTCTAAAGTTGTCACGAAAAACAATAAACTGGACAGAAGATCTAGAATCCAAAGCTAGGAAAGATAGTTACGAGCCAAACTAATGAAAATAATTCTATTCTAAAAAGATAATAAAATTACTAAGATGATAACAAATAAATTGAAAACGAACAAGCAATGATCCACCGATCTCACAACCCTCAACTTCCTCTCTAGATTGTTTAGTGAAGATTTAATGAAGATTGTGGTTCACCTATCAAAAGTATGAATTTCTAATCTCTTAGATAATTTCCTATTAATCTCTCATCTCTCGATCTTAAAGATTAACGCTTTCATAACAAAGGTGTAAGATTTCTCAATCTAGCAACCTAGAAATTAACCTAACAACTCTCGTTATTTTTAGGTTAAAAATCTAATCTTTACTACGGTGATCTAAGTCTAACAACGATTCTCATCAAACGTTAAACATCAAATCGCAACCATCTCTCGATTTAAATTGCATAACAATATGAACATAATAAAGAAACAAACTTTATTTAAAACTCACAAAACATCCAAAGATTGGAATCAAGTTGCTCGATCGGCTTCACAAGCTTGTTCGACCATGCTCTAGTCTTTATTCATCGTTGGTATGCAGAAAAATAAAAAAAAGTAGATAAAACTATGTTTATGGTAGCAAGAGGAAGCAGCAAAGTCGCCCCCAAGGGGCCTGGGGCGGCCAAGGATGGAATTGTATCTAATTTAGGGTTCAGAAAACGCGACTATAAATAGGTTTTTAATGTCGGTTTAGCTGAGGCGGCGGCTGGACGCCCGTCCAGCTTGTATGAACTTCTTCGAGTTGGGCCGAGTCTGATCAGACGCCCGTGTTAGGTGTAGTGCCCGAAAGACAGTTTGTGTAATTGTTTTTAATAATGAATGAAAGAATTTTTCTCACCTTATTACTTGCTTTGTTCTTGTAAAGTAATACACTGCTGCAAACCCTAAGTATATGTGTATGTAACCACTTAACTCAGTGTATGGATTACGCGTGAGGATTGAGTTAGTGGAGATATGCTTAAACTGTTAGTCCGTGGTGAACTTAATCAGAGTTTAGGGTCTCTTGGTTAAAACACCAATAATGCGCCCGAACACCTTAGGGTGTGATAGTCTTATCCGGTTTGTCGGTAGAGGGTACCTACGTGGGGCATTTATATATGATGGCATTCATATAGATTGGACCGATTTAATCGTATTTCTCGATATAATTCCGTAATCGAGGAATCTTATTAAATCATTAGATGATCATATATGGATCAACCTTAATCCCGAGGTGATCACAGTGTGCCGCTTGTCCCGGGGTAGTGTTTGATGTGTTAGTTACGGTTCACTTAGATATGTGTTCCAAGCCACTTCTCATTGGCACTATCTCCGGATGAGTGAGTAGTTCGATTTTCACAAACATGGAATCCATTCCTTCCCTGCGAAGAAGTAGAGAACGATCCCTTATTTGTTAGCCTTAAGAAAGTGATCGATCCCGGGAGTTCATATTATACTAATCGATCACTAGTCAGATATGTGAACTAATTGATCATCAGGGGGTTGATGGTAAATAAGGATAAGATATTCTGAGTAGGGTTCACGGAGACTTCCCACTCAGAATGGACAGTCTATGGAGGGTTAATCCGTATGTAGTGATTATATCAATGGACGCTTATTCACTCATGGGTTGAGTATAAGTATACATCTATAATCGGTAGAGTTCGGTTTCGGGTTTATGGTGGCCTAATCCCGGAATTAATAATTAATGTACTTATTATGTTCGATGAATAATTAATTATTGGAGCTACTTGGTTATAGGTCCATGGTCCCCGATGTGGCTTACGTAATTCGGACTAATAATCTTGTTATTTGGGCCTCGGTGATAATTAATTGGGGGCTAATTAATTGATATGCATGAATATTATTTAGTTGGGAAATTTAAATAATATAATACACGAAAAGACATTTTACGTGGGCCCAGTGGGCTTAGTGTGGCGCCAATATGTCTTGGATTTTCCAAGAAATTAATTTTCCTGGATAATGACATATTGTAATTAGTTATTTATTTGTTAAATAATTAATTGGATAAATAAAAGAAAATAATTTATTTATTATTTATCTCTTAACTATAAGGATAATTATATTTTCTTATTATAAGATTGTAATTATCTCTTATTTTTATTGGATAATAATAATTAGAATTATCTCTTTTATTTTGTTAAACCGATTGGGTATAGGTTTTCTCTCTTGGATTTTGCCTATAAAAAGAGAGTTCTCCCCGAGCCCTAGGTGAAGAGAGGGCCACGAAATTTATAGAGAAAAAAGGCTAAGGAGTTCGATCCTTAGCTCCACCCGGTTGGAGAAAAACTTGGAGTTTTTCTTGGAAGCATATCTAGGAGGTTCTCATATCAAGAAGGGTGTCCACCAACCACCGTTTGGAGAACACATTGGAAGATCAAGGCTTCTCATCCTAAGATCTTGGCTTCTCTTCCTACTATTGGTAACATGATCTTAACCCCCTTGTAGTAGTTTAAGTCCTTTAATTATGTATTGTGATGTATGAATCGTGATCCATCCGCTGCGCGTAGATCTAATTCGTTTAGATCTAAGAACCTGCATCCTTCAGCCCGTCCTATGTAAATTTGAACGCTCGTCCAACAAAAAGCTGTCTTCCCTGAATCAAATTTCTTTCGTGGACGCCCGACCTCTTGCTCAGACGCCCGTCCTGATGGACGGAGTGGCAAACGCACGTCTAGATTGCTTGATATCTTTATTCCAAGTTCCACTTGCATCTTCCTCCTTTCCATTTAAACTCCGGTTGGAAATCTTTTTAGCTTCCTCCATAACATGCAAGCGTACCTACAAGATGATAGAAATGTGCAAAATGTAATACCGTATAGATAAATAGAAAATCACTAATAAAACCACGTAATAAGCTCGAGTTTGCACTTAAATCATTTCTATACGCATTCTTCCAATATTTCACTTAAACACTTACTTTTCTATAAAAAGTAATAAAACACAAAGGAAATTGCTATGAAATAAAGTCGTATAAACCGTAAAAATCACCGTTAACAAGAATGAGCATAAGTTTGCTAAAAAGGGAAAGGTTTTCGAAAGTTTGTCGAAGTGAAATTTCTGCAAAGAAAAAGATAGTAAATTTATTTGATTTCTTTGTGAATAATAGAGGAAATAATATCAGTGGAATAGATTTATTGCGGAGGAATATTAAACACAAAGTTAGAAGGACTAATCCACTAATCTTTTATTCTAGCTTTGTTGTTTTTGTTGGTTGTGGATGGCAGGATCATGATGATGTAGTCAGATTATCGCTGATGTTTTGGATTCGAGGATGAATATTTTCAGAGGGGGAGGATATGGTGGATGACCATCAAGCCATCATCATTTTCTACACATCTCGTATGGTCCACAATTTCACATTGATGATTGGGAACCGATTGTGGCTTATATCAAGATATATATTTGAATCAGATTTACATACTCTTCAACATGGAAAACTTATGGAACTTTAATTTATCATTTATAATGATATTTTTAATGTTTCACATAATTATTAAGGGTTGGTTATCGGAGAATACAAGTTGTCCTTTATTTGGACTATATTCGGCAGGTTTGCATATTCTGGCGGACTTACACATTCTGTCGATCCAATTGTCATCCCGTGGATTATTATGATCTAAGAGAAGCCCAATGTGATGATGTATATGGCCAAATGAGGAGAATGATTTCTTACTTTGATTATTTTAACATATTTGGGCCAAAGAGCATGGATCAAGCACTAAAGAGAAGAGAAGATGGGCTTTCTGCTACTTTCTTTTTAGTTGGAGTCTTATTATTATTATTATTGGTGTCCAATAAGGCATTCCAAGGCCATCTAGCAAAAAATTTACAAGTCTTATGGTGATTGATTCCATGAAATCTTCATATTATTTTGGTAGATAATCAATCAATCTGATTGGGGGATTATTTACTATTGAATGATTTGAAAATCTCTTGTATTTATGGAATTATCTTTTTTATTTATTTCACTTAGACTTAGGAGTTGTCTAGGTTCATTTTATTTTACGATTTCTTATTTTATTTTATTTTCTAGAAAATAAAATGCCAACTTCCTTGGCCTATAAAAGGGAGGGGCACACCATATGTATTTGACACCTTGAATTGATGAATAATATTGTTATTGTGAGTTGTTTTCTCATTAGAGTTTTACAACTTTTGTTAAGTGCATTTTTAGTTTGTCAGCAAAGCTTAAAGTGTTCATTGTAGTCTTTGGTTTAAGGATCATTAGAAGGGTCTTGGTTTCTTCATAGCCATTGGTTCTTCTAGTCTCATCCTTGAGTTAAACTACTTTTGCTCAAGTCTTTTCTTTCATCTTATTCTATTTTTCCTTTTCATTTTGGATCTAAACGTGGTTATTCATTGTATTACTTAGGGTTCTTGACAAATTCATTGTTAAGGGTCCATGACATACATCAATAAGTGGAAAAAAAATAAATGATGTATTAATAATCTAAAATGATAGATATAGATGAATAAAACCAATTTTAAAAATTGACGGTTAAAAAGCACGGATGGAATATTTCATATATAGGATGCACTTTGATGGATATTAATGAACTCCTAATTTACTATTCGTGAAATATTTGTCCATTTTCAAATGTCACTAGTTTTGTAAAATAAAAATTGAAATAGTTTGGTCGTCACGTTATTTGATTTATTTTATTGGGTTATAAACATATGTGATACGTAGTTTGGTGTATTAGTGTGATAAGTTGTTTGTATAAGTGTGCATGCAATTCCTCTTGTCCTATTTCTAGGCTGCTGAGGTGTACTAGCTGTTGCAACATATTTGGGTATATATTCTATATGGATCTTGCAAGCAGATGTAATCATGAACAATGAATGTTCAGTAATGAAAGAGAAAAGTTTCTGCATTTTGATCTTGTTATTATTTTAAGTTGGTATCAGAGCTGGATGGCAAATGCCGATGGCAGCTTTGGTGTCTTCTTCGACTACACAGAGTGGAGGACCACCCATCTCCACCGGAGTCTCAACTTTGCCCTTTGCAGTTGGGTCAATCGGAGCGATTCCATCTGTTGGTTGTACAGGAATGTCGGGACCATTTCCATCACAGCTATCACCGCTTCCACAACCCTTATTTGGAGCTTCACTACCTGTTCTGCATCCGATACTGAGTGGAATCAATACTCTTTGTGTAACGCCCCGTTCCGGACACCGAGTCCTTATCCGGAAAAGAAACGTTCGGCACGTATAAAATAAAAATAAATTCATTTTATACGTAAGCCTCTACTACGTCGTATCAAATTAAAGGCAAAACGGAAGCAAAACTCGGGTATATAAAATTTTTCCCAAAATTAAAGATTAGAAAAGAAATCTAAGGGTAGAAATGTAAAATTTTTTACATTTGGAAAAGTACGAAAATCCCAAAAGACAGAATACGACAAATCGTCAAAACCGGCGGTCTACCTCAAAAGTAACGAAAGTACAACCAAAGAAAAGCAGAATAGAAACATCTTGATTGTAATACCCTACTCCCGACCCCTAGGTCCACTGGGGTCATTCTAGGAGGGGTTGCGAAGCTCTCGCCGCGACTTCAATAAAAATACTAGAAAACCCAAGATAATCCTCTAAATCCACAATTTAACATAATAAATCCACAAGTTAATTTTACATTAATTCAATAACTATTTCCATTACAATATTACAACCCATAAAATTACAAAATCTCTTACAATTAAATGAAGTACCATCAGAAACAAAAATTTCAATTTCCTCGCATCTCGATCAATCAACTCCTATACTCTTCATTACCCTCGATCATTAACCTGTATTTAATTATAGAAACAAAAACAAACAAAACAAAACAGAGAAACAAAGAAACAAAGAAAACGAGGCGTCAACAAAAAAGGCTGGTATGAGCCGCGTGTGCAAGTGTTATATATATAATAATAATATTAATATATAAAAAAAAAAAATATATATATATATCTTGATCAACTTTTAGAAATAACAGCGGAAGTCTTTTATTAGTTGATAGAACAAATGAAAAGTACAAATTTCAATATTGAAGTGCACGAGCATTAAGAAAAAAAAACATGTCGAGTTTATTTTACAAGCATCAGCTTTGGCCGAGCCGATGAGTCAAGAAACGCCCAAACACCATATGTACCCAAGGGATTTCAACCGCACTTCACGAGAACTAGCCATGCCTGACAACTCCGGCCGATTGTCAGGGAAAAGAATCAACCTTCACCGTGCAAAACTCCTACACGGCTCCAGCCAACCCTATCCATGCCCTAGGACCCACGCACCAACCGTCAGCCCTTGCTTTCCCGGCTGTAGCATGAATCTTCGGGGAAAAGGTACCGTCCCCACTCTTACGAGTGAGCACTCTAGCTACTGTCGGAAAGACTTCGAGTCAAGAGGCCCCGAGACCGGTGACTAGCCGTTCTCCTAGAGCAGTAACTCTAATCCCCCTAGCCACCAGAGCTTTGACACTTTCGTGTCACGAGCGAGCGAGCAAGTATATTCCGTCAATTCCAAGTATCAGTTTTATTTAATTATAAAAATGTGCACTAGCTCAAATCAAGTCGTTTAATTATAAAGAAATAATTTAAAAATGACTTCCGAGTTTAGAAGTTCATTCGATATATATACACAAAATATTTGAAAATAATAGAAAACACACTTTGGCTTTATATCAAAATAAAAGACTCACCTATAATCCAAGCATCCGATTAATGTTATGCTATATACCTCGATCAAAACTCTAAAATTCTTGATCCGTAAAGGAAACCACGTTTTCATTTAGCTCCTCTTAAAACCTGCTTGTTACATATTTCTTTTCTTAAAATGCAAACAATTGCCCAAGTCTCTTTTACCCCAAATGATTCATCACTCTCCTGTGCGTAAACACCTCCTTCTCCACCTCTTTAATATCCGACAAATATTTAACGCCTTTCATACAACCAACACTTTACTCACATTCTAATTTCTTAGCCTCATGTATCAAAATCTTACTTCCTCCTCGTCATGATCATTCTGTTCCTCAAACAGTTACCAATTAAAAGATGGTGGTTGATCGAATGCAGTGATCGTGTATCGAATCATTGGTTTGTGAAACGGAAGTCGTGGGCTGCGTATGAGAGGCACCAGCAGCTCAAAGCTATTGCGGTGGATTAAGTACGTATAATTTGATGGGTGGTGGCGTCACCGAAATGACGGAATCTTTGTATGCGAAAAGGTTTTTTAAAAGAAGAACTCGACGGTAGATACTACTACTCCTATGGCTTGATGATAGTGGTGGCAACCAACTGCCGTGAGGAATGAGATGGTGATTATGTGAAGGGCTGTCTTTAAGTAATTTCCGGCAATGATCGAGTGTCTAGTGGTGGTATATAGGTGTGGTTCTTAAACGAAAAAGAGTCATCGGTACTATATGTACAATAATCTGATCTCTATATATTAATTAGATCCATTTAATACCTATTTTCCCTAGCCGCAGAATTGATGCTAATTAAGAAAGTGTTAAAATTCTCCTCGGTTACCTTAAAACTAATAACACTGTCCGTTTCTAATTCTTTTCTAACTTAAGAGTGTTCCTGATATTTAATGTTCTATAAATGAGTTCCATTACAAATATATATATATATATATATAGCATTGTTTTTACTATCTTCTAAGAATATATATATATAGTTATAATCCCAGTAATAATAACGTGGACTTAATTTTTTTTGATCTATGCATATCTATAAAAATAATTCTAACAAAATAAAGTATTATGTAATTTTATTTATAAGATTGGTCACAAATACGATTATAAGAAAGATAGTACTAATAATAATTATTATTCATATTTTGACAACTATACCCTTTTCGTTTTATGATAAAATTTGGGGCGTTACATTGATTCTTCAACGAGCGGCGTCAAACGTCGTCGTCAAACTCTTCCTCGAAAACCTGTTCGTCTTCTCGTCCCCAAACACATAGAAAAAGTATGCATTCGAGGTAAGTACAACGTACTTAGAAAGAAAGAGAAGCTATGAAAGCAATCATAGTTATAACGAAAAGTTAATTATTTAATTAGTTGATTAAATGAGACCAACTCCATCTAGGGTTCACTTCATGCTCATCAACACGTTGTGACTAAGCGTTTCTAACTTAGCCTATCTATGTTACAACCGCACTCAAGGGCACTACGCGCATCCGCCTCGGCGAGTCCCTCCGTACTTAGGGTCTTTGACCTACGAGTTCTTCTACCTCGGGGACACTCTTTTGCAACATATTAGTGGATCACACCAATACCCACGAAGTCTAGAAAAGGTAGACTCCGATAGCACGCACACCTCGGCGAGTCCCTCCGTACTTAGGGTCTTTTGACCTACGAAGTTCCTCCACCTTCGAGAGGTAGCACATGCATCGCGATTTAGCCCGGTGCCTAGCCAAGAGAGACATGTTGTTTAATCTTTTACTAGTCACATACGTTGTTTATTAAATTATTAACTAGCCAACCTAAGTGTTTTCAAATAATCTCCTCCCACATACTACTCTCTTCCTAGACCACTAGACACGGACAAGTCCTAGCACATACACGTACATTGATGAATCCTAATTCATCAAAGCACAAGCCTATCATGCTCTTCCGACGGATCCGAACTTCAACTCCCTTTAAGAGTACATTCGGTGTTTTAACTGAACGAATCAGAAGCTCAATTCAGGCTTGTCTATGTTTATACCATATTAACATATCATATATAAAGGTTTCATGTAGTTAAAGCATGTTTTCAAGGCTGAACATCAACTAACATAGAAAGGAGGCAGTACAAAACTGGACGCCCGTTTAAAGACTTGGACGCCCGTTCAAGCTTACTGGACGCCCGTCCAGAATAGTGGACGCCCGTCCACCAAACCCATTTCAATCCTGAATGTAAAATTACACCTCAGACGCCCGTCCAATACAACCAGACGCTCGTCCAAGGTGGAACCTAGGCTGGACGATCGTCCGAGAATACCGGACGCTCGTTCACCGGGTTCGACCTAAACCCTAAATTCACCACCATGCGATTTCCGGATCGTATTTCAACCAAAAACCAGAAAAAGACAACACATTGAGCACATAAACCTCATCTAACACTACCATAACCTCTATAGACAATTCCCAAAGCAACAACTCAAAGCTCTAACACATAAATTGCCTTAGATCATGATCAAATCCTTATAGCCAACAATTGAATTCATAGGACTGGTTTTCCTTACCTTAAGCAGCCGCAGAACTGATCCAAACAGCCCTAAAAAATCTGCTGCTTTGCAACCGAACTGATACCAAAGCGATGCTCTTATCACGACGATTCCGAAACTCTTGCGTGATCTGAAAACGGTTAACGGATGCTTCAATTATCAAGAAAACTCCTTGGCCTTTTCTCTCCTCAAACTTGCGCGAGAGATGGGGGGAATTCTTAGACTGAATTTCTGATTTTAAGGTAGGTCTTAACATAATAAAGGAGTCAATCTTTTCCTTAATTGCCCTTGATCACTAAAAACTGAATTTTCTTTTAATTATATATATAAAACTCGAAATTATATATATAAATATGTCCAAATAATTAACTCCGAATAAAAAGGAAACCGAACCTAATATTTCGTTTTCGCAAAAAGACACGTCTGCCCTTTCCCGAAAATCGGAATATTACATTCTTCCCCCCCTTAAAAGGAGTTTCGTCCTCGAAACTAGAACATACCGGTAAATCCCCAAACTCTTGGAACTCACTAAGCATGTCGCTTTCCACTTCCCAAGTTGCCTCCTCGGGTGAATGATTGCTCCACTGAACTAACACCAAGGGGATCATCCGTCTCTTAATCATCTTTTCCTTCCGGTCTAGAATCTTGATCGGTCTTTCGTCGTAAGCAAGGTTATCTTGTAAGATTTCTGGATCAACCGTAGTTTCAACATCATTCCTCGTCAGACACTTTTTCAACATTGAAACGTGAAACACATTATGGACTCTCGACATTGATTCTGGCAACTGAAGCTTATAAGCTAACGTCCCAACTCTTTCCAAAATCTCAAAAGGTCCAACATACCTTGGACTTAGCTTTCCTTATCCGGAAATCGAAACGTTCGGCACGCATAACATTAAATAAATAACATTACACGTAAGCCTCTACTACGTCGTATCAAATAAAAGCAAACGGAAGCAAAAGACTCGGGTAATTTTCCCAAACATTAAGGAATAGAAATCACTAAAAGTAGGAAGAAAATGTAATGCTTATTACATTCAAACGAAATCAACGAAATCCAATGTTACTAAGATAACTATTACATCCAACTAATCCAAGTCTATGAAATAGCATAAATGAAGGAAACAAAAATAAATAAGAGTCTTCAACCCCGTCTGAAATGTAGCCAAGGCAGACGCCCGTCCACATGAAGCAGACGCCCGTCCGACCTGGGTTCCGGCTAGAACCCTAAAATCCTCAAGTTCGTTCCAAATCAGTTTCTAACCCAAAATAACAGCAATTTAAACATAGTAAAACGTAAACAAACATATCTAACCATTCCAAGAACACCTATGATCCTTGATCAACGAAAAACACATCTTAAAACCTTAAAACTTGATCTAAACCTCATAAGCGATAATTGGAATCATAGGAAGAGCCTCTTACCTTAATTGCCTGCAACACCGACAGCAAAACACCCAGCAACTGCAACAATTGTTGATCCTCAACCCCAAAACCTATGTGATCAACAAGAAACCCTAAAATCCTATTTCTTGCTGAAAACCGAAACTGAAAGAGCCTGAAAAACAGAAGATTACCTGGGCTTACTGCCGTGAAACTATTTTTAGATTATTCTACGCTTCAAGACGATCGTTTCGACTACTCACGGCTGCGAAACAGAGCTACGGATTAAAAGATACGAATTTTTCAAGAATCGAACTCTACCAATACCGAAAACTAGGGCTAAACCGAAAACTTACGAAATAAGGATATTTTATTTTCCAAAGTTGCGTCTCCTCGCGCTGATCACTTTTCTCTCCTGCGGCATCTTGAACAGATGAACGGATTGATCACACGGTTCTTCCTTTTATTTCGCTTTCTTCTTGGTCTGTGGAGATGTTGCCGCCATTCCTTCTTCATTTTTTTTTTCAGAATCAGCGTGTGTAACTTATGAGGAAATAATTGGGATTATTTCTTTTTATAGCCATTTAATCAAATTTATTAATTAAATAACTAAATCCTTTAATTAATTCCTTTTCACTTAAATAAATGGGACAAATAATAATTAGGTCGTAGTAAATACACCCAATGACTATTTTACCCTTTTACGAAAAGTCGGGATGTTACATTCCTTCCCCCTTAAGAGGAGTTTCGTCCTCGAAACTCGAATGTAACCGAGAGGTACTTGAACTCTGGACTTTGCGAAGCGTTTCGTCTCTTAACTCGTGCGCCTTCTTCTTCTTCCATCTTCCAACTCTTCTACTTGTTTTGAGCTATCTCAAAGTGGCGACGATCTACTTCAATCTTTTGTTGGCTTGCTGTATCAACTCTGGTCTCGTATTCTGTTGTCGCTCCAATTCATCCCAGAAACTCGTGTTCTTCTATCTCTATCTTCATGAAAGATCGCCGTAGTACGTCTTGTTCCAATTCTTGTACTTCTTGGTCGCTCCGAGAGGAACCGCATTTGTCGTCTCGAGGTTTTCCATTCTTCCATGTCCTTCCCGATCTTCCGCATTCAGAACCCAAAGCTGATTCCGATGCCAACTGTTGCCATCTTCATCTAACTCGTGACCAATGGCTGGTCGGTTCTGGCCTCTCACTTGTAAACAAAACTACTGGATCTTCATCTTGTTCCATCACGAACTCATTAACTGCCTCGAATCTTGCAATCATCAGCTCACCGTTCTTTGATTGCTCCTGCTGACCTATACCCGGAAAGCTGAATCTTCCCGGCCCGAAAGCGCACTTCGGCACACTTGACTTCTTTCGATCCCGATTTCCATCATGGCACCACAAGCTTGCTGAAGAACTGCAAGGATCCCGGCTGAAAGACTTCTAAGACTAATTGGGGATGGAGAACATGCATCTGCCATCCTTTCTCTCTGACGGTCTGATCCAATCCTCATGCCAATTAGGGTTAACTTGGAAAGTAAAAGGAGTTGAAAAGTGACAAGTTGAGTACCCGGGTGGTATATCAACTAGGTAAGCCAAGGAAGGGTACAATGCACTTGAAATAAGGAAGGTTGCTTGAGTTACAAGCAAACCATGAAAAATCCGTGTTGAGAAAAGTTGAAGTTGGTTCCGGAATGAAGAAAGAGGCACTGTATCATAATACAAAAGATAGCCACCAGAAGGAAAACGAAAGAACACCTTGCAGATGAAGTTCTTTTGAGAGAGTGAAATTCTGCAAGTTACGGTGGTCTACAAGGACTTCAGAGGCAACTTGGAAGAATGGTAATAGACTTTCATATAAACCTTTAGAAAGTGGAGACGTTAGAACATCACCAGGTGGACTTGAAGATATTCTCAATGTATGAAAAGAGAACACCGAGCTTGAGAACATTAAGAAAGTGACCTTGATTGTTAATCATTTGGTTAACAAGGGTGGATGTTGGCGAACTAGAAAAATCTTCAGTTCGCATGAGTTCCGTAGAGGGAAACATCACACAATCGGAAAAGCAAGGTAAAGGTGCAAGGTCGAGCACCATAAGGACTAGAAAGATAGAAATCAAAAGAGAGGAAGAATTTCATCATGAAGGAGCCATGGAGACAAAACGAGTACACCAAAAGGTCTCAGAGTAAGATAAACACTTGTCAAGAAGTGTCCAAGTTTGCAATAGTCAAAGAAATGTTATTTCAAGATTTAAAGGAAATTAGAAATTTCCCTCAAGGAATTGTAAGGGAAAATCAAAAGTTTGAATAAATAAGCATCAAACACGATTTTGAATGAAGAGGAAACGATACTTAAAAATTGTCGAATAAGGTTTGATTTCAAAGAATTAATTCAAACCTTCAAAAGAAGTTTAAACGATCCTTGACGATCCAAATCAAAGGTTCAAGGTTGTACTACTCGAGAAGAATAGTACACAACCAAAGAATAAATGCTCAAGGTTATTCCTCGTGTGGCAATGAAACGATTAAAATAAAATAGACTTCCAACCGGTATTACAAAATTGGAATAGAAACGCCAAACAGGGGATGGAAAATCAAAAGGCGTATCTGGCGGTTCATGGCTCTAAATGGCCCAAAAGAGATTTAAAACTGAAGGGTACAAGGTAAAATAATCTGAAATGAAAGTCAGAAGTTTAGGAATTCAAAAGTCGATTGGCTAGTTAGGTTCAGAAGGCACCTTAGCAAAGACTACCTTCTGCTTGAACTAGTTTAGCATAAATTGCCGGAAGGTTATATATAAGTAACTGAAAAAGAATGCCATGATAGGCTAAAAAAAATTGACCAGCAAAAGAAGATATGCATACCTTAGAGGAACAGGAAGCATTAGGTGAAATAGTTACAATATCGACACTACCCTTAGGAGGGGAGCTGAGAGTAAACACAAGTAAAAAAGAATGTTCTGACATTAAAAGGTTCAGCAAACTTTGAATTTGCATGAATGATGGGAGTGCGACAATTTAGAACTTTGAAGGGAATTTGTTTCTTGATTTGAAAAGTAAGAAAGAATGAATTTGTTCAAAAGAAGGGCTTATGGAGATATGTTTCGGAGATAATTCATGACACCAAGCAGAGAGGATTTGTTACGTTTTAAGATCTCAAATGAGGGATTACATGAGAAACAAATTACCAGAAAAGGTATATTTACAAAAGGCACGAAAAGGGTCTGAAAATCAAATATGGCATGTTGGAGGATAGCATCTTGGTTCTTGTTTAACACTGCAAAAGGAATTATAACGTTAGCTTTACAAGCTCCTACTAAAAGGTTTAACTCAGAGGGAGATCAGACTTCGGGGAACTCCTAAACATAACGATCGTAACTTACTACCCTCTTAGCCCAAACTCTAAGTCAAAGAGGTGAAAATTCCTTTTAGGTTCTTGTGTAAGGTTTTTACTCCGGATCCGACATCATCAATTTGTACAGAACAAACGAAGAAGAATTTGAGCACAGTCCAAAGAGAAAAGATTTAGATACCGGAGTTTTCCAGGTGATATAAAAATATTAGAATTTTTGAATGAAAATAAGTTGGTTAAAAACAGTTATTTCGACGATTGCACAAGCTGCCGAATTTCCAGATTAATAAACACTGTGTTGAATTGCAAATCGAGATCAAACGAAAAAGAATCTGAACTTAATTCCAAAATAGAAGCTGTAGATAAAATTGTTGTCTGCAACATATCAAAATTTTAGGTCATTTGAAGATGTTTAAACTGTTCAAAACAGAAGAAGAAGGGAAGGTGCTGCTGCAGATTTTCTGGACAGTGTGTCCGGTATAAACATGAATTTTCTGAATAATCCATAATGATTATCGAGTTGGTATCAGAGAGAAGCGTCCTTTCTGTCCTAGGCATCTTTTCCTCAAATAACCGGCCAAGGTTCGGCTTCTTCCTTCAAGACCGGAAGCCTGAAGACCACAACTTTTAAGGGGGAGCCATCCATAATCATTCCAGCAGAGGCAGAGAACGCACTGGTGGCTGGTTTTCAACGATCGCTGGTAGGAAAATTTTCACATGGACGACCACAATTAGATACGATTCGAAAATTCCTCACTGTTCAAAATTTTAAAGGTAACTACGCTCTCGGTCTTTTAGATAACAAGCATGCTTTAATTCATTTTCAGCATGACGAAGATTACATCAGATTATTTTCCTAAACGTCCTGTCAAGTTGGTAACAAAACCATGAGGGTGTTTAAATGGACAGTTGATTTTCATGTCGATAAGGAACCCTCCATAATTCCAGTTTGGATCTCGCTCCCCAAACTCCCAGTCCATCTAATGAACAAGGATTTCATTTTTGAATTAATGCAAACTGTTGGAAAACCACTTCGTATTGATGCGGCTACTGCGGAGCTGAGAAGGCCTTCTCTGGCTCGGGTTCAGGTTGAAGTAGATATTCTGAAACACCTCCCTAATCGTATTTGGATAAAAAAAGAAAATGGTGACGGGTTCTGGCAACCCATTCTCCCTGAAGGTGCTCGCCCAGCTTATTACACCCATTGTTGGCGTATGGGGCATAATCATGATCAATGTCTTGGAAAACATCCGGAATTGGCCACTAATACTAAGGCAAATCACGCCAAGCCTCCTCAAGTTTATGTCGCAAAAGCGACGGTTGCTCCTGAAAAATCTCAGGTTGAAAGTGTTGGTGCGACTTTGGCAGCACCAGGCTCGACTTCCTTAAAGGGGCCAGCCCATGCCACGGTCGGGGAAACAACTAGAGCTATTTATGATTCAAACAAAGATTCTCCCTGACATGAACCCCCTCCCTCGGCTGCCATATAGATTAGAGTTGAATCTAGGGAGGATAAACTAGAACGTCAACGGCTGATTTCTCATCGCCAGGACCATGGGTATGATTCAGACTCCGACAAAAATAAAAAGGCACTTATGCTGGTTAATCGGTTAGATTGGAAGTCCTCAGCAACAACTGTGGAGAGCTCGACTTCTGAGGATGAAAGTTTCCATGATGAGAACTTCCAGGGATCTGATGCAGAACGACAGAATGACACTTTACAAGGCACTGAAGTTGAGCGTCCTTTCATCCCAGTTTCTAGAGGTTGTAAAAATAAAAATAAAAATAAAGAGGTTGTGTCAATTGTTTCAAGGTTTCAAACCCGCACCACCTAGACTCCTAAGAAATGGTTTCCTAATGAATAACATCATATTCTGGAATATTTGAGGAATCGGCAACTCTTCCTCCATGAATCGTCTCAAGCGTCTAGTTAATACTTATCACATTGATTTTTTGGCAATTTCGGAACCGATGTTGACCAATGACAATAAACGGCTCTTTATTGCTAACCGTCTTAACTTTAAATTCTTAGCAGCTAGTCCTAATAACAAAATTTGGATTATTTTGGAATACTTCTCTCTCTTGGGATATTCTTCTTGCTACGGATCAATCGATACATGTTAAATTCAAGGGCACTACCCCTTTTGTTATTTCGGCCATTTATGCTAAATGTAGCAGAGGAGACCGCACCATTCTTTGGGATGAGCTGCAATATTTACATGCTCTTGGCTTCCCATGGTTACTTGGAGGGGACTTCAATACAATCCTGTTTCGAGAAGATTATAAAGGCAATGGGACACTGGATCGTCGCTCTATGCAGGATTTTAATGACTTTATTTCGGCATGCTCCCTTATTGATGAACCGATTCAAAATGGGGATTTTACTTTGTCGGGCACAAGATCCAATGGCATTGCTCATGTTAAGCTGGATCGTATATTTCACAATTCCAATTGGTTGGACATTCATCCTACTTTCACTATCAAAGCACTTCCAAAATGCTGCTCTGATCATAAGGTCCTTTTGTATGGTTTGGCTCGGGTGAATTCTGGACCCAAACCATTTCGCTTTCAAAACATGTGGCTTCAACGTGATGATCTTAAAACTTTATTTAGATATAGTTGGGCTCTCTCTCTTTATGGTTTGGGTATGGATGTGTTAATGGGCAAACTGAAACGTCTTAAGATAGTCTTGAAAGGTTGGAATAAGGATACTTTTGGTGATGTTCATCTCAATGCGAAGTTGGCTGAACAGAATCTGGCTCTCAAAGAGCAAACGATGGAGGGTGACCCGACGGAAGAGAACCGTGATGCTCTGAGTCTTGCCAATGCACATTATATCCTGTCTATGCTCGAGGAGGAGGATTTTGGAAGCAAAAGTCTAATTACAAATGGTTCAAAGATGGGGATCGTAATACAAAATTTTTCAGTTAAGGCTTATGGGGCGAAATGTCATATTCAGTGGATTCGCAATACGGCTGGAGATTGAATAACGGACGAGCGGGACATTAGTCAAGAGGCTATTCAGTTCTTCAGTTCTCTTCTTTCTCAAGGAGACCCGTAGGATGATTTGACTATGCATGACCTTCTTTCTCATATACCTGCGTTAATCACTGAAGACGACAATGCTCTTCTAGGGGCTGCTATTTCCATGGAAGAAAAAAAATGGGCTATTTTTTTATATCGATCCTTATAGTGCGCCGGGGCCGGATGGTTTTTCTAGCAATCTATTTCAAGTTTTTTGGGATGTGGTTCAAGACGATGTCCAAAATGTAGTTAAATATTTTTTCACTGGCCGCCCTTTACCCCGAGCTGTGGGATCCACTTTCATTACCTTGATTTCTAAGACGGATGTGTTCTCGGTGAAATTTATGGTTTTTATCGCATTATTAGAGAACAATATCTTTCGTATTTTAGTAATTTTTAGAGAAAATTATATGTTTAAGGCGTGAATTTGAATAATGGGTTTAGAAGTGTCAAAAGTGTAATTTGGGCGCTTTTATGTGTTAAATTTATTGAATTATTATTATTTGGGGATGACTACATGTTTTCCATGTTTTATCTATGATGTAGATGCTTAATTTCGAGTGCATAAAGAGGATAAATGAGGCTCAATTCGAATTATAAGAGATAAATATGGAATTGGCTTGAAGAAGAATGGATAACTATGAAGAAATCCGATCCTCGCATATTAGACGGGCGTCCACCGATCCGGACGAGCGTCCGGGGAGTGGATCGGCGTCCATGAAGCGTCCGAGTCATATTTTACATACGAGTCTCCGAGACGCAAGCCGAACGAGCGTCCGAATCTCCGTCCAAAGAAATAGACGAGCGTCCACCAAAGAAGACGGGCGTCCGGTGCCGACTTAACCCTAGCCGACCTAAAATCCTATAAATAGCGAGCGTGTATTAAACCCTAGGGGACATCTCATATACATTATTCCCTCATAACAAACCCTAGCAGCCGCATCGTTCAAGGAGGAGAGTCAAAGATGAATCCTTCCATCCCAATGATTATGTCTAACAACATGATTGTTGGCTAAACGCATAGCGGTGGAACAACCGAAGAGGATATCACATCAACGTCATCACAACCATGATTTGTTAGTTTATCTTTAGTTATGATTTTGAATACTTTGTTTTATTTATCGTTTGAATCCGATTTATTGGTTAAGAGTTTCATTAGATAGGAATGTCAATGAACCTCTATGTTGTTTGAATTTTTATGGAATTATAATTCAAAGCAATAGTTTTCTATTTCAATCGATACAATTGATGACGTTTTGAGGAATCATATATCGTTAGTTGGGTATTGCAATTTGGGAACGAATTGTTGATCTTGTTATGAATGTTATTTGTTTTTCTTGGAAAAGTAAACAAACCTTAGAAATTGATCTAAAGGAATTTAGTCGGTTTCGTGATTGATCATACCAATAAACCGTATTCGAATCATAAACTGGTTGTCCGATCGTTGAGTGATAGATTCTAGGTGTTCTATGTTTCCTTTTATAATTCGAAAACAAAATCGTTTATTTCAACGCTAGTCTTAAGTTTAGTTCATTACAACCTCAATTTTTGCTGTTCGTTTTCTCGCATATTTCCAAGTTAAATCGTATCCGGACGCCCGTCCGTCTTAGAGGACGCTCGTCCACTCTTGAATATCTCTTGTTTGTTTGTTTGTTTTAGTTGCTTTTCGTTTTATTTTCTTTCCTTTAGTTTTTAGTTTATTTCTTAGGTTTAGTTTATAGTTAGATTAATCTTAGTTTTAAGTAATTAGTGACATAACCAACTTAGGAGTTATACCTCAATCGATCACTATACGATTCCCTTAGGACGACTCGGCAACACCTTATACTACGTACCTTATACTTGGGGTGTTCCGATAATATAAATTTAAAACACGTTTTTAACGAACAAGTTTTTGGCGCCGTTGCCGGGGAATCGGTAACGGTTGTCGATTCTTCGTAGGTATAGTTTCTCTAGTTAGTAACTTTCTTAGGTTTTAGATTAGTTTTGTTTTCCTTAGTCTCGTTTGTTTATCTTCTCGTTTTCCGTTGTTTTTCTCGCTCCGATCCTCGTTTTTCGGCTTTTGAACGAACGTCCAATCATACGTACGCCCGTTCATTCCGAGAAAAATTCCCTTTTTATCTCGTTTAAGCGATCGAACGAGCGTCCGGCCTTTCCAAACGCCCGTTTGTTTAGTAAATACGCCTCGAACTCGCTTTTAGTACACCGACGAGCGTCTATTGAACCGTACGCCCGTCCGGGAACTTCCCTAGACAAACGCTCGTTCACGATTCCGAACGCCCGTCCGTCTATCTTTCTTGTTCTTTTCCTTTCTTCTCTTAGCTTGTATTCCAAGGTTAACTCTTCGTCAACCCGACTTTTAGTCGTGTTGACTTCTCTCGGTTGTCCTCCCGGTTTATGCAAACCGAAGCAAGAAGGGACCTCTCCTTTTTGATCCAGAACCTGAACGATCCATCCTAAGAAGAAGGCTTTTTCCCGATCTAGACATCATGGCTGACCAAGTTCAAAATCCGAACCTAGTTCCTCCTAATCCAGCCCTCCCAAATCAAAATCCAGACCCTCAAGCTCAGCTGAATCAGCTCCTTCAACAAATACAGTTGTTACAACAACAACAGAATCAGCAAGCTGGGCTACAAAACCAATTGCAACAACTCCATCAAGCCCAGCAAGCCCAGCTAAATCAAGACCCCTATGCCCCTTATCTTAACCAAGACTTCCTGGAGGGGCATAGACCTATTCGACCTCCAGATATGGGGCAAGTACATTTCGATCTGAAGAATGGAGTGGTTGGACTGGTCCAAAATAGCTCTTTTCATGGCACTGCTCAAGAAGATCCTCATGACTTCTTGTCCACTTTTGTTCAAATTTGCGAAGCGAGCCATTATCCGGGTGTTGATTCCGAGATTGTTAAGTGAAACTTTTCCCGTTTGCTTTAAAAGGAGAAGCAAACAGATGGTTCAAATCTTTACCCCATCACTCTCTCCATACCCGGGCCGATGTTAAAAGAGCCTTCGCTCCGAAATTCGTTTCACCCGGAACGATAATGGGCCTTAAACGTGATATAGCTAATTTTGAGCAAGTAGAAGGAGAAAGCGTAGGAAAGGCCTGGGAAAGGTTGAATTTGTTAATGAGGAAATGCCCTAACCATGGATACACTCGACATGAGCTCCTAGAATTATTCTATCGGGTGTTACTCAACCCAATAGAGACTATCTAGATTCCACGGCTCATGGATCTTTTCTCGGGCGGAGGAGATGATGCGCCTATAGGGTAGCCGAAACAATTGCCAAGAACAACATGTGGTCAACCTCTAGGAAGACCCATGTTGAGGATGATAAGAGTAAACCGTTGCAAGCGATCCGGTGACACGATGTTGGTTGCTCAAGTGGAGATGATAAACCAACAAATGGCAAATTTACAAATGCAACGGCGAAGGGATCGGCGGATATGAGTCTTCCGGGAACGCGGGCGAGCAATGAGAACGGAGATGAAGTAAATGCGATAGGCAACCGTAATCAAACTTTTCGTAATTTCAATCAAAATTCGGTCAATCAAGCTATAATCCAAACCGTAACTTTTCCGGAAATCCGCGAAACGCTTATTATTACGCCACCGGCGCATCCAATTCCAACCGGTCCTTCAACTCCAACAATCAAAGGCCCCAAGGCGGTTGGGCTCAAACACACAACCCACACCCCACCTCTATCTCTCAAAAGAAATTCGATGAGCTAGTAGATATGGTGCAAGCACTAGCCACCGGTCAAAAGGCGATAGAGAGACAGATTGGCCGATGGTCGATCAACAAGCAAGCGAGGCCCCAAGGAAGACCGCCGAGTTACACGAGATAAAAATCCTAAGGCGAAGTAAGTTCTGTAATGCCATCACACCGCGGTGGAATTATGGACAAGAGGAGGAGTTGAATGCGAGTTACACTTAGAAGCGGAAAGAGAGTTGGACCCGAGAAGCCGTCGGGAAACGAGTAGCCCCTCCCGACGCCATGAGTTCGGGGAGGGGATAAGCAGCAGACAAATACCGAAGAAAGCGACAGTGAGCGAGAGCGGCATGATAATGATTCCTCGGGGGAAAGTGATGAGGATGTTGAAAAGAGTAGTCAGATGGCCGAACCCCTGACTAAAAAGAAAGCTGAAAAGTTTGTCAGATGGAAGGATAAGGAGGATGAAGCCATTAAAAATCAAATTCCAATCAATCATCCGAAAACCCTTCCTTATCCAAGCAAAGAAAAATGAGAATACTTTGAACTCTGATAAAACTTACGATGGAGTGAGGAAGCTGCTTAGAGAAACCATGGTGACTATGCCTCTTGCCGAAGTGTTAACTGAGATGCCTAAATGCTCCAATTTTCTTAAGGACGCCTGTGGAAGTAAGAAGAAGCTGAAAGGAATGGCAGATGAAGTGCTAAACGAAGAATGCTCGGCAATTTCTCAGAGCATTGCAATAAAACGTGGTGACCCCGGACGACCTTCAATCTCTTGCATGATCGAAGGCCGCACGTTCCACAATGTCTTATGCGACTCTGGTGCCTCTGTTAATGTGATGCCTTTGAACATCTGCAAAAGTCTCGGATTGGACAAAAGGCTAAGGGAGCGCCCCGTCTCTCTTCAGTTGGTGGACAAATCTAGCCGTTTACAGCCGGTTGCGTTAACAATGTCCTTACCCATGTTAAACAATTGGTGTTTCCAACCGACTGGGTTATATTGGACTACCAATCCGACAAGGAAATGCCCCCGATCCTAGGCCGGCCTTTCTTGGACACCTCTTTGCCACCATTGACTTCCACACCGGCCAAATTACCTTGAGAATAGGAGACACTTCCATTTCCATCGAGCAAGGTAAAAGTTCGAAGAATCCCCAATTCAGGGAATTTCATTCATTGAAGCAATTTATGGGGATGAATCGACCACGATGAAGAGCTCGCGAGAGACAGGAGCCCTGGATGTCATAAATCACGAAGAAGAAGAAAACAAGCTGTTCAAGAGCCGTAGTCACCGTAGAGCCGTCTCAACAACTTGCGCATACCGAGCCTATAAGTGAACGAGAAAATTTGGGACATTCCGGGGATGAGCAAGTGGTGATGCGAAGGAGCTCAATCAAAGCGAGACTTTAACCTTGCCGAAGAGGAAATTTTAATGGGAAGTCGGGATGAAATCGAATTACGGAGAGAAGCGCCCATTGGGAGTTGGATGATTGGGAGCAACTTGCAGATGAACTTGAAGAAGAAGAGCTTAAGAAGATGATTGCACATCGCAAAGAAAAAACGGAAGCTGACAGGGAGATCCCTTTTGATGACGTTATTCAATACCTTTCTGGGATAACACCCCAGGAAGATGAAGTGTTCTTCAGTCAACCGGTCCTCACTCAAAAAGAAAGAGGTGGTCCGTTAAAATCGAGTATCGACCAACCACCTGCTGACTTAGAGCTGAAACCACTTCCGCAGCATCTAAAATACATCTTTCTTAAAGACGGCGATAAGTTGCCTCTAATCATCTCATCTAAACTCGAGCCTGAGCAAGAGGCGGAATTAATCAAAGTGCTTGAAAAGCATATCCTCGCGTTCGGATGGCAAGTGGGCGATATCAGAGGAATCAGCCCAGATGTATGCATGCATAAGATCCGAACGGAGGAAGGAGCGAAAAGGTTAGACAACCTCAAAGGAGGCTAAACCCGCACACGCAGGAGGTTGTCAAAAAGGAGATCATCAAATGGCTTGATATGGGGATTATTTATGCCATCGCCGACAAGTGAGTGGGTCGCCCTACTCAAGTTGTGCCAAAGAAGGGGGTATTACCGTAGAGAAAAATGAAAAAGGGGAAGAAATTGCTTTACGCCTTGTGACTGGTTATAGGGTCTGCATTGATTATCGCAGATTGAACGAAGTCACTGCAAAAGATCATTTCCCCTTACCCTTCATTGACCAACTAATTGAAAGACTGAGTGGTCACAAATATTATTGTTTTCTCGATGGATATTCGGGTACTTCCGGATAGCCATCGATCCGAATGACCGGGGAAAAGACCACGTTTACGTGTCCATCTGGTACTTTTGCTTTTCGCAGAATGCCATTCGGCCTCTGCAATGCACCCGCGACTTTTCAACGGTGCATGTTAGCCATTTTTGACGGACTTGTAGAGCAATGCATGGAGGTCTTTATGGATGACTTCTCAGTCTATGGCGACAGCTTTGATGAGATCTTAAGGAATCTAGATATGGTACTCCAGCGATGTGTTGAGAAAAATTTGGTGCTTAACTGGGAGAAATGCCATTTTCTAGTTGACGAAGGGATTGTTTTGGGACACAAGCTGTCCAGTGAAGGTATTCAGGTGGATAGGGCTAAAGTAGAGGCCATTGAAAAAATGTCATATCCAAAGACAGTTAAGGAGGTACGAGGATTCCTGGGACATGTAGGCTTCTATCGGCGTTTTATTAAAGATTTTTCGACTATAGCAAAGCCGCTATCCAACCTGCTGAAAGAGGAAGTAGAGTTCGTGTTTGATGATGCGTGTAAGGAAGCTTTCAAATGCTTAAAGGATAAGTTAACCAGTGCCCCCATTCTGATCGCGCCCGACTGGACTAAACCTTTCGAACTCATGTGCGATGCCTCTAACTACGCTATAGGCGCAGTTCTAGGGCAAAGAATTGACAAAAAGTTCAGACCAATCTACTATGCGAGCCGAACTTTGAACCCAGCTCAGTGTAACTATACTACTACAGAGAAAGAATTCCTAGCAGTCGTTTTTGCTATGGATAAGTTTCGAAGTTACCTTCTTGGGTCTCGAGTTGTGGTTTGGACAGATCATGCAGCATTACGCTACCTCATGGAAAAAGCAGACGCCAAACCAAGGTTACTGAGATGGATTCTGATCCTCCAGGAATTTGACCTTGAAATTAAGGATAAGAAGGGTAGCGAAAATGTTGTAGCTGATCACCTATCTCGCCTAGTGAACGAGGGTGACGAAAATCCGAAGGAAATAGGCATTGACTTTCCGACTGAGCAGTTAATGAGACTGGAGAATGTGAGGCCTTGGTATGCTGATTACGTCAATTACTTAGCGACTGGACATCTAGAAGAGATGACGTATCGAAAAGAAGAAGTTTTTCGGTGACTTGAAGTATCTCGTATGGGAGGATCCACATTTGTTCGAGTCCGCAAAGACGGGTTGCTTAGAAGGTGTGTTCCGGAACATGAACAACCGGATATCTTAGAGCAATGTCACGGTGGCCCTATTTGGTGGACACTACGGAGCACCAAAGACCGTTGCGAAGATCCTTCAAACTGGATTTTACTGGCCTACTCTGTTCAAAGACGCTGAAACCTTTTGCAAAGGTTGTGATAGATGCCAAAGAGTAGGGAGGCTCAGTAATAGGATGGAGATGCCTTTGAGGCCTATTTTGGAATGTGAAGTCTTCGACGTGTGGGGCATCGATTTCATGGGACCTTTCCCATCATCGTGCGGTAATAAATATATCCTAGTCTGCGTTGACTATGTTTCCAAGTGGGTAGAGGCTATAGCCACCCAAACCAATGATCACAAAGTTGTAAAGAAATTCTTGCAAAAGAATATCTTTACTAGATTTGGCTGTCCTAGAGCCCTTATCAGTGATGAAGGTTCGCACTTCTGTAATGCACCGCTAGATAAAATTCTTGAACGATATGGTGTCAAGCATAAGATTGGTACACCATACCACCCCCAAACCAGTGGCCAAGTCGAAGTAAGCAACAGAAGTCTAAAGCGGATTTTGGAGAAAACGGTGAATTCGAATAGATCCAACTGGAGTCTGAAATTGGACGACGCACTCTGGGCTTATCGTACTGCGTTCAAGACCCCTATGGGTACGTCGCCCTTTCAAATGGTTTACGGCAAGGCATGCCATCTACCGGTCGAGCCGGAGCACAAAGCTTACCGGGCTATTAAATACTTGAACTTCGATAGCCGGCCCGTGGCGAGAAAAGATTACCGCAATCGCATGAGCTCGATGAATTCGACTCGGGGCCTACGAGAACGCAAACCGAGCAAGGAAAGAACGAAAGCGCTCCATGATGCTAAAATAAAGGACGAGAGATTTCAAGGTAGGAGAGATGGCTTTACTTTACAACACCAGATTACATCTGTTTGCTGGCAAGCTTAAGTCCAGATGGTCCGGACCCTTTGAAATTGTCGAAGTTCATCCGGGAGGAGCGATTTCCTTGAAGGGGTACAGCGGTCAACCTTTTAAAGTAAACGGTCACAGATTAAAAAAGTATTTTGGCCAACCTTATGAAGTACCTGAGGTCATCTACTTTCAAAAGTTGGTTGACGTGCCTGATGTGCTGAATTGTGATGAGATTCCATCCGATTTCTTTGCTTCGAATGATGAAATTCTTACCCTTACAGAAGCTTCCACCACGATCCCTGAACCTATCATTCCGCTAGTGCCACATGTACGAGAAGTTGAGACAAAGACGAAAGTCAGTGCTGTCTGGAGAACCAAGTTAAAAAACTTGGTAGGGCATTTCACTTGTGGAGGTTGTGGTCAAACCTCGGTCCTTCACTCGATTCGATGATGAGGTGGCCGCATTTAAGCCAAAGTGGCCCGACCCGGGTTGACTTTGAAGAGTATGTCAAGCTAATGACATAAAAAGAGCGCTTCAGGAGGCAACCTAGCTTTGTTTCTTTTCTCTTTAAGTAAGCTATTTCTGTTTCAGTTGTAGGAGTAGTACCTTGGTTGTTTGAGTGAGATGTTGTGTTCCTACGAGTTGTTGAATGTTTCGTTTATGTTTATTCACATACCCCTTGTACCCCGAGATTATATGTATGTCGAGTGTTGCGTATACCTTAGAAAGGAGTTCGAGCTATTCTATCCAATGTTGTCAATTCGAGTTGCAAGTGGTACATTCATGCTACGGCCTGACTTCTGCTAACTTTCATCCGACAACCACTGTTGAACCCAGCTAAGTTTTCTTTTCTTTTATTTGCACATTCTGAGGACATAATGTGATTTACGTGTGGGGGGGTGTCTGGGTATGTTTTTATGCTATATCTTTGAAATTTAAATTTTTTGTGAGTCTCGAGCATATGATTGAAACTGCAATGCTTGCTAGTTGTAGTTTTCTAACGATGATAGTATGTGACTTAGTGAGATAATTATAGCGTGTCTTTACTTTTATGGAGGTAGTATTCGTTTTTCACGTTCACGAGGGCCATTGATTTTGAAGCACCGCTTTTTGAAGTATATCCTTTCATTATTTTAATGGTTTATCTTGGGAAGGTCAGTATAGTAACACCTTAGTTGGACCATGTACTGTGAATATCATAAAGTTTGAATGTGATAAGTGAGATGTAACTTATGTCTTTTAAAGAAAAAAAGTGAATAAATAAATAAATAAGTAGTGAATTATTAGTAAATACGTTTGTCGAAAGCTGGTTAATGATTTGAGTGAGGTAGGATATACCACGTATGTCCTATACCACTATGATGACCAAAAGCTCACGATAGTCAGTTTATAGCTACCTGATGATTTGAGTAGGTAGGGGATTATCACGAAATGTCCTACTCTACTATGACGGGTAAGAGCTTATTCTGATATGCGTTGAATTTGAAAATTTTGAAAAATGATGAATAAGAATAAAAATAGAGTGAAGTCTTTGTTATCATGGATCTTATACCCAGTAGAACCGCATGATATGCTGTAGGGATTATCCTACTGAGTGCGTGGGAAGGCTTAGTGTGAAGCTATTACTGTCTGTACCTAGGATAGTCATTGAAATTTTTGAGAGGATATTCCTTTGAAAGGCTTGTTAAATTTGAGAAGGGCTTGTCACACATACACTGAATCTATCTCTGTGATGGTATTGTTTGCTATAGTTGTTATATCTTTTGTTACGTGAGTTGGAGATCTATGTGGAGTGCATGAAAGTTGAGCTATAGTTTTGATTGTTTTGTCCGGGACGAACAAAAGTTCAAGTGTGGGGGAGTTGTTCTCGGTGAAATTTATGGTTTTTATCGCATTATTAGAGAACAATATCTTTCGTATTTTAGTAATTTTTAGAGAAAATTATATGTTTAAGGCGTGAATTTGAATAATGGGTTTAGAAGTGTCAAAAGTGTAATTTGGGCGCTTTTATGTGTTAAATTTATTGAATTATTATTATTTGGGGATGACTACATGTTTTCCATGTTTTATCTATGATGTAGATGCTTAATTTCGAGTGCATAAAGAGGATAAATGAGGCTCAATTCGAATTATAAGAGATAAATATGGAATTGGCTTGAAGAAGAATGGATAACTATGAAGAAATCCGATCCTCGCATATTAGACGGGCGTCCACCGATCCGTACGAGCGTCTGGAGTGGACTGGCGTCCATGAAGCGTCCAGAGTCATATTTTACATACAGAGTCTCCAGACGCAAGCTGAACGAGCGTCTGAATCTCCGTCCAAAGAAATAGACGAGCGTCCACCAAAGAAGACGGGCGTCCGGTGCCGACTTAACCCTAGCCGACCTAAAATCCTATAAATAGCAGCGTGTATTAAACCCTAGGGGACATCTCATATACATTATTCCCTCATAACAAACCCTAGCAGCCGCATCGTTCAAGGAGGAGAGTCAAAGATGAATCCTTCCATCCCAATGATTATGTCTAAGAACATGATTGTTGGCTAAACGCATAGCAGTGGAACAACCAGAGGATATCACATCAACGTCATCACAACCATGATTTGTTAGTTTATCTTTAGTTATGATTTTGAATACTTTGTTTTATTTATCGTTTGAATCCCGATTTATTGGTTAAGAGTTTCATTAGATAGGAATGTCAATGAACCTCTATGTTGTTTGAATTTTTATGGAATTATAATTCAGCAATAGTTTTCTATTTCAATCGATACAATTGATGACGTTTTGAGGAATCATATATCGTTAGTTGGGTATTGCAATTTGGGAACGAATTGTTGATCTTGTTATGAATGTTATTTGTTTTTCTTGGAAAAGTAAACAAACCTTAGAAATTGATCTAAAGGAATTTAGTCGGTTTCGTGATTGATCATACCAATAAAACTATATTCGAATCATAAACTGGTTGTCTGATCGTTGAGTGATAGATTCTAGGTGTTCTACTGTTCCCTTTTATAATTCGAAAACAAAATCGTTTATTTCAACGCTAGTCTTAAGTTTAGTTCATTACAACCTCAATTTTTTTGTTCGTTTTCTCGCATATTTCCAAGTTAAATCGTATCCGGACGCCCGTCCGTCTTAGAGGACGCTCGTCCACTCTTGAATATCTCTTGTTTGCCGTTTGTTTTAGTTCTTTGTTTTATTTTCTTTCCTTTAGTTTTTAGTTTATTTCTTAGGTTTAGTTTATAGTTAGATTAATCTTAGTTTTAAGTAATTAGTGACATAACCAACTTAGGAGTTATACCTCAATCTGATCACTATACGATTCCCTTAGGACGACTCGGCAACACCTTATACTACGTACCTTATACTTGGGGTGTTCCGATAATATAAATTTAAAACACGTTTTTAACGAACATGATGCACCTACTAGGTTTGGGGATTTCAGACCCATCTCTCTCTGCTCGGTTATTAACAAAATCTTCACCAAAATTCTGACGCAGAGACTGCAACCTCTGCTTGGTAAACTCATTTATGATGAACAACCGGCTTTTGTCAAGGTTAAAGATATTGCGGATAATATTCTTTTCGTGCAAGAGATCATTCAACATTTGCATAAAAAAGTTCGTAGCCACAATATGCTTTCAAACTGGATATTGTTAAAGCTTTTGACAGAGTCTCCTGGCCGTTTTTATCGCACCTTCTTCATTCTTTTGGGTTCAATCATGCCTTCATTAACCTTATTATGAACAACATGCGGGGATGCTATTCCTCTATTTTGCTTAATGGCACTCCCACTGGCTTCTTCCAGTCTTCTCGAGGCAACAAGCAGGGTGATCCTCTTTCCCCGTATCTTTTTATCTTGGTCAGTGAAGCCTTCACTCACGGTCTAAAAGCTCTTTTCCAAGATCCGGTCATGCAACACTACTCTCTTCCTCGGCATTTCCCACAAGTTGCACATTGCCTATATGCGGATGATCTTATTATTTTTTGCAGGGGGTTTAAACGTAACATAGACAAAATTATTGCTTTCATTTAGACATATGAGAAGGGTACTGGTCAGAAAGTGAACCTTGATAAAAGTTTCTTTGTGGTTTCGAAGCATTGTCCTCCTGGATCGATACGAAGGCTCACGGCCATGACTGGTATTCTGTGGACAACCTGCCCTTTCACTTATTTGGGTTGCCCGATCTTTGTTGGCCGCCCAAAAAGGTCTCACTTTGACTATCTTTTTGATAAAATTCAGAAAAGACTGGAAGGATTGCATTCGAAGCTGCTCAATATAGGTGGACGCCTCATTCTCATTAAGCACGTTTTATCCTCCATTCCGATACATACCATTGCTGCTTTGCAAGTTCCTCACTCGGTGTTTAATCAGATTCATCGCATTTTTGGAAAATTTTTGTGGGGCAAAACTGAGCAAGTGAAGAGACGTATCTGGAGATCCTGGGAGAACATCTGTGGTCCTACTGAAGAAAATGGACTGGGTGTTCGTAATATCAAAGGTGTACAAATCGCCTTTGCTTGCAAACTTTGGTGGAAAATCCGTAATCGTGTTGGCTTATGGGGTAAGAGTTTTTCCATATTGCCTCATCTGCGGAATTTGCATCCTTGGCGTATAATGCAAAAAGTTGAAACTATAGTGAATCTCCACTTGAGGCCAATTCAAACATCCAATTGGAATTGGGTCTAGGCGCCTAATGCCACGGGCAAATTTACTATTGCTTCTGTATACAACACTATTCATAGAAGGAAAGATATTGTTGCGGAATTGAAAAGGATCTGGAAGCCAAATATACCTATTAAAATTTCGGTATTCATGTGGCGGTTCCTCAATAACATGCTTTCTCTACCTTGTATGCTGCGTGTTTTTGGGCAACACGGTCCCTTTAAATGCCCTTTTTGCAATGCGGAAGATACTAGAGATCATACTTTTTATAATTGTTCCTCCTCTCGAACTATTTGGAACCTTTTCCAGTCGCTTCTGCATTTTCATCCTCTTGCTGCGGATTTTTGGTCTTATTTTCGGTGTTGGTGGTACCCGGATCGAAATGGCTCGGTGAAGAAAGTTTGCCAACTGGTTCCTTCTTTGATTCTTTGGGAAATCTGGAAATGCAAAAATCGGATCATTTTTTAGGATTCCAGAACTTCTATTCAGAATGAAATCCTCAACATCAGACAAAGCTTATATTATTCATTGCTAAACAGTAACCTTATCAGGATGGATAAAGATGATGACTGCTTGCTAGAGAATCGTCTCATTGGTTCTTTTTCCACACGGATTTCTATGCACTCCATTTTGGTGAATTGGCAGAATCCGCCGGATCATTTGGTTAAACTGAATACTGATGGCTCTTCCTTAGGTAACCCTGGCCCTTCAGGTGGTGGTTATCTAATTCGCAACTCTCACGGTCAAGTTCTTTATGCCGACAGTGAACCTTACTCTAATTGTACCAGTCTCATTACAGAAACGAAGGCTCTTCTTGCAGGGCTTACTTATTGTATGGAGCATCAATTGCTTTCTGTCCTGGTTGAAACGGATTCTTTAGTCCTAACCAATATCGTCTCTGGGAATTGTGAGTCCCCTTGGAAGCTTGATGATGATATTCAGTCTATCAGAGATCTTCTCCTCATACACCCTATGTAGATTTCCCATATTTTCCGTGAAGCTAACAAAGCTGCTGATTTTCTTGCCACTTCGGCATCCACTAGCAAAAGGAGGGCAACCTAAATGTCTCAGAATAACATCCTCTCGGCCCTCAAGCTTATTTTACATGGTGATCAGCTTGCCATCCCTTTCATTCGTCGAGTACGCAGGACTGCATAATCATCTGGACGCATCCGTCAATTTATTGATGGGTGCAAACCAGGTTGTACCTATCCTTTTGGGTAGATTTAACATGTATGATTATTGTTTGAATTACTACATAGATAATCACTTTGCAGGAAATTGCTTCGTATATGGTGCGAGGGATCTGTTTCATTCTTAGCTTCTCGGAAGATGGAACAAATCGTGGATCGGAATTTTGGAAGCACCCTTCAACTCTCTGAAGGGTGTAGTTCAGGTGTTTCGCTTCCTTTTGCATTTTTATCTCATTGGATGTGTTACTAAAAGCTATGAGCATATTTTCTGCTTGACTGGTCTTTATTTTTTGAAGAACCATGTGCAAGGAAATTGGAATTCTCCTTCTGGCATGATCGAGGATAATTACTCATAAGAGTTTGGATGCACAAGACCCAAGAGACACGAAATGGAGGAACATGGAAACGCAGGTTTCTTTTTTGAATTGGGATGGGGAGATGATGAGTACACCTGGATGAAACGTGAAGCACATGATGCTATTCAAGCTCAGAGTTATGAAGACATGCTGGTTGCAACTTTACACTCTATTTACAATTCCACTTGTAATTTCTTTTCGGGGTTCTTAACATTTTTGGAAACATGGGGTGTTGTACTCTTTCCTATGGTTTGGATTTTCCTACACTGGGTTTGCCAACCATAGGTTTTATGGAGGCAGGGTCATGTTTCGTCAACGCCTTTTGATATAAGGGGAGGGCAAGGATACGGCATGTACGAACATTCTCTTATTTTTTTATAATAAAAAAAAGAGTTTTATTGTACAAAAAAAACAGAGTGCAGCAGGGTATCCAATCACCAGATCTGAGTTGATCCTTGCAACTTTGGGAGGTCTAGGCAAGGAATATGAATCAGTCATAGTTGATCTCACTTCTAGGATGGGTGCTCTCTCATGGCCGGAGGTGCAGGCTCAATTTATTACTCATGAAAGACTCATAGCAAGGTTCATCCCACTGAAACCTTGGATCTTAATCAGCCATCTGCCAATGCTGCTATCAGAAGTGGTGGAAATGATTCAGGGCATAGTGGATCAATGGTAACTATCAAGGAAGAGGTAGAGGAGGACCTAAAAGCAGAGGTGGCAGGTTAAGGTGCAGAGGTAGAGTCCCCTACAACAAAAGTGGTGCGGCAAAACCTACATGCCAGTTGTGTAGCATGGTTGGCCACACAGTCATTGCTTGCTGGCATAGATTTGATCCCACTTTCAACGATCCACCAGAATAAGGACATGGAAATCAATCTAGACAAAAAAATCCTGCAACATTTGTAGCTACACTAGAGAATCTTGAAGATCCAAATTGGTACAGGGATAGTGGTGCTACAAAACATGTGACCTCAGACTTTGGCAAACTTTAGTTGAGCAGTGAATACAATGGTTCAGAGACCATGGTTGTAGGTAATGGCACTGAACTTCCTATAACTCCTCTTGGTTCCTCTATTTTTCCTCCCAAACATTCTCCTCTTTATTTATTTAATATTTTTCATGTCCCTAGTATGACTAATGATCTTGTTAGTGTTTCTAAGCTTACCACTGATAACAATGTTTTTGTGCAATTTGATAATGTTGGTTGTCTTGTTAAGGACAAGGGCACAGACAGAACCCTTCTGCAAGGTAGAGTGCACAATGGATTGTACCAGTTGCCTTCTCCCCAACATCACGATAACTTCCTTCACTCCAAATCTCATCCTGCTTCAAGAATCAAGCAGCCCAACTATGATCAGAGTCTTCAAAAAAGTCCTAGTGGCTTTCTTAGTACTGTCAGTAGACCAAATAGTGATGTCCTATGGCATATGAGATTAGGACATCCATCTGTTAAGATTTTGAACTATGTAATGAAACTTTGTAATGCCAAGTTCACTAATGAAACATGTTTTGTGATGCTTGCCAATATGGAAAACTTCATGCTTTGCCTTTTAATAATTCTAAATCTTTTAGCACAAATATTCTAGATCTTATACATACTAATCTATGAGGCCCTGATTGAGGTCAAGTTAAATTATTAACTCGATGCCTACTAACACACTAGCAAGAGAACTAGGTTCAATTGTAGTATAGCTAGATAGAGTCGAGGTCGATCCCACAGAGACTCGGCACAAACAAAACACAACTTTATCCTATTAGAACTAAATTGAAAGGGCGGTCTACGACCAACTAAACGTAGTAAATAAAATAGTGACAACCACAAGACACAGAATACCACAAAGACAAACGAAAGACTACTAAAACACGGATAATACTGTGGATATTATCTAAACAAACAGTATTGATTACGCTAGTAGATTATAACTCCCCCACGTGAATTAGGATGATAACGAGATAAAACAAACGTTAAATATTAATTATTATGACTACGGGAGTCATCCCCTAAGGTAGATTTAGCTCCGATTAGGCCATCTAAATCATCGTGCCTCCATTACGTGACTTCGCCTTTTAATGCCTCCATCTCATATAACTTCTGACACAATTACGAAACTAGGGATGCCGGTATAAACCGTAACCTCATCTAAGCAACATTCCTAGGGTAAGGCGTACTTCTTAGATGCCGATTCAATCTATATCCTAAGTAACAATCACTTTTTAGGTTTCATGTTAAATTATGATGACAAATAATTAAGTTGATCAGGTTTAATTACTCGTTTTAATTCCAAATCAGAGAATCTGACATAGTCGAAGCCGATCATAATATTGCCCTACACATCACCACGCTCGGTCAACCGAACGACAGCACTCGGGCGACCGAATGACATGTCTCGGTCGACCGAACACAGTTCTCGTGTTGGTACAAATCATGATTACTTCTTAACGTTTTTAATCTAAACACATGGGTTCGTAAATTAATCTACATCACGCAATCAATACAAGAGAAACTACTCCAGAATAAAATATATCATATCTACGAATAAAGATTGCATAATTGAATGGTCATACCCTCGAAGACGAGAGTGACTCCCACTCTTTAATGCGCTCCCCAACCGGAGAATCCGATGAATCCACAATGAACGAACATAAAGAAAAGAAAAGAAAAGAAAACTAAAACTTAAAAACTCAAATTGTATAAATTGTCTTGTGTTGTGATGGTATGTGTTCTCAATTTCGTAGCTGCTGCTTATATAGAGGATTTTGCCGACATAGGATGGATCTAGAAGATATGCACACGTTTTAAGTCTGGATAGCTTCGGGTAACCGAACCACATGCCTCGGTCGACCGAATGAAGGGGCTCGGTCGACCGAGCCTCTCTCAGCACGTGTTTAACGTGTTTTCTCGTTAACTTGTTCCCCACTGCACTCTTCTATGCTGATCTGATTTGTCTCTTGATTAATGCTCCGATTTTCTTCCTTATTATCTTGAGATCCACTGATTGAATGACATTAATCCTCTCGATTTATCACAATCTGCAAAATCAGTATTTATCGCACAAATAAATTGGTCTTTAATAATAAAAACAGCTAAATACCAAAAATCATATTAATAATCACTTAACATTAAATAATACGTATAAACGAGTGATTTAATATGAAATATATATAATTAACTCCGATTTAAGGTTAGAATTGATGACATAAATAGGTATATGTTAAGGGTGATTTTATATGATTTATAACGCTATATTCTATGATATTTTTCCCCGTATTCGTACTAAATTGCATAAGAAGCATGTGTTTAATGAATATATTGAGTAAATGATATTTCAAAAGAGTTACTTTGAAAATAGGTTGATTTATGTGCTTTAATTATGATTTTACGATTATTTGAGCGATATTATATTTTGTGGTGTTTTTATATGATGTAGATGCACCTTTCAAGGCTCAAATGATGATTAAAAGAGATAATGAAGGAATTGACAAGATGAAAAAGAGATAGAGATCAAGAAATCAAAATTCGATCATGTTGGATCGGCGTCCGGAGTCCCGTCCGGTGGACGGGCGTTTCTTGGAAACCGAACGAGCGTCCGGGGATGGAAAGTTGATTCGGGAAGTTTGGACGCCGAGGTGGACGCTGGTTGGACGAGCGTTTGATCATAACTCGGCCCGATTTGAAGTTCATAAGAAGATTGGACGGGCGTTCAAGGATCCGGACGGGCGTCCGGTAGCCGACTTTACCGAAACCGACTTTAAAATCTATATATAGTCGGTCGTTTTCTCCACACAAGGATACCATACACTCATTATTCGAAACCCTAAACCTAGGGGCGGCTTTAGGCTGCGTTTTTCTCCTTTTTATTCCAGCTTTTATGCACTTTAGATCTAGATTAAGTTAGTTACTTTTTATGCACTATTTATACAAATTTGAGTTGCTGAGGATGTCCAGAGGCTAAAAGCTTCATCAAACGAGTATTGTGAAGCCATCCAACGATTGTTGATTTCATTTTCTTCGGTTATACTGTGAGTTTTTATTTAAAGGTTGTTTCTTATTCATGTTTATTACGTTTAATTGCTTTTATATCGGAAGATCTGCATGTGTGATTGTTTATTGTTGATGGAAATCTTAATAAACCCTAGATCATCATGAATAAGAGTAGTGATTTGAATCTATCGTAACGGAAGTAATAGGTTTAATTGCTAGATTATAAACATAAAGTTTACACCTTTGGTTAGAAAACGTGTTAATCTTGCATTGGAAGATAATAGATTAATAGATGAACTTTCTAAGGAATTAGGGTTCATGTTTAGATAAGGTGAATCACAACCTAGCTAAAAACCACAATATAATCGAGATAGGAAATCAATGCTTGTTGGATAGGTGGATCAATCCTCGTTTGTTCATTATACACTTGAATCAATCCTTAAAACTTGAATTCGTTTAGTTAGTTTACTTTTATTTGCATCTTAGTTTAGTTAGTTTAAATTGGTTCGCAGCCCGTATTCTTCCTAGCTTTGGATTATATCCTCTCGTCTAGTTTTATTTTCTTCGTTCGATTTTTATTCACTTTGTTTAGATTAGTTTCGTGACATAGTTTAGGTTAGACAAAAGCTAGAATCACAATCGTTTAGTTCCCCGTAAGATCGACCCGGTATCAACCTCTTTACTACGATCCTTATACTTGAGGGAAACCGGATTTATAAATATTTATTACTTGTTTGTTGTGCTAGATAAATCCGTGACAAGTTTTTGGCGCCGTTGCCGGGGAACCGACGGTTGTCTAGTTTTTGTTTTCTATTTTTCTCGTTTTTTTTTCCCGTTTTATTTTGTTTTAAATTCTGTCTTTAGTTGATAATTGTTTTAGGTAGTTGTTAAGTAGATAATTAGGGTTTAAAACTTTCCCTTAGTAGTTTCCTTGGAGATTAGATCGTCTGTCTTTCTGTTTTTCTGTCGTTCCTTATTACCTTCTCTGCAAATTCTGCTTCTGTTCTAGTTTTCCCGTGAGCAAACGGGCGTCTGGGATATTGGACGCCCGTCCGCTGGAAAATTATCAATTGTGCTTTGTTTTTATTCACTTAGACGAGCGTCCATAAGTTTTGGACGCCCGTTCAGGTATTCCGTCTGTCAGACGAGCGTTTAGATTACTAAACGCCCGTCCGATCTCAATTTCATCTGGACGCCCGTCCAATCTTTTGGACGTCCGTTTGGTCTTGTTTTCTTCAACACTTTTGTTTCCTTTTCTTCTTTCCCATTCTTTTCTTTAGGCTTTTAATTTTAGTTTAGGCTTTTACTTTCTTAGCTTTTAGGTTTCGTTCCACTTGTTTTTGGTCCGGTTTATGCAAACTCGGAGTCAAAAGGGACCGTTAATATACACCCCTGACCCCGAGCGAACCGTAGTCCGGCCAAACAGGCGGAATTTCCGTTCTGCGGTTCTGGCAGACAGAGCCGAGCGAGATCTTGAAGAACAACTAGCAAGAGAAATCACTGACTTTGTGATAATGGCCGCTAATGATAGACGTACGTTGGCAGACTACGCCATGCCAGGCGAAGTCAAAGTCAACCCGGCTATTGTGATCCCAGCCATTACCGCACAAACCTTTGAGTTAAAACCAGGACTTATTCAGATGATGCAGCATGCATCTATTTTTCATGGTTATCAATCGGAGAATCCGCATACCCACTTACATACATTCCTAGAGATATGCGGGACTACACGCATCCAAGGTGTAAGTGAGGACGCTATCAAGCCGAAACTTTTCCCATTTTCTTTGAAGGGAGAGGCTAAAGAGTGGTACACCTCTCTTCCCTCCGAATCTATCACCACCGGGCTGAACTTGAAAGAGAATTTCTAAGTCAATACTTTCCGCCTTCAAAGACGACCCGGTGCTTGAACGACATCTTTACATTCTATCAGAAAGAAAATGAGTCGTTCTTTGAATGTTGGAAGAGATTCAAGTCTCTTCTCAGAAAGTGTCCCTATCATGGCTTGCCACTGCAAAGGCAAGTCAATACATTCTTTAGTGGATTGACCGAGCTTACAAAAGGCATGGTTAATAGCTCTTCTGGTGGGGCATTTCTTAAGAAAACGCCTGATGAGGGATGGGCATTGTTTGAGGACATTGCAAAGTATAACTATGCCCCCTCTTATCAAGCAATTCATGCACCTCCTCCTCCCAAGGTTGAGGAAGTCAATTTGCAAAGTTTGATCGCCATGCTACAGAAGCAGATGGTACCACCTCAAGTTTCAAATCCAATAAATCAAACTTCCTCTTTTCCACGAACCCTCCGGTTCGTACAGTGAAAATTGCTGTCAGACGGGCCATATGAATGGCCAGTGCCAATTTAATCCCCTGCACCTTATCAAGTAAATGCTGTTCATGACTATGGACAGTACAATCAAGTCACATGTCAGAATTGTGACGAGGTGGGGCACACTTCTAAATTCTGCCCTATGAACGGACATAATGCGGAAGTGAATGCATTCTATGGCCAGAACAATCAAAGGTTCAATCAGTTTCCTGGCCAGGGCAATTTTCAAAACCAAGGGTTTAATCCATCTTCGAATTTCAATCCTAATTCGAATTTTAATTCGAATCAGAATTTCAACAGAAACCCTGGGTTTAATCAGAATCAAAACTCAAAATTTTCCAATCCTACGCAAAAATTCAATCAAAGTTGGCCTTCCAATTCAAACTCTCAATTTCAAAGTCGGCCCAGCCAGCCCTATGCCCCAAATCTCCAAAACTCTCAAAGCTCCTCCCAATCTAACAATCATGAAGCCAAGTTAGAGGAGCAAAGCAGGTCAATGAAGAATCTCGAGAGACAAATTGGGCAACTGGCTGAGCAGTTGGCTTCTAGACCCCCAGGGCAGCTGCCCAGTTTCACTGAGAAGAATCCAAAGGGTGGTCAAGTTGCTCAGGCTGACTTGAACAAAGGCCCATGTACTGACCTCGTGCCATCAATTCAATACGGTAAAGAGGAGGCCAGTGCAATGAATCTAAGGAGCGGTACTCAAGTTAGTGGTCCTTCCCATCCGGGAAACCACTAGCCCTCCTGCCATTGATAAGGCATGAGGGGAAGCTGAGCACCTACACTCCCCTCAACTGCAAGAGAAAACTCAGGTGGCTGATCCCCTGAGAGGTGAAGAAGTTGGTGATCCTCAAGTGGCCGAGCCCTCGAGGACCGAAAAAGCAATCGGAAGTCGGAGGCCGATCCCCGACTACTAAGAAATACGAGAAAGCTGTTCGATGGAAGGATCCGGAAGACGAGCCGTAAGTGCATCCTCAAAGAAAGTTTTTTTCGAGAATGACCTTAAGAAACTTCCATTTCCACCGAGAAAGAGCAACATTCCCTTGATTGAGGACAAAAAGTATGAAAAGGTGTTAAACCTTTTAAAAAATACTCAGGTGAATCTTCCATTATCAGACGTCTTGGTCGAGATGCCTAAGTATACAAAATTTATCAAGGATGTTGTGTCTTCGAAAAGAAACTAGCGAGGCATGGAAAGGCAAATTGGCGAGGATTGTTCCATGATTAATTATGAAGACTTGCCAATTAAAAAGGTGACCCGGGAAGTTCGTACTTACGGTAGTAATGGGAGGTCTAGTCTTCCCTAATTCTTTGTGTGATCTAGGTGCCTCTATAAACCTTATGCCAATGTACGTATGCAAACGGCTCGGTTTACAAAGCCTTCTAGAACCCACTACTATGAGTTTACAATTCGCTGATAGATCTTCTAAGAAAGCTTCAGGGATCCTAAAAGACGTTTTGGTTCAGATTGATAGATTTACCTTTCCAGTCGATTGGTATGTTTTAGATATGGAGAAAGATGAAAACGTTCCCCTGATTCTTGGAAGACCTTTCTTATCTACAGCTAGGGCCCTCATCGATTGCGATGGTGGGCAAGTGACTATCCGAGTTGGTGATCAAGAGGTGAGTTACAATGTCTTAAAGTCCATTCAAGTACCCTCCGGACCCCAACCGGCTTTTCCATTGATTATATGACGGATGATTTTACCGATTATATGGATAAGCAAGTCATGGCTGTAGAAGCAGAATATGAGCGATTGGTTGACAACCTGAATACTCATGGTGTGGTTAATCTAGACCAATTAGCAGCTGATTTTGAGGAAGAATTATTTGAAGGAGAAGCTTTGGCAGTGGGACCACAGAGTAAACTCAGCGATGTTGAGTTGAAAAGTGGAGATCTCAAGTCTAGTCTAGAAGACCCCCCCTGTAGATTTAGTGCTAAAGCCGTTGCCTAAACATCTCAAGTATGTGTTTTTAAGAGAAGGTGACAAGCTTCCACTAATTATATCTGCCAAGCTTTCTCGTTTAGAGGAAATGAAACTTATCAACGTCTTGAAAAAGAATGAAAAAGCCTTTGGTTGGCAAGTAGGAGATATCGAGAGGGATATCTCCGGACATCTGTATGCACAAGATCAAGACGAATGAGGGTGCAAAATGTGTTAGACAACCTCGAGAAGGCTCAACCCTCATATGCAAGAGGTGGTTAAGAAAGAAATCATTAAACTTCTGGACATGGGAATCATTTATGCCATCGCGGATAGTGAATGGGTTTCCCCAACTCAAGTAGTTCCCAAGAAAGGTGGAATTATGATTGAGAAGAATGAGAAGGGAGAGGAGATAGCATTGAGACTTGTCACTGGTTACAGAGTCTGCATCGATTATCGAAAGCTCAATGAGGTAACCATGAAAGATCACTTTCCCCTTCCGTTCATTGATCAGATGCTTGAGCGTCTGGCGGGGCACGCATTCTACTGCTTCCTAGATGGATATTCAGGATACTTCCAGATTCCCATTGATCCAGCTGACCAAGAAAAGACCACCTTCACCGCTTCTTATGGTACATTCGCTTACGACGAATGCCATTCGGTCTCTCGCAATGCCCCGGCCTACTTTTCAACGATGTATCGGCTATCTTTGACGGGCTTGTAGAGAAGTGTATGGATATCTTTATGGACGATTTTTAGGTTTTTGGTCAGTCCTTCGATGATTGCCTCGACAATCTTGATCAAGTGTTATCCAGATGTGTGGAAAAGAACTTAGTACTGAACTGGGAAAAATGCCATTTCATGGTAGATGAGGGAATAGTTCTTGGCCACAAGATCTCCGCCAAAGGTATAGAAGTTGACGGGGCAAAAGTAGAAGCTATCGAGAAGATGAGCTACCCTAAGAATGTGCGGGAAGTTAGAGGTTTTCTTGGACATGTCGGATTTTACGAAGGTTCATTCAAAACTTCTCCAAGATAGCCAAGCCCCCGTCCACTTTACTAAAGGAAGACGTTGAGTTTAATTTTGATGAGAAGCGCAAGCAAGCGTTTGAGGAGCTCAAGGATCGTTTAATATCTCGCTCCAATTCTTATATCGCCCGACCGGAACCTACCATTTGAGCTTATGTGCGACGCATCAAACTATCTTTGTTGGTGCCGTTCTAGGGCAAATGATCAAAGGGAAATTCCAGCCTATCTATTATGCAAGTCACACATTGAACCCCTCTCAAGTTAACTATACGACTACTGAAAAAGAACTACTGGCCGTAGTCTTTGCTATGGACAAGTTTCGTAGTTACTTGTTAGGAGCTCAAGTGATCGTGTGGACTGATCACGCTGCTTTGCGTTACCTGATGACTAAGAAAGAGGCTAAACCGCGCCTACTGCGTTGGATACTGACCCTACAAGAGTTTGACGTTCAAATTAAGGACAAAAAGGGCAGTGAAAATGTAGTGGCGGATCACGTGTCTAGAATGTTAAATGAGGAAAAGGATGAACCGGATGATATAGATCTTTACTTTCCTCTAGAAAACATTATGTTGATAGACGGTTGTCCTCCTGATGTTCCATGGTATTCTTCCATTGTGAACTACCTTCATGCCCGTTATCTCGATCCCGAAATGTCTTATCAGGAGAAGAAAAAGTTCTTCTCTGATTTGAAATATTTCGTTTGGGATGAACCTTATCTTTTCAAGATCTCGTAAAGATGGGTTGCTTAGGAGATGTGTTCCGAATCCGAGCAACGCGATATTATTGAGCAAAGTGCCACGGTGGACCCACAGGAGGTCACTTTGGTCCGTGGAAAACCGTTGCTAAGATCTTTCAATCCGGTTTCTATTGGCCTACGATCTTTAAAGATACGAAGCTTTCGTAAAGCTTGTGATAGGTGCCAAAGAACCGGTACTCGACAAGGCGTTTTGACATGCCTTTAAAACCCATCCTCGAATGCGAAGTCTTTGATGTATGGGGTATCGATTTTATGGGACCATTCCCATCATCTTGCGGTAATAAATACATCTTAGTCTGCGTAGACTATGTATCGAAATGGGTAGAGGCAATAGCCACTCCTCGCAATGATCATAAAACGGTCATGAATTTTCTAAAGAAGAATATCTTCGTGAGGTTTGGATGTCCACGTGCCTTGATCAGTGATGAAGGGACGCATTTCTGCAACCGACCCTTAGAGAAAGTACTTGAAAAGTATGGTGTTCGTCATAAAACTGGCACACCATATCATCCGATGACTAGTGGTCAGGTTGAAAGGAGCAACCAGAGCATTAAGAAAATCCTGGAGAAAACGGTAAACAGTCATAGAAAGGACTGGAGTTTGAAATTGGATGATGTACTTTGGGCTTATAGAACCGCCTATAAAACCCCTATGGGGACATCTCCATATCAAATGGTCTACGGGAAACCATGTCATCTGCCTGTCGAGTTAGAGCATAGAGCTTATTGGGCTACAAAGTTTCTGAACTTCGATTCCCAATCTTGTGGACAACATCGGCTACAGCAGTTACATGAGCTAGACGAATTCAGACTCCAGGCCTATGAAAGTGCCAGGATTAGTAAAGATAAGATGAAGCTACTCCACGATGCTAAGATTAAGAAGAGAGAATTTCTAGTCGGCGAACAAGTTCTTCTATACAATTCTAGGTTACATCGTTTCTGGAAAGTTAAGGACACGTTGGTCCGGCCCTTTCGAGATTCTCCAAATCATACCTGGAGGCGTTCTAGAACTTCGTGGTTATAGTGGTGACCCGTTTCGAGTAAATGGCCAGAGGTGCAAGCACTATATTGGTGAACCTAAAGAGAGACCTTCGAATGTCCGTTGCCTCGACATCCTAGGGTGTGGTGCTACGGAAGTCGAAGAATTCGACGAGTCTTCACTCAACCTGTTTTCAGAGAGGATGGGTGTAGTGGTCCTTCGAAGAAGTTCTAGCTGGTAGTTGGGATATGGAAGAATTGGAGAGGGAGCGTCAGTTGAAGCGTCATCAGAGGACTCAGAGAATGAAGAGGTCACCCATGGGGAAGTTCAAGCGTATGTGGAAAGCTATTAAAGATTTCACCCCATGTGTGAGATGCTGTTTCTGCAGCCACACTACTGATCAGAGCTTACACGAGGTAGTGGCTGGCAGAAAAGTCAAATGGCCTGACCCAGGCTGAGTTTTCAACGGTGTCGAGCTAACGACATTAACCAAAAGCGCTACTAGGAGGCATCCTAGATATCCCTTATTATATTAGTTAAGTTCTGTTCACGCTGTTAGTGTTTTATTTATTAAGTTTTAGTTTAATTAAGTTTTAGCTGACTAAGTTTTTCTATCTGTCAGTTAGTGTGCTTCCTAGATATGGATTACGGAGTTCTTCCCGAGGAGTTCCCCATCATTAGTCGGATCCCACTGATTACGCGTGGGCGATGGACCGGGAGGCACTATAATCTTGCACGTAGATTTTGAGCTTAGTACCCGTACGAAGACCATCACCTATGTTCTCATTGTACCCTGTTGTTCGGGAGGTAGTGACTTCACCACTGAGGGGCTACAGGAAGCTATAGGACGTCCATATACGATCCTAAATGACCCTATGCCGACAGATCTAGCGCCGGTACTACGGGATTCACATTTTAGAGGTTTAGAGGTAGGCGGAGATGGCGGGGTGTACAAGACGACTATGATTTCCCTCCTGCTATTGATATGCTTCGTCGTCTCATCCGTTTGGTGGATTGGGACGAGATTTATGCGGACTAGCGTTAGTTAGATTTGTTTCGTCGAGCAAACGACGTAAAACAAAAGCGCTTTGTGGGAGGCAACCCACTGTTTTCTATTTGTTTTTCTTTATTTTCTAGTCACTTTATGTACTTTGTTTGATTTAAAGTTGTATTTTTGAAGTTTTAATTAAGTTTAATAAGAGATGTACTTTTGAATTTGGGTTATATGGAATTTTATGATTTTTGTACTTTTTGCCTTCTAGGACGCCCGTCCAGAAAACTGGACGCCCGTCCGCTATAACAAATCCTTAGACGGACGTTCACAAAGCCTGGACGCCCGTCCGATATTTTCCCTCCAATCCTGTATGTGATTTAAACTCTTGGACGAGCGTCTACCGGGCGGACGCCCGTCCAGTTCATCTGATTTCCCAGTGGACGCCCATCCACTGAGTTGGACGAGCGTCCAACATCTGTCTATATATACCCCCTGCTTCGATGAACCCTCACTTTTCAGTTTTTCAAATCGCAAACCGTTTCCTCTCCCTCTTTTTGGCCTAAAATCTTCATTTCTAAACCATTTTGAGCGATTCCAAGTGCTACAGGCTGTTCTTGATCCCCTCTCTTTGATTTTCATAACCAAATTCCCCAACAAACCATATTCTTGGAGAATCAGGCCCCATTCAAGTCCGACTTTTCAGAAGAAAAATTCGATTTTGGAGTCCATTTTGGTGTTGTTTGGATTGATTTTCACCTCGATCAACATCCACTCACCCTACTTGGTAAGTTCGTAGCAAAATTTCTAGTTTTTATTCACGTTTTTGCGAGTACGATCTTCGGGTCGGCTCGTTCACTTGAATATTGCCTTAATTCGGTTTTTTCTGTTTTTTTTTGTTTCTTATTGCTTTGTTTTGGTGATATGGTGTTGTGATGGGTGATGCATTGGGGTTGTTTGGTGATGGTTATGGTTGTGGTTGTGGTTTGGTTGATTTGAAATCCCGCTTTGGATGTTAAACGGGTATCTTGTTGTGAATCGGGGTTGTTTTGGTTAGTCTAAGCTTGAATATGGTTCATAAGAAGGGAGTGGTTAAGAGGCATGGAAAGGAAGTGGCTAGGGAGGCCGGAAAGAAACGCAAGGAGTTTGATCCTACTTTGGTCGATCTTAACCGGGGTGTGAGTATACGAGAACAACCTCCAGAGCCACCCAAACTAGGGCTACTTTGAGAGATGAGCCGACCTCGACTCGAGACCGATGACGATGTGCCTTTGGTACGGATGCCTAGAGTTCGAGAGGTGGAGGTTCGTCTAGGGCTGAGGAACCGTCGATGCTACCCGGGAAGAGGAACCGGTTGTACCTAGGGCTGCCCCTCCTAGAAAGATATCCAAAACCGTACCTCCTATGCCATTACCTCGTCGGTTCGTGAACCCAGAGCTCACGATGTGTATAAAAACGCATTATTTCTCGAGGACGATGTTGATTGAGCGGGCCATTTTGGAGGCCAAAGTCGATCCGGGGTTCACTAAGTTGCTCAAGGATCGGAAATGGGAAACCTTGATGACAATCCCGACTACCCCGGTGAATAGCTCCCTAGTTCGGGAATTTTATGCTAAGCGTTCGGAAACCGATTTGGGGAAAAAGGTAGTCGTGGTTCGAGGGGTAGAAGTTCCTTTTACACCGGAAGTGATCAATCGAAATACAACTTAGCGGCTTTCGAGGGTAGGGATTACAAGGAAGAGATTGTACATAGGCGAGTTTGGGGCGGGATCCTTTGGAGGAGTTGCGGCGAGAGTGTGTCCGGATGTGGCATGGACATTAAGGCCGGGAGGCGACCGGAAGGAGTTGGTTACCACGACCTGGACGGAGGATTGGAAGGTCCAGTGTCGGTTTATTCAGAATCGGTTGTTGCCTAAGAACAACTTGACGCACTTTCACATTGGTGACCTAGGCATGTTGTACGCATTGACATTTGGCCTGAACGTGGATGTGGGACAGGCGTTATATGATGAGGTGGCTATGAATCAGAAGATCTATACCCGATGCTTGATTATCCCTCACCTAATCCACAGTCTCTGTATCGATGCCGGTGTGCCTGAGTATGGAGCCGATCACAAACCAAAGAATCCAAGGCCGATACGGCGAGAAAAAGGCAAGCCTTCGGGACGACCGAGACGGAGATACCTCGGGAGCCCGGTTCTTCGGCACCGCCTCGTGCATCCTCCCTTCCTACTTTATCTCCCGCGAGTTCGGATGCGGTTGAGCATGGCCAACGGTTTCCGGGAATGGCCGAGTGATATCCGGGACACACGGAACAATATTTTATCGATTCTTCGGTGTATCCGTGAGGGCCGGCAGCCGAGGGACGAAAGGACATTCAATCCGAGCTCCGTTGATTTTCTTTTTGCCGATGAGATCGAGCAGGTCATTGCGAGATGTTCTACACGACTACGAGACATCTTCGGATGAGAGAGCGACGACTCGGCGGCTAGGGATACGGCACCACCTTCTGGACCCTCCTCCGATCCTCCAGCCGATGATTCTGGGACACCGAGCCAGTCTTGATTTTATTTTGCTGATTCTAGTTTTTCTTTTTCTTTGCTCCAATGGATGTAGGTTATTGATACTTTTTCTTATATGATTCGTTGTAATTTTGATATTGCTACTGTTACTTTTCCCGATGGATCATGTAAGCCATAAGGCACCAGTACTTTCACTTCTACTGTGTTTATACTTTCTGGATGTATTGAATGTTTTCACTTTTGCTTTATATTCATGTTTGATATCTCTTTTCATTTTGGTATAACTCCCCGTTTTCCCCGAGATGGTTCCATGTTTGTGAAGACGTGCAGGTATATTTTTAGCGGTTTCGTCAAGCTACATTGTCAGGTTACGCATTCTCAAGTGTCATTATGTAGGCTCCGGCCTGACCGACGATTCGCATTTCGATTTAAATCAGCTAAGTCTTTTCCTTTTTCTTTCGATCTGCACAACATGAGGACATGTTGAGTTTTTAAGTGTGGGGGAGGGGAATGTTTCGATATGTCTACACATGTGCTTAATTCGTACTGTTTCTATGCAAATGAGCTAAAATTTTCGAAATTTTACGACACTTTTGTTTTGTTTTGTCCCGAGTAGGCAATTCGATTCAATGTTCGCTATTTTTATAGTCATGTAAGCTATATATCATATGTTTGATGAGTTAGTTGTTTCACACGAGATCGATTTTTCACGAGCCATAGTAAATGATGAGCTATTTATAAAGTTATACCCCTTTTGGATTAGTGATTTTTGTTTTCTTATAAGTCATGTGCTTAGTGCTACGTATATATCTCGCGATTTATGATAGTTTGTATTTAGTTCCGAAGTATGACATACTGTGAATATCTAGAAGTTTGAATGTGATAAGTAACACGTAACCTATTGTCAAATGAAAAAGTTGAAAAAAATATGAATTAACTAGGTGTGTCGAAAGCTAGTCGATGATTTGAGTGCGATAGGGTATGCCACGTATGTCCTATACCACTATGATGACTAAAAGCTCACGACAGTCAGAAGAAGCTGCCTTATGATTTGAGTACGGTAGGGGATTATCTTGAAATGTCCTATTCTGCTATGACAGGGCAATAGCTCATTCTGATGTGTGTTTAAAAGTGAAAAAGTTAAATCAATTAATGAAGTGTTATGAAATGTGTATAAGACTTAGTTTTCGTTAATCTTATCCCCAGTATAAACTGAAAGATATGATGTAGGGATTATCCTCTGAGTATTTCAGAAAGGCCCTAGATATATTCTATCATCTTTTTCGGGATGTATCACGTTTGTAGGGTGCATTTTATGAGTGTCATTTATTACTAGTACGCAAGGGGGTATTAGCTAGTTTTGCTTTGAGTTTCTCGAGTTTGGATATAGTGGAAGTTTTCTATGGCTATGCACACACACAATGGTGAACTTCGATTTATTGGATATGTGTTATGTATGTTTAGATGTACGTTCTTTTCTCGAGCCTAATTTTTGTTTTGTTTTGCTCGGGACGAGCAAAAGCTTAAGTGTGGGGGAGTTGTTAAGGGTGATTTTATATGATTTATAACGCTATATTCTATGATATTTTTCCCCGTATTCGTACTAAATTGCATAAGAAGCATGTGTTTAATGAATATATTGAGTAAATGATATTTCAAAAGAGTTACTTGGAAAATAGGTTGATTTATGTGCTTTAATTATGATTTTACGATTATTTGAGCGATATTACATTTTGTGGTGTTTTTATATGATGTAGATGCATCTTTCAAGGCTCAAATGATGATTAAAAGAGATAATGAAGGAATTGACAAGATGAAAAAGAGATAGAGATCAAGAAATCAAAATTCAGTCATGTTGGACTAGCGTCCAGGTCCCGTCCGGTGGACGGGCGTTTCTTGAAAGCGAACGAGCGTCCGGGGATGGAAAGTTGATTCGGGAAGTTTGGACGCGAGGTGGACGCGGTTGGACGAGCGTTTGATCATAACTCGGCCCGATTTGAAGTTCATAAGAAGATTGGACGGGCGTTCAAGGATCCGGACGGGCGTCCGGTAGCCGACTTACTGAAACCGACTTTAAAATCTATATATAGTCGGCTGTTTTCTCCACACAAGGATACCATACACTCATTATTCGAAACCCTAAACCTAGGGGCGGCTTTAGGCTGCGTTTTTCTCCTTTTTATTCCAGCTTTTATGCACTTTAGATCTAGATTAAGTTAGTTACTTTTTATGCACTATTTATACAAATTTGAGTTCTGATGATGTCCAGAGGCTAAAAGCTTCATCAAACGAGTATTGTGAAGCCATCCAACGATTGTTGATTTCGTTTTCTTCGGTTATCTTGTGAGTTTTTATTTAAAGGTTGTTTCTTATTCATGTTTATTACGTTTAATTGCTTTTATATCGGAAGATCTGCATGTGTGATTGTTTATTGTTGATGGAAATCTTAATAAACCCTAGATCATCATGAATAAGAGTAGTGATTTGAATCTATCGTAACGGAAGTTAATAGGTTTAATTTCTAGATTATAAACATAAAGTTTACACCTTTGGTTAGAAAACGTGTTAATCTTGCATTGGAAGATAATAGATTAATAGATGAACTTTCTAAGGAATTAGGGTTCATGTTTAGATAAGGTGAATCACAACCTAGCTAAAAACCACAATATAATCGAGATAGGAAATCAATGCTTGTTGGATAGGTGGATCAATCATCGTTTGTTCATTATACACTTGAATCAATCCTTAAAACTTGAATTCGTTTAGTTAGTTTACTTTTATTTGCATCTTAGTTTAGTTAGTTTAAATTGGTTCGCAGCCCGTATTCTTCCTAGCTTTGGATTATATCCTCTGTCTAGTTTTATTTTATGCTCTGTTCGATTTTTATTCACTGTTTAGATTAGTTTCGTGACATAGTTTAGGTTAGACAAAAGCTAGAATCACAATCGTTTAGTTCCCCGTAAGATCGACCCGGTATCAACCTCTTTACTACGATCCTTATACTTGAGGGAAACCGGATTTATAAATATTTATTACTTGTTTGCTGTGCTAGATAAATCCGTGACAGTATATTTTAACCGTCATCAAAATGCCCCCCCACTTAAACTTTGCTTTGTCCCGAACAAAGCATCAATAAGTCATTCCCCAAGACAACATTTTCCTTGGTCATCTCATACTTACACAAGAAACTCGAGTCAACTCATACCAGATATGCTCATAAGATAAGCATTATTCACTACTTGCTATGAATCGAAGTGATTGTGTGCATGGGTATTGGTTTTATATAAATTTAGCAAGATTAGAGTTTATGCAGACTTCATATCAAAATTCACCAACATCAGCATTCATACTTCTTTTGCCTCGCCATGGTTAAAGCACTAGAACAATAAGCAAGAGCGTATCTATAGGGATTTTGGACTTGGAGACCGAGTACTACTCAAAGCCTCTAATAAATTTTTTTTTTTTTGCAATTTTGCATATTTTTCGAATACTACTAATCTCAAGGAAGAAAACTTTCATAGAGTATCCCCCTATCTTAGATTAAACATAGCATCGAATATTACCACAAGCGCGGGGCTACTTTGGTAACTTACTACAAGCCCAGTGTTTCAATATTATCAAACACAGGTACGTCTCAAACTTATTACTCCGCTTTTGTTGGCTAGAAGATCAGAATACATCAATCGACAAATATCGACATTAGGTCCTCATAACCAATTATCTACGCAATGTACACATACTTCTTTCAATTATTATAACGCATGCGGTACTAAGCGATTCACATGTTGAGTAGTTGAACAATGCCTAACTACTTGCAATTCTTGGCATGAATATCCTTAAGTTTACTAACAATTTATCGCAAAAGTATAATATGACCACGTACTTACGCAACTTGGTTTCTTTCCTATCAATTCTAAGTATAAGAACTTCACAAGTTTAAGGGTATTAAGGGTACGAGTTAAACAACTTGGCATTTATCCATGAAAAATTTTAAATTTGGCCCAATATTGTCTCAATATTCCGTTTTTCAACATATAGCTAGGTCCCTTGCCCCCCACTTAAACATGGCATTGTCCTCAATGACAAAATAAATGAGAGTTCAAAAAGAAAGACTTAGCTCTGAAAACGTCTCCCAAGTAAAGGAACAATATCGGAGTAAACATCAGCACGTCGTGGAGAAGCAGACACACCCTGTATAAGCAAACAAGCTCCACGAAATCGTCAAATACCATGTCTATGGAAGTTATAAAATAATGTGGCAGTAATTAGATATAGATATCTAAAAACAATTTAAGCCACTTTACTTTATACTGTCATGGACAAGACCAAAAGGGATTTAAACCTAAATAAAAACTCACATGACGGCTATCAAGGAAAAAACCTCGTTTATTCCGAACTTAGACTCGGAACATGGCGAGATGAAAAAAACCGTGATAGGCGCATGCTACTTTATTGAAAATAAAAACGAAAAAGATAGTTATAGGAAATAGTTCTAAATTTATAGTCGCTAGCTCGACTCAATTCAAGATGGTTTATTCATAGATAGGGTCGTCGAGGTACAAAACCTCCTCCTCAGTACCAGGCGGAAGCCCTTGATAATGCTTCACACGATGTCCATTGACCACAAATGCGGACTCGTCTTTGAAATTGAATAGCTCCACCGCTCCAGAAGGAAAGACTTGTTGTACCCGAAATGGGCCATACCATCTTGATTTTAACTTGCCCGGAAATAGTCTTAAGCGCGAGTTGTACAAGGGAGCCAGATCACCCTCTTGAAAGGTCCTCTCCAGGATCTTTTTGTCATGAAACGTCTTCGTGTGCTCCTTGAAAATCTTGGCATTTGTTAAGGGTGATTTTATATGATTTATACCGTTATATTTCGTAACGATTTCTCCCATAATCTGATAAATTGCATAGAAAAGTAAGTGCTTATTAGATTTATTGAGCAAACGAGTTTTAAATGTGTTTAAATGCAAAATCGAGATATTTACGTGATTTTATCGGTGTTTTATGTTTATTCGTATGATGTTACATTTTGCATGTTTCTATCAAGTTGTTAGGTACGTTTTCATGATGACTAAGGAGCTTAAACGATGATCACATGAAGATGGAAGAGTTGAAAGATGTTTAAGTGAAGAATCATTGAAGAAACCGGAACCAGGCACTTCATGGGGATTTTGTCCACACTTGTAGGCACTTTCAGGGAAAGTTGTCTTGATGAAAGTTGTAGAGGATTGAAATAGCTTTCCAACGCATGTTGAATCACCTCATTTGGAGCCCTAGAAGTGAAGTTATGAGAACAATACTAGAGCAAGGTAGTGGACGGGCGTCCATAAAAGTGAAGCGGCGTCCGAATCGTATTTTACATTCGAGAGTTCGGACGCGTTCGAACGAGCGTTCATTCTCCGTTCATAGAGGCTGGACGAGCGTCCAAGATAGTGGACGGGCGTCCACGGCACCGACTCAGCGAAACCGACCTAAAAATCTATAAATAGGCGCGATTTCCCAAACCCTAATCATACAATTTTCGAACCCTAAACCCTAGGGGCAGCTTGGCTACGTTTTTCCTTCAGTTTTTCTCTAGTTTTATGCACTTAAACTTCTAGATTAGATTAGATAATTTCATGTACTTTTTATTCAACAATTCGATGTGCAAAGGATGCTAGGAGGCTAAATCCTCCTTGAACGAGCGTTGTGAAGCCGTCCGTTTCAACGAGTTTGATCTCGAGTTCGTGATTATTTTGTGAGTGTCTATTAAAGTTGTTACCTTTATCATGTTTTTATATGTTGATTGCATGCTATATCGAAAGATCCGTGCCTTTGTTTATTGTTTGCTTGATGAAAGTCATGTTAACCATAGAACACCATGATAAAAGTTTAGACCTTTAATCTAATCACAGCGAAAGTTATTAGATTGAATCTCTAGATTAGAAATTGAAAGATTTCACGCCTAGGTTAGAAAGACTTAATCTTTAATCGAAAGATCGAAGATTAGAAAACGAACTTGTCTACGAAAGTAGGTGTTCATGCCTTAGATAGGTGAATCACAACTTGAGTAGAGATCACGAAATAATCCGAATTAGTATCAAACGTTGATAGGATAGGTGGAACAATTGCTCGTTCGTTCGTTAAAATTTGATTTAAATCACTTGACTCGAATTGCTTAGCTTAGTTTAGTTTATTTTATTTTTTCGCGACTTAGTTAGTTTTTATTGCTTCCAATCTTTCCTAGCATTGGATTAATCTCCTCTGTCTAGTTACTTTTATGCAATATTTGTTTAGGTTAGTTTTCGTGACAATAATTAGTTAAAAACAAAAGCTAGGGTTCACAACAAGTCTAGTTCCCCGTAAGATCGACCCGGCATTAGCCTCCATACTACGATCCTTGCACTTGAGGTTAACCGGTTTATTACTTGTTGTTTTGTATTGATAAAATCCGGGACAGCATTCTCGTATGCCTCTAAACGAAACTCCTCCAGGCGAGTTAATTCTAACATCCTCTTCTCACCGGCCAACGTCTCATCAAAATTTAGCATCCTTGTTGCCCACATGGCCCGGTGCTCAAGTTCCACAGGAAGATGACATGCCTTTCCAAAAACAATCCTATACGGGGACATTCCAATCGAGGTTTTATATGCAGTCCTATAAGCCCATAAAGCGTCGTCTAAACGTAACGACCAATCCTTCCAAGTCGTAGTGACAGTTTTCTCCAGGATACGCTTTATCTCTCGATTGGTGACTTCTACTTGTCCACTAGTCTGGGGGTGATATGCGGTTGCTAGCTTATGTCGAACCCCATACTTAATCATCAGCCTTTCAAAAGGTTTATTACAAAAATGACTACCATTGTCGCTTATAATCGCCCTAGGCGTCCCAAACCTTGTAAAATATTCTTTTTCAAGAATCTAACTACAACCTTAGCATCGTTAGTAGGAGAAGCAATGGCCTCAACCCATTTGGATACATAATCAACAGCAACTAAGATGTATCGGTTAGATAGTGTTAAAGTGAAGGGTCCAACGAAATCTATTCCCCAAACGTCAAAGAGTTCTACTTCTAAGATGCTCTTAAGTGGCATCTCATTCCTCCGTGAAATATTTCATGTCATTTGACAAGCATGACATGCTTTTGCATATTGGTGTGCATCCTTAAACAATGTCGGCCAATAAAAACCGCATTGGAGGACCTTAGCCATGAGTTTTTTCTCCCCCGTAGTGTCCTCCAACTTCATAAGAATGACAATGCTTCGGGATATCATTATACTCTTCTTCGGGCACACACCTTCGAAAGATATTATCAGATCCTAGCTTAAACAAATAAGGCTCATCCCAATAATAGTGTCTAAGATCTTTAAAGAATTTTTTCCTTTCTTTGACAGTGAGATTCGGTGGTAGGTACTTTGCGGATAGATAATTAACAAACAAACTAAACCATGGTTGTATCTTCTCCTTCACAACCTCTATTCGTGAAGAAACTGCAACACAATCATCATGTCCCCTGATGGTGGTGATGGAGAAAAGTTGTTCATCAGGAAAAGATTCTCCTATCTCAGGTAATTCCTCACCATCCTCTAATTTTAAGCGCGACAGATGATCGGCCACTACAGTCTCACTTCCTTTCTTGTCTCTGATCTCTACGTCAAATTCTTGCAGCAGTAGAATCCATCTCAACAATCTAGGCTTTGAATCTTGCTTTGTTAGGAGATACTTAAGAGCCGCATGGTCAGTCCACACAGTGACTTTAGATCCCACCAAGTAAGATCTAAACTTGTCAAAAGCAAAGATAACGGCCAAAAGCTCCTTCTCCGTTGTGGCGTAATTTCTTTGGGCAGCATTCAAAGTCCGGCTCGCATATAAATAGGTCTAAAGATCTTATCTTTTCTTTGACCCAAAGCAGCGCCAACAGCAGTATCACTTGCATCACACATCAGTTCAAAAGGAAGTTCCCAATCTGGTGCGACCAGAACGGGTGCAGTAATCAGCCTACTTTTATGCACTCATTAGAAAACACGAATGGCACATCCTTGGCCAATAATTCGGTAAGAGGTCTAGAGATTAAGGAAAAGTCCTTAATAAACCTACGATAAAATCCGGCGTGGCCTAAAAAACCTCGCAAAGTTTTAAGATTGGTAGGTGGAGGTAATTTCTCGATCACCTCAACTTTGGCTCTATCCACCTCTATCTCGTTCTTTGATATGCGGTGGCCTAGTACTATACCTTCCGTAACCATCAAATGACACTTCTCCCAGTTAAGCACAAGGTTCGTCTCCTCACATCTCTTCAACACTCGTGCAAGATGTGTAAGACATGAATCAAAATCTTCTCCAAACACGGAGAAATCATCCATAAAGATTTCCAAGAAATCTTCCACCATATCCGCAAATAATGACATCATACACCGTTGAAATGTCGCGGGGGCGTTGCACAATCCAAATGGCATTCGATTATACGCAAATGTCCCATATGGGCATGTAAATGTTGTTTTCTCACGATCTTCGGGCGAGATGTGGATTTGATAGTATCCCGAATACCCGTCAAGAAAACAATAGAAAGCATGCCCGCTCAGTCTCTCGAGCATTTGATCGATGAAGGGAAGAGGAAAGTGGTCCTTACGAGTCGTATCATTTAGTTTCCTAAAGTCTATGCATACTCGATGACCGGTGATTAGCCTCACAGGAATTAACTCATTCAACTCATTGGCTTGCACCGTCAAACCTCCCTTCTTGGGAACTACGTGGATAGGGCTTACCCATTCGCTATCAGCAATTGGAAATATAATCCCCATTTCTAGCATTTTTACAACCTCATCCCTAACCACTTCCTTTAATTGTGGGGTTAGACGCCCGAGGTTGTGCAACCGCTTTCTTCTCAGGGTCCACGGAGATTTTGTGCATACATACGCTAGGACTAATGCCCTTAACGTCAGCTATGGTCCATCCAAATGCTCCGCGGTACTCTCTCAAAACTCTCATTAGTTTCTCCTCTTGTAAGTCCGTCAAGGAAGAAGATATAATTAGTGGAAAAGTCTCATCTTGAAGAAATACATACTTCAAATTTGCAGGAAGAGGTTTTAGAGTCAAATTTGTGGGAGGTTCTTCCAAAGAGATTTTCAACTTTTGACCAGTGAGTTTGAGTTCGAAGTACTTATGCCACGTTGGTCTATGATAGAATCTTTCAATCTCCGCAGCACTTACTTCCTCTACAGGCCTAGGGGTCCCTCTACTACATCCTGGCCATATCATCTTCTCCTCCTCACTACTTACGTACTTGACATCATCTTCTTCTTCCAAGACAGCATCCAAGAAATCCTTGATACTTTCATGTTGTTGAAATTCTTGAGCGATCCTATCAATGGAATCCAACATGAAACATGCATCCTCTCCATCATCAGGTTGCTTCATAGTGTCGAAAACATTGAATGCTACTCTCTCTTCGTTCACTCTTAATACTAACTCGCCTTTGTAAACATCAATTAGCGTTCTACTAGTGGCCATGAAAGGTCTTCCTAATATCAAGGGCACTTCGTAGTTAGCTTCCATATCTAAGACCACAAAGTCGACAGGGAATACAAACTTTTCAACTCTTACTAGCACATCCTCAACCACTCCACACGGTTCCTTGACAGAACGGTCAGCTAATTGCAATGTGATTGAGGTCTTCTTAAGATCTTTCATGCCTAGCTTCCGAAAAATAGATAATGGCATCAGATTCACGCTTGCTCCTAGATCACACAAAGCTTTGTTTAGACATACGTTACCTATGGTGCAGGGAATGAGAAAGCTTCCCGGATCTTTGCATTTTAGGGGTAACTTATGTTGAAGAATGGCTGAGCACTCCTCATTAAGGCATATGGTCTCTAAATCTAGAAGTTTCCTTTTAGTTGAGACGGCGTCCTTTAAAAACTTGGTGTACTCAGGCATTTCAGCTAGTGCTTCAACTAGAGGTATATTGATTTGTAACTTACTGAATATATCCACGAACTTCTTATATCTCTTATTATCAAACATAGGTTTCGGCTTTGGTGGAGGATAAGGTAGAGTTGAAGGATCGACATCAGTGAAAATTGGATACTTGTTATCGTAAAGTTCAACTCTAGGGCCAGCAGGTTCTTTATACGTTCTTTGCTCAGGCAAAGTCTCGGAAGTATTAGTCTCATTGCTTGGCTCACCATCCTTATTCTTTGTGATTTTCTCTTTCTCTTGTAGGGATGGTGGAGTTACCTCTTTTCCACTTCTTGTCATGATTGCATTCAAATCCTTAGGGTTCTTCTCAGTGTTGCTTGGCAACCCTCCAGGAGGTCTAGTTGAGACTTGCTCAGCTAGTTGTCCTATTTGGTGAGTGAGATTTTGGACTAGAGCTTCTTGGTTGGTCACCTTAGCATCGGTCTTCTGACAATATTGGCTAAAGTTAGTGGCTAAATCAGCCATAGATTTTGAAAGTTGTCCCATATTATCAGTAACGACATTACTCAGTTTTTCTATTGCAGCTTCCCAACCAAAAGTTTTAGTTTCTTTGTGGTACATAAGTGGTAGGCGGTTTAGGCCTTTCTCCTGCATTAAGGTCACTATATCGGAATCCAGGATGGTTATGATTAGGCTTATATCCTCCCCCGATATAATTGGCTTCTTCAGTACCAGCAATCTCTTACTTTGAGGAGCTACCTCGATTCCAGTCCCTTTCTCTACTCTTGCCATCCTCTCTTGCATCCCATCTACCTTATTGTTGATAACAGAAAGTTGTTCTAAGATTCTGGTAGATGCACTATCCTCGAATATGTCAGCGGCCATCTTCACAGTAGCTATGTCATTGCCTCCCCATTGACTATTCATCGTTATTTGCTCCATTTTTCCTTGTGCCTCCTCAGGAGATAAAAGAACAAACGCTCCATTGCTAGAGGCGTCTACTCTAATTTTCTCAGTCTCTCTCAATCCATGGTAAAAAGTTTGCATTAACAGCCAAAGAGAAATGTCATGATGAGGACACTTCCTCATAGCTTCCTTAAAACGCTCCCAAGCTTGATCAAAACTCTCCCCAGGTTGTTGCTTAAATCCTAGGATGTCTTGGCGTAACTTAAAGGTTTTTCGCAAGGGAAAATACTTATTCATGAATTTTTGCAACAATTTTTCCCAAGTAGTGATAGATCCAGCCTCTAAGGAGAGAAGCCATTGCTTAGCTTTATCTTTCAAAGTGAAGGGGAAAAGCTTAAGACGAATGTTCCCCTCCGGGATTTATTCTGGTTTCACTGTGCTAACGATTTCCAAGAAATTCGTCATGTGAACACCAGGATCCTCGTTTTGGATTCCATGAAAAGTGGAATAGTTGGTCACCATTTGAATTACGTTAGGCCTAGGGTGATAGACTTCCGCAGCATCTTGCGGTGCTACGATAGCGGGAATGAATTGCTCAATAGTGGGCGTTGCATAACTTTGCAAAGTGCGCCTCGCTCCTTGAGCTAGGGCTTGGTTTCCATTATTAGCATTAAGATTGTTCGCATTATTAACATTATTGGCATTATTAACAGCTTCAGGATTAAGTACCTAGTTCGGATTGACCGGAATGCCTTCCATTTCTGTTTCAGATTCAGAATGCTCAGAATGATTGGTTGTATGTCCTTCTTCCAATTCGTGCTCGCTTTCCTCAAGATTTGGATCCTCTTCTCCTTGCTTAGCCAGTTCCCTAGCTAACTTCCTATTCCTTCTCGCAAATTTCTCTATTTCAGGATTATAAGGCTCAAGCGGTTCCTTCGAATTCCGAGTAGCGTACTATAAAATAATAAACAACAATAAAACAATTAATCACTAGTAAAGGCTAGGCCTTTAACTAACTAAATAAAACTAAAACAGACTCGAAATAAGTTTGAGAAAAGAAAACATAAATAAAACAGAAGCAGAATATTATAAAACTAATACAGAACAGAAATAGAAAAGAAAATAAATTCTCGGTCGCTCGGTCGACCGAACTCTCTTTTTTTTTAATTTTTAATTTTTAATTTTTTTTATTTTTACGACACTGTTTAATATACAGACTCTTATTCACAGAATATTCACGAATCCAGTTCTAACAAAATAAGCTATATCTTAATTTAATGACTCGAGTCCCCGGCAACGGCGCCAAAAACTTGATTGAGGTCAAGTTAAATTATTAACTCGATGCCTACTAACACACTAGCAAGAGAACTAGGTTCAATTGTAGTATAGCAAGATAGAGTCGAGGTCGATCCCACAGAGACTCGGCACAAACAAAACACAACTTTATCCTATTAGAACTAAATTGAAAGGGCGGTCTACAACCAACTAAACGCAGTAAATAAAATAGTGACAACCACAAGACACAAAATACCACAAAGACAAACGAAAGACTACTAAAACACGGATAATACTGTGGATATTATCTAAACAAACAGTATTGATTACGCTAGTAGATTATAACTCCCCCATGTGAATTAGGATGATAACGAGATAAAACAAACGTTAAAGATTAATTATTATGACTACGGGAGTCATCCCTTAAGGTAGATTTAGCTCCGATTAGGCCATCTAAATCATCGTGCCTCCATTACGTGACTTCGCCTTTTAATGCCTCCATCTCATATAACTTCTGACACAATTACGAAACTAGGGATGCCGGTATAAACCGTAACCTCATCTAAGCAACATTCCAAGGGTAAGGCGTACTTCTTAGATGCCGATTCAATCTATATCCTAAGTAACAATCACTTTTTAGGTTTCATGTTAAATTATGATGACAAATAATTAAGTTGATCAGGTTTAATTACTCGTTTTAATTCCAAATTAGAGAATCTGATGTAGTCGAAGCCGATCATAATATTGCCCTACACATCACCACGCTCGGTCAACCGAACGACAGCACTCGGGCGACCGAATGACATGTCTCGGTCGACCGAACACAGTTCGGTGTTGGTACAAATCATGATTACTTCTTAACGTTTTTAACTTAAACACATGGGTTCGTAAATTAATCTACATCACGCAATCAATACAAGAGAAACTACTCCATAATAAAATATATCAGATCTACGAATAAAGATTGCATAATTGAATGGTCATACCCTCGAAGACGAGAGTGACTCCCACTCTTTAATGCGCTCCCCAACCGGAGAATCCGATGAATCCACAATGAACGAACATAAAGAAAAGAAAAGAAAACTAAAACTTAAAAACTCAAATTGTATAAATTGTCTTGTGTTGTGATGGTGTGTGTTCTCAATTTCGTAGTTTCTTGCTTATATAGAGGATTTTGCCGACATAGGATGGATCTAGAAGATATGCACACGTTTTAGGTCTGGATAGCTTCGGGTAACCGAACCACATGCCTCGGTCGACCGAATGAAGGGGCTCGGTCGACCGAGCCTCTCTCAGCACATGTTTAACGTGTTTTCTCGTTAACTTGTTCCCTTTCGCACTCTTCTATGCCGATCCGATTTGTCTCTTGATTAATGCTCCGATTTTCTTCCTTATTATCTTGAGATCCACCGATTGAATGACATTAATCCTCTCGATTTATCACAATCTGCAAAATCAGTATTTATCGCACAAATAAATTGGTCTTTAATAATAAAAACAGCTAAATACCAAAAATCATATTAATAATCACTTAACATTAAATAATACTTATAAACGAGTGATTTAATATGAAATATATATAATTAACTCCGATTTAAGGTTAGAATTGATGACATAAATAGGTATATTTTAACCGTCATCAGGCCCTGCTCCTGTCAAATCTGTGTCAGGATTCACCTATTATTTGCATTTTATTGATGATTATAGTAGATTTACCGGGATATATCTTCTGAAAAACAAATCTGACTCCTTCGATGGCTTTCTACACTTTGAAAAATTTGTTGAAAATCAGTTCAGTGCCAAAATTAAGGTTGTTCAATCTGACTAGGGAGGTGAATACAGATTCCTCACCTCTGTTTTAAAAGATTCTGACATTAATTTTAGGCATCCATGCCATATACATGAGCAAAATGGGAAGGCTAAAGAAATCACATGCATATCATAGAATTTGGCCTAACTTGATGGCACAAGCAAGTGTGCCACTCAATCTTTGGTGGGAAAGCTTATAACATGTAGTTCCGTTGATCAGTTATTTACCTACACATGTCTTAGATAACCTTTCACCCTATGAAAAAATTTACCACAAGGTTCCTTCTTACAATAACCTAAACGTCTTTGGATGTGCTTGTTTTCCCTTTCTTAGGCCATACAACATGCATAAGTGTGATTTTCAAACTAGAAGGTGTGTCTTCATAGGAGTCAATGATCATCATAAAGGGTTTTTAAGTGCTTAGATGCAACTGGAAGAGTCTACAAATCTAGGCATGTGTCCTTCAATGAAGATGATTTCCCTACAAATTAGGGTTTTCTAAAAGTCTTGCCTTAAATTTTGAATCTGCTCTTCCTTCATTTGGCTATTCTATCACTCTTCCTACTCAAATTGAATCTGATATCCTACTCCTGACCCTAATTCTACTAAATCTATTCTATCTAATGTTCCTTCAACTCCTCCAAACTTATCTCCATCCCTATCTTCTCTGCTTCTCCAGTTAGTCAAGATATCACTTCTCAGTCCCTTTCTCTCTTACCCACCGCTCCTATTGAAGAAGCCTCTAATCATGTTCCCTCACATATATTTTATCCTATTCATCCTATACAAACTAGGTCAAAATGTGGTATATTTAAACCAAAGACCTATTCTTATCTTGCCCTTCAATCTTCCTTAGTGCCAGAACCTGCAAAAATTTCTGAAGCGTTGTCTCAACCTCAGTGTGAAGTCTGAATATTAGGCTCTTATGAGAAATCGGACTTGGGAGCTGGTTCCCCCTACTTCTACACATAATCTTATTGGTAACAAGTGGATTTTCAAAGTTAAATTGCATCCAGATGCAAGCATGGATAAGTATAAAGCCATATTAGTGGCCCAGGGGTTTAAGCAAGGTATATTGTGGATTTTTATGACACTTTCAACCCTGTAGTTAAGCCTTGTTTATCAGAATTATCATGGCTATTGCAGTAACATACTAACATGTCAATGGGATATTCAACAACTTGATGTGAACAATGCCTTCTTGAATGGGAAATTGCATGAGGACATTTACATGCCTCAGCCTGTTGGATTTGTTGTCCTCTCTTTCAAAAGGTTCAGTTGGCAAAGTCCTATCATGGGCATTTTACTTTTCTAGGTATCCAGCATGAGTCCGCATAAAGAGTGGTTGAGACAGATGCTTTACTAGATAGCTGCCACACCACATCATGTTTGCCATCTCAAAAGGGCATTATATGGCCTCAAGCAGGCCGCTAGAGCATGGTTTCAGACTCTCAGAGAGTATCTAGCTACTCTTTGCTTTCAACAGTCCACCTTTGATACTACTTTATTTATTTTCAAGCATGCTAATGTTACTCTTTAATTAATGTTTTAGTGTATGTGGATGATATTTTGGTGACATGGAATTCCACTTCTGCCATCTCTATTTTTATTGATAAGCTGCATAAATAGTTTGCTTTGAAGTCCCTGGGTTCAATCAGTCATTTCTTGGGAGTAGAGGCTTATAGAGACAAGTCTGGGCTCTATCTCACACATGCACAATATGCTGCTCAGCTGCTTCATAAATTGGGGATGGACAATCTAAAACCATGTTCTACTCCTATGGTGGCACATCATCACTTCAAACCAGACTCTGGTCCACTTATGCCTAATTTTACACTATACAGAAGTGCTATAGGGGCCTCACAATACTTGACTTTGACTAGGATGGATATTGCTTATGTTGTAAATACCTTGAGTCAATTCATATCCTCTCCTACTCTTGATCATTGGCAAGGAGTTCAAAAACTCCTCAGGTATGTGAAGGTTACTCTTCAGTTGGGATTGCTCTTCAAAGCATCACATACACTTTCCATTTCTGGGTATTTCTAAGGCAGATTATGCTACTTGGCCTCATGAGATGAAGTCCATCAGTGGTTATTGTGCATATTTGGGACAGCCCCTTGTTGCCTAGAGTTTTAAGAAACAACATGTAGTGGCCAGATCCTCCACAGAAGCCGAGTAAAGGTCCGCAGCTTCAGCAGCAATAGAAATTACTTGGATCATTCATCTTCTTCATGAACTGGGGGTTCCTTTGACTCACACCCATGTTCTTTGGTGTGATAATACAAGTGCCACCTTTTTAGCTCATAATCGAATGTTTCATGCTAGGACCAAGCATATAGAAGTTGATGTTCATTTTGTTAGAAATCAAGTTCTTGCCAAGCAGCTTCATGTTCAGATTTTTCCATCGTCTAGTTAGATTGCAGATACACTCACTAATTCCTTGGGAACTACAGCTTTCAGCACTTCCAGGAGCGAACTCAACTAAGTGAATATCATGTTTCGTTTGACGGGGGATGATAAAGATATGTGATAATTAGTTTGGTGTATTAGTGTGATAAGTTGTTTGTGACAACTTTGATCCGGATACCGAGTCCTTAACCGGAAAAGGACGCATGACACGTATATAATAAAATAAATCGATTATATATGTAAGTCTGACATCATCAATAACAGAGAACGGAAAATGAAAACATAGACTCGGGAAGCTTAAGAGCATTTTACAACGATCGACAAGTAATGCATGCTGCAATTAAAACAACATCCCAAAACAAAATAATACACAAGATTGAATATTCATTCAACTATTACAACTCTTCTTTACAAACAAAGGTACTACTATCTCAACTATTAAAAAAGGAAAAGGAAAGATTCTATACCATTAACACATGGAAATAAAAGAAAGATTGACTTCTATAGTTGCAACTTCGGGAATCACTCTTAATCGATCTCGAACTCAACCTACAAGAAAACCACCTTTTCGGGGTGGGGAAAACAACATACTAAAGGGATTAGTACAAACATACTTAGTAAAGGGTAGAAGCATCGATTCTACAAATGCTATATCACTAGGATTAACAACAATAATATTAATAATATCGCAGGGCAAGTCAAAAAAAACATAATAACACATATTTTTCACTCGATCACAACACTCTACTAGTCTCACTAGCCGAGTCAACCAAATAGACATTTGTTACATGTTAGTCAAATGACACTTTGCCGGGTAAGAATGCACCGAGACATATCATCAACACCTCCGATGGACACGGTTGCTAACCATGTGGATTATTATGTGACTCCGGTTAGATATCTGATTAGGTGGAGGCGTAATAATACCGTGAGCGATGTATAAATGTCCATTACCAATGACTAACATGTTTTAGCTTTTAGACTCATCAAGTACGTATTAAGCGTTTGATCCTACCACTTAAGTTCATTGCACTCAAAAAGGCTCCCTAAGGACCACTAGACCTTTAACGGACTCTACATTAAACTACTTAGCACATAACACATAAATATTGGATTCCAATCTAATACCCATGAGGCTAATAAATAAGGCTTCCGGTGATCCCGAGTTTCTCTCCGCAGAGGGTCTCCACAATGTGCTGAGCCGAATACACTAGAAACTGAACCCTTAACTTCGTCATGTTACAAGTACGACTTTGAACTCAAGTCAACATCTCATAAGGCTAGAATGTAGAGTGTTCCAATGCTCCCGTGAGACACGGTGCGGAGACAAAGTCACTAGAACACGTACACCTAAATTTACAACATACCACACAAGGTTTTACACTAAGGCATGCTTCAAAAAGAGCTTAAAACATGAATTTCGTACTACTCTTGCCCACCAGGGCATTCCTAACGCCCACAAAGGCTTCTTGGCGGTGACCAACAGACAACATGGGCATCTTGTTAGCTGTTGGTGCCCACCAACCCATTTTGGCAGCCACCAATAGCAAACAGAGCTCTCTGTTCACGGTTGGTGCTCACTAAGGCCTTTTTGGCGGCCACCTACCTTCCAGATCTACGAAAATGAAGGGAAAAGATGCAACTTTCGAACCCAATACTCATCTAACACATCAACCAATGATTTCTAATAATATTTACTTGCTATTAGCAAGATTCTTAGCTACTAACATTTAAAGAATCAGTGGAAAACCCCCTTACCTCGAATCTTTAGACCAAAAAATGATTCTTCAACTTGAAGCTTCAAGAACACCAAGAACACTATAAAGAAATCTTGAAGATTCAGCAACCAACATGAATTCTTGCACCTAAAACAAGGTTCTACGATTACTTCAACCTTTTAAACATCAAAAAGCTAAGAAAAACACAAGAACACATCTAGATCTAGAAAATGGGTTTTCGAAACTCTTAACTGATTGGAGTAAAACTTATATCAAGATGAAGCTCTCTTCGTGATGAATATTTTGGTGTGAATAGTTTGTGATTCCAACGGTCGGATTGCCCGGAAAGTGGAAATCTCTCTTTCTCTCTTCTCTTTTCTTTCTTTTATTTTCCCTCCTTTCTTTCTCAAGGCTGCAGGATATTTGGACAATGAGAATGGAAGGGTTTTGGGAAAAGCGTGGGTATATATTATATAGAGAGGTTGATAAAATTCTTATTTTGCCCTTACTAAAATTACACGTTTAAAATACCGTAAATATCCTTTAACATTTATCTTGACTCTATTTATTTAGATAAAACGTAAATCATTAAAAATTATCGGGACACAAAAAATTGTAAAAAGTCTTTTATATCAACTGGAGCACTTGCAGTAGATACTATAAATCATTTAAAAACTCTATTGCAGATATTTCAACAGAAAAAATTACACTGCAACAGATACTCTATTTTTACTGCAAACTACAGATTCTGTAAGATTTTCTTTACATCAACAGCATTCATCCAGATTCTGTAGATTTTCCTATATATCTTCTGCATTATGTAAAATAAGGAGTTTGATGCATTTCATCTTAAATAAAGATTCTGTAAACTAGAAAAACATGTTTTTAAAACTGTATAATAGATTATTCGTTAAGAGTATCTAATACGAGTGCTCTTACGGAGATACGAGGCATCACATTTGTTTGTATAAGTGTGCATGCAATACCACTTGTCTTGTTTCTAGGCTGTTGAGGTGTACTAAGCTGTTGCAATAGATTTGGGTATATATCTAGGGTTTATTGTTAAAAAAGACAATTTGAAAGTTGAAATATGTAAACAGGACAATTGAATTATTTATTGGGTAAAAAGAACAAGTGTTTATTCCACTATAATTTAAATTATCTCCTATTCAATTACAAAAATGAATTTATCTTTTGATCTGAACGTCAAAACATCCTAATTCTTTCACCATATTTTTCTTTTTTTCGTTCTCTTTATTTAGACATCCAATTTGTTATTTTTTAGATGTCATTTCAAGGCAATTTTTGTCAAAAACAACGAAACAGGAAATAGTGGATTTGAAGTCAATACCATTGTACTGAACAATGCATTTAGAGTAACTAATAGTGGAATTGTCCTTATCACCCAGTGTGTATTTTCACTGTCCTAATTCTTACTTTTTCCCCTCTTATTTGTCCTTTAAACCACTCCCCTACATATCTATAGATCTTGCTATCATATGTAATCAAGACTAATGAATGTTCAGTAATGAAAGAAAAAAGCTTCTGCATTTTGATCTTGTAATTATTTTAAGGTTTTTTTTTTTTGGTTTAATGGGGATTTTTATTTATAAACAAAACTCTATACAAAGAGTTCAATCAACGCATCAAAACATTATACAATGAAATTTAGAACTTCATAAAAGAAAGAACTACACCTCCGGTTGTTATTATTTTAAGTTTGGGTGACTAATTTACTGCTTTGGCGGTTGCTGCAACGTTTTTCAAATTTAATACACCTTATAGAAAATAGTTGTCATTCCATAAACGCTATAATGTGTGTATTCTAAAGCGGAAGCTTTGATTTGTTTGCCATTTGTAGGTTATCTTTGATTCTATGACGTTTGGACATAATTTACTTATTTGTGATACGTACAATAATGGACTCCTAATTATATCAATCCCATAATTAATGGTTTGATAGATATAAGAATTCAAGAAGGCTACATGTTTGGTTTACCATTATAATAATCAGTAAATTAAATTTTGTGTTGGTTAATGACTATGAAACTCAATAGACACATGTCATAAAAAGAGTGGCATATGCAACAGCTTCTCATCCATTAAGATGAATCATGAGAAAAGATATAGATCGATTAGTCCAAATCAAGTTCCTTTTCTTTTTGTGAACAGTCAACTGCCGGCGTTTCAGGGTTCCCTCCTTGATTCGCCGCCGTCCTCCCCCCATCGAACCCAAATCAGCAGCTGATGGATAGCATGCCCATTGATCGAAGTCAAGAGGAGTAGACGTGCTTCGCCGATCTGTAGAGGGACAGAAAGATGGATATCCAAATTCGCAGCCGTCGGTCTAGCACAACTCCAGTGGAGTTGATATTGTTAAAGGCAGATTCTCTGATACCAGTATATATGTCGGAGAAGGTGAAGATGATGATGAGCTGTCGGTATACAAAGATGTGATAGACAACCACATTGGGCCAGAAACTGATGAGGACGTTCTGCTTATTCCTCTTGACGAATGCCTTGAACTGTGGAGGCCATGGAGAAAAGCACTTATCATCAAGCTCTTAGGCAAATCAATTACCTGCCGATATCTATGTCAAAGACTATCTGAGCTGTGGAAACACCAAGGAAGAATTGAATTTACTAACCTCGAGCATGGCTTCTGCGTAGTGAGATTCACAAGGAAGGAAGGTTACAAAATTGCTCTGGAAAATGACCTTTGAGTGATTATGGGCCACTACCTCGCCGTTCGAAAATGCAAGGCGTTTTTCCAACCAGAGCAGGAGCAAATTACCACCACCTTGGCTTGGTTAAGGTTTACAAGCCTCTCTCTAGAATTTTTTTGAGAAAGGCTTCTGCTGAGACTTGGGAATATGGTAGGAAAGGCTGTTAAAATTGAACCAAAAACATCTGCTAATACAAGAGGGAGGTTTGCCAGGGTTTGTGTGGAATTGGATTTCAAACAAAGGCTGAAGTCTCATATGGTTATTAATGGTAGGAGATATAAGGTTGAGTATGAAGGGTTTCAACGAATATGCTATAGCTTTGGAAAATTAGGGCATAGTAAGGAGGATTGCCCCAGCCTCCTTGCTACGGTAGAGACCAATATTACAGCACATGCAGTCGAGAACCTGCAATCTAAACCACAGGGACCAACGGCTGATAACCCCTATGGGCCGTGGATGATAGTTTCAGGAAGGAGAAAATGGACTCCAGCTAGAAACAAATCAGTTGGAACCTCGGAAAAAGAGACCAGACATGAGGAAATTGAACATACCCCTGTGCTTCAAGTGGGAGGTTCCAGGTTTGATGTTCTTGCTGAAGAAGACAAAGAGGAAACTGTGGCAGAGGTTATGGCTGAAACACCTGACATAGTAAGGAAGTTAAGAGAGAGTGTGAGGCAAGTGGGGTCACATAAAGGGCAAGCTATAACTAAAGAGGTTCATAAATCTACGTCTCAAAGTTTCTGTAACAAGCACAAGCAGTCAGAAGTGGGGGGCAGCAGTAAAGGTAAGCAAGGCAGCAAGAATCCTAGAGGTGTAGATAGGGTGGCAAGCAATACACTTGATGTAAGTAAGAGGAAGGAACAGACAAATGAGATGGGGGCTCAGGGACAACAAATGAAACGTACTTCCACTGCAAGAAAGTCTTCAACAACAAGAACAACTTTGTTTGATTTGCCAATGCCTCTAAGAGACCTTTAGACCCCAGGTGATAAAGCGACTCATGCCATACTTACTTATGTTGAATTCACATTTCACAACACTCCCAACGATCCGGAGACCATGTCAAGGAAAATCCACCTGACTCTAGACTATTGGCTGCATCTTAGGGTAATGTGAATGTAGTGTCTAGGTTAAATTCGTAAATGAGGTGGGTGGGGAGACCCAACACTCCCTGTCACCTCATCCCACTTAATCTTATGAAGATTCTAGCTTGGAATTTCCGAGGATCCTGTTCTAGTGTCTTTTCTTATGCACTTGAAATCAATTCTTGGCTCATCTAAGCCTAACATCCTTTTTATCATGGAGCCCAGGTGTACCCGTGAGAAAGCACTTAATAAAATGGAATTTTCGAATCTCGTTGCTTTTGAATCCAAAAGTTTTGCAAGAGGACTTTGGTGTTTTTGGAAGGAAGAAGCAGTGTCTATGAAATATGTTACTTGTTCTAATCAAGCCATTAGCATGGCCATCCTCAAGAATGGAGAGATAGAATGAATCCACACCTTAGTCTATGCCTCCCCAATTGTAAGCTCTAGAAATGCGTTTTGGGACTACCTTCCTGGGCTCAAGGATATACTTAGCCTACCTTGGTGCCTCCTAGGTGATTTCAACCAAGTTGTGTTTTAGAGAGACAAATCTGGTGGCAGAGCTTTGGGGGGGGGGGGGAAACTGAATAGGGTCAAACTGTGGTCCAAGACCCAACATTATGGGCTCTTTGAGATCAATTTTCAAGGTCCTAGATTCACTTGGGTCAGAGCAACTCATGGAAACCAAAAGATAACACAAATTAAAGGCTTGATCAGACTTGGGGTAATGTGGCATGGAAGGATAAATTTGATTGGTGAAGCACCTCCCCCGAAAACACTCTGACCACAACGCCATCCTCATGGATACGGACTTCACTATTACAAGACTTAGAAAGAAACAATCGTTCTTCTTTCAAAAAGCTTGATTGGAACATAAAAACTTTGAGGACTTGGTGCTTGAGACCTAGGATGAGGAGCTTGATCTATTTACTATGCTGCAAACCTTTGCCCGTGAAGCAACAACCTGGAATCACGAAGTGTTTGGGAAAATTTTCACAAGAAAGAATAAGTGCCTTGTTAGACAATAAGGGGTGGCGAGAAGCCTTGCTAATGCACCGTCCCTATTCCTATCAAACCTACATTGTGAACTAAATAATGAGCTTGATGAGGTCTTGATGCAAGAAGAAGTGTTTGGCATCAGATATCTCAACCGTAATGGATTACAGAACGTGAGAGAAATTCTCACTTTTATCACCTCTGCTATTAGGAGAAAACAAAAAAGAGCGGTTGCCTACCTCAAATATGATAATGGTGTTTGGGTGTATGATTTGAATGCCTTGGAACGTATGGTGAAGGAATTCTATTTGTAGCTCTTCAGCCAAACTACAACAGATTCAATTCCCAACTTTGAATTTGATTTGCCTTCACTGTCCATCTCGGATATCCGTTTTCTTAATATGAGAGTTTATGAAAAGGAAGTGGAGGACACAATTTTTGATATGGGATATTACAAGGCCCCCAAACCAGATGGGATTTTTCAATATTTTATAAAAAATGTTGGCCGACTACCTGTAAGACCCTGCTCCCATTTGTTTTCAAAGCGTTTCAGGAAGGCTCATTTGAACTAGACTCAATCAAACTGTTGTATCTCTTATCCCCAAGGCCAGCCCTCCTGAACATGTGTCTCAATTCCGTCCAATTGCCATGACTAATGCTTGTGTGAAAATCATTTCTAAAGTGATTGCAAATAGACTCCAAAACGTAATTGGAAACCTTGTTAGTCAAACACAGTCTGCCTTTATTCCAAGAAGAGGGAGTACGGGGAACATTATCATTGCCCAAGAAGTGCTTCATTATTTCAGGCATAAAACGGGGAGGAAAGGTGATATGCTTTTAAAGAAAGACTTAGAAAAATCCTATGATAAGGTCTATTGGGACTTCCAAAAACCGATACTTTGTATGGTGGGTTTTTCTCCAAAAATGGTGCAGTTGATTATGTTCGCCCAGAGATCGTCCTAGATGCAGATTTATTGGAACGAAAATACCTTACCACCCATACAGCTTCAGAGAGGCCTTAGCCAAAGAGACCCCATGGCCCCTTACCTATTTGAACTATTTATGGAGAGCCTTAGCCAGAAGATTGATGTAGCCCTCCACAATGGCTCCTGGAGACCTGTGAAGATTAGCAGACATACCACCATCTATCTCATATATTCTTTGCCGATGATCTAATCGTGTTTGGAGCAGCCATTGTAGATCAAGCAAAAACCATAAAGAAAGTGCATGAAGATTTTTGCAGCTTCTCGGACGAGAAATTGAGCATTGGTAAATCCATGTTTCATTTGGCCATAAATACTCCCCATCAGGTGCAAATGATGATCAGACAAGAACTGGGAATGCAGCATGCTGACGACCCGGGCATTTACCTTGGAGTTCCTTTAATCCACTCGAGGATAACTACTAATAGCTTTACTTACATCACAGACAAGATGAGGAAGAAGCTTGCAAGCTGGAAATTGAAATGCCTTTCTAGGGCGGGCATAATGATTCTTGCTAAAAGCTCTCTCCAAACGCACCATTTTTATGCAATGTAGACAATGAAGATCCCCCAGACTTGTCTTCTTGAGATGGGAAAAATGTGCAAGAATTTTTTTTTGGGGTGAAGAGGATTCAGAGAGAAAGATTCATTCTTGTCTTAGAGAAAACTCTGCCAGCCAAATGAATGTGGAGGACTAGGATTCAAAAATATCCAGTCCATGAATATAGCCCTCCTGGGGAAACTAGTCTGGCAAGTTCTTACTAACGATCATTCCCTTTGGGTCAAGGTTATGGTGCAGAAATATGGTAACCCTTTCCTGAAACCAAGACCGAGTTGCTCCTTCATTTGGAAAAAAATATTTGTTATGTGGCTAAGCATTTACAGGATGGCTTTGGGATTGAAGGCATGAATATTGTGTGGTTGGATGGAAATAACATGAAATATACTATGGCTAATGGATATAACTTCCTCACCAAGGATGAGAATGCTCATGTGGCTCAAATCTAGAATGAGGTTAGGCAACTTAAAAGCCCGGAATGCTTGAATTTTCTGATGTGGCAAGCTGCCCACAAGGCCCTCCCCACCATGTCTTTGTTGTTTAAACGACATGTTAGTGCTAGCGCAATTTGCTCGCTCCGTAACAATGATGAAGAATCAGTTCTTCATACATTGAGAGATTGCATTCTACCTAAGAAGCTATGGAAGAACATCCTCCCTTGGAAAATTTGGCATGAATTCTTCTCCCAGAACTTTGTACCTGATTGGATCAACATAAATATTAATACACAGGGATGCAATAGGGAATGGCTCTACCAATTCAGAGAGATCGCCTCTTGCATTTGGATTTGGCGAAACAAAATCTATCATGGTGTATCGGATAATCATCCACTGATTGCCATTCTTCTCTCAACTATGGAAACTCGAGTCAGAAACCTTAGGCAAGCTTGGAATTTAGATTATTCGTTGCATGCTATAATAAGTTTCTAGTTTTGACTCTGTAAATTGTGGACATTCCACTTTGAATTTCAATAAATGATCGTTTCCAAAAAAAAAGATGAATATTGAGTTTAATTTGGTGGTCATTGACGACTATAATATTTGCCATAATTATCAACCGTTCATTCAAATTGCTTGAAATCTAGATCTGCCTGATGGTGACTTCTCTAGATGGCATGATTATACTAGTACTTTGATATTTTTAGGAGTAATGATAGAAGCACAAGCATTTATATAGAACAGGTGACACAACATCTTTTCCATCTTGAATCATGATGTAAGATGTGTCACCCTTTGCGGCCAAGTGGTTGTGCATCTATCATTACTCATTTTTGAAATCAATTCGTTGTAGATTTTTTATTTTGGACCAAGTATTGAATGAAATAATTGACTTATACTCAATGGCAAACACACCCTTTGACTAGATGACAAAAACTATTCTTATTGGTGTTACGTAATGAAACATTTTCTGAAAGGAAAAGAGATGTGATGTTATATTCTTGGTTGTATTGTGGCTCGTAAAGCTGCAGATGAAAAGTATGTTGAATCGTAGGAGAAGTGAGATTCCTGTAATTCGAAAATCATTACTTGGATTAATAATTCAGTTGAGAATAGGATTCATATGCATCTGGCCATGTATGATACCGCTAAAGAGGTTTTCATATGTTTGAAGAGTTTTATATGTGCGTTCAGTTGAAAGTTGATATTCGTTTTGTGTCTCAGAACAATCAAAGTATTCAGGAGTTCTATTTTTAATTCACTATCTCTTTGGGATCAATTGGCTATGACTAAATCTGCTGAATTGAAAGTCTTTTCACCTTATATTTCTCGTAAGGAGGAACGTCTTGTTCAATTATTGATGGATGTTTGACCAGTGTATGAGAATTGTCAGGCATCGATATTTCTTCGCACTACCTTCTATCTATTATGTTCCTCATGAGTTGTTAGCTAAATAAACTCGTCTCAAGACTCAAAACGAAAAAAAGAGTGCATCCTCTTTTACATCTGTTTTATCTGCCCCTTCACAACAAACATGTCGAATGTTATGACAAGCCGTGATGGTAATTATTGCAAGAAACCAAGGCATTGGATAAATCAATGTCCCAAATCATTAGCTAGACAAGAAGCACGTGGTTGGAAACCATGTGACAAGTCTCAACAACAACATCAGGGTGGGTCACAAAGGTCGTACACTACGGAACAATGGAAACCCCATAGTAGTTCTCATCGTATGACTGCTGCATTGGTCCATCCCCCGAGTGAATTGGTTGCGGATACTTTTGTGAATCCGAATATAGGTCCTCTTACGGAGAAGTTTTCAAAGTTTCTTGCTAACTTGTCTTAATCTCAAAATCAAAGAACTCTTCAGTCTCAACATTATGGCATGTCAGCTCTTCCACGTCAAATTTTCTACCATTGAATGGCTCATGTACAAATTCACATCTGTGAGTTTGACTCTGGATCCTCATATCATATGTTCCCTGATTTAATTGCTTGCAAATCGAAGCCACACCGATCTAAGGTGTTTGTTTTCGTAGTGTTTATGATTGGTTTGTGGTGTTATATTTTCAAAATCAAATCGACTTATACTAAGGGGCCGACGCACCCTTTGACTAGGGGGAATTCGTTTCCTTTGGCTCCACGTGTGACATCCCATATTGTAATGTGGGGAAAGAATTATCTCATTATAAGTGTGAAACATAAATGTCTTGTCAAATCAGGGTATCCCTTTATACCAAGTGAGGATGACGGCTAACTAGTTAATCGGATCATCTATGGCCCACTTAGCGATACCAGACCCGGGGATTGAGGCTGTTACAATTGGTATCAGAACCGATTACCAGACGGGACTAAGTGCTATACCGTGAGAGACATTGGGGGGCACCTTTAGATTTCTATGGTAGGTACGAGTCTGGGACAAATCCGAGCAAGGACGACAGTTGCCTATGAGGGGGGAGAATGTGATATCTCATATTGGAAATGTGGGGGAAACATTACCTCCTTGTAAGTGTGAGACATAAATGTATTGTCGACTCGAGTTAATCCGTTTACACCAAGCGATGACGATGGTCTAAATAATTAAATATTAGATCCTATGGCTTATTTAGCGCTCTCAGACCTGAGGTTTGAGAGTGTTACACCACGAATAATTACTATTACATAAATCATGTATGTTTTCGTCCCTCTTTAAATTTATGTTCACCTTGTCAACTATAATAATTTAATTACTTGACATAAAACTTGCAGTGGTTTTATGGTGGTCCAGAATCACTATGTCATAATTGTCCACCAATGAAAATCCTTATAAAAGGGTAAAAATATAAATTAATGGCATTTATATTTTACACGGTGGAGCCTTATATGTTTTGTTGTTTTCCTATTGGTCCTGGATCACCAAGTTATACTTGATCCAGGACCATAATAAAATTTTTGTAAAACTTGTATTACTCCATGCAATGCACCTCGGTCAGCTGGCAAATTTTGGCAGGAGGCGTCAGGTATACCCCTAAAAGTATCTTCCCAATTTGCAGTGCTCATAAAAAAAAATATATATATATATATATATATATATATATAAAATAAATATATATATATATATATATATATATAGCTTAAGAGATTTTCTAGCCATTCAATCGAGAAGTAAAATCCTATATGGCCAAGCTTGCCTACTTCATTCTTACTTTGCTCGTTGTTTCTTGTGAATATACCACAGGCCATGGGCGGATCCAGAGAATCGATCCAGCAGGAGCATCGAAGATGATTAAAGAAGTGACCAAAGCCACAAACGGTACTTTTATTTTCCTTTTATTATGAAAACTATATCGTTTTAGGCTTTAAAAAGAACTCGATCACTTTGGGGCACACTACGTACGGTTAAGAGGGCCCGCTTACTTTTTTTTTTTTATTTGTCTTTTTAAAATTTTCATTACCCCCCTCGTGCGTCCGTCATTAAGCACATGCCACCTCTTTCATGACATTAGATCCATCCCCCCTACTGCAGGGTAGCTATTTCATGTGAGTTCACCATAAACAATGATATAAAAACGTATTTTGACAAATGTCGTTACTCGAGTACTGTATCATAATTAAATCTCGTTATTACTCTTTCAAAATAGTGTATCTTATTTCTCTCATTAATGTTTTCATCGAGTTTGCAGCACAACATAATGAAGAGTTAATCACAACTCCCAGAAACATTAGGAAACTTCAACGAAGTCGACTAGTTCTTCTGCCCTCAAAAACTTTATTTCTGGAAGACGTCGCCGCGTGTCATGGTAAGGAGTGCAACGCACTTCTGAATTCAGAGGATTGTACACGCTTTTGTTTCTGTAATTCTTCAGAAATTTGCATTGCAGTCATCTAGGACTAATACGTGGATACGGAAAATAGATACGCGATTTCAATACAAATACAGATATATATATATATATATATATATATATATATATATATATATATATATATATATATATATATGTGTGTGTGTGTGTGTGTGTGTGTGTTGTCGAGGATATCGTTACATATATCAATTAGTTGGAATAATTATCTAATTGTATTTTTAATATTCCGTATTTATCTTCTACGGCTTGTTCCATAAGTCGGATGAGCCTATATATGTGTACTCTTCTATTTCGATTGAATCAATGAAAACATAGTGTTCTAAATTTTAACATAGTGTTCTAAATTTTAACATGGTATCAGAGCGGGTCGATTTTCCTCTATTCCGTATTACGCCAATGATCTCAAACCCTACCCTCTTCCGTTCTTGATCTCTTCTCTCCCAACAACAACCAAAAAAAAATCTCTTCTCGTCCAAACAAAATAAATTTAACAGCGTTCCGGCAATCCCATCTTGCCTTCTTCTTCCTTACTACTCCCGGATTTGTGACGAATTTTTGTGACGAAAACTGTTCGTCACAAATTTCCGACAACATTGCTACGAATTAGCGACAAACCACATATTTCTTTTTTTTTTGCAATAAATAGGGACAAAATTGTGACAAAATATGTACATGGCAAAATGTACGTGACTATTTTGTAACAAATCTTTGCGCCAAATTCGGGCGCCATAATTTGTGAGAATTCGGTGACAAACTGACTTGGTCATAAAAGTCTTCATTGCTAATCTGCCGCTAACCGACATATTTGTCCACATCGCAAAATTGTCACATATTTTCCACAAAATTGCTACGAATTAGCGACAAACCGCGTAATTCTTTTTTTTGCAATAAATTGAGACAACATTGTGACAAAATATGTACGTGGCAAAATGTATGTCTGTTTTGTCACAAATCTTCGCGCCAAATTCGGGCGCCATAATTTGTGAGAATTATGTGACAAACTTGCTTGGTCATAAAAGTCTTCGTTGCTAATCTGACGCTAACCGACATATCTGTCCACATCGCAAAATTGTCACATATTTTCGACAATATAGCTACAAATTTCCTGGATTTGTGATGGAAATTTGTGATTAAAATGGTTCGTCACTAATTTGCGACATCATTGCTACAAATTAGTGAAAAAACATAAAAAGATTATTTTTATAAAAAATGTGACGGTATTGTGACAAAATATATACATGACAAAAAACCAGTAACTATTTTGTCGCAAACCATCGCGCCAAATTTATGCGCCATTATTTGTGACAAGTATGCGACAAACTAGCTTGGTTACAAAAAATTCCTTGCTAATTCATCACTGACGGATAAATTTGCCCATATATGTTTACTTTTAACAAATCAAATTATAAAGGCCAATAAGGCCTTGATTTAGCGGTCAAAATTAAGGCCAAGGACCACCTCTTAGTACCGGGTTCGAGACCTACTAAGTGTAAATGTGTGTGAGTGTTATACTTCTTCGTATATTATATAAGTATATAGTGAACTTATTTTGAATTTCAAATACATATAATGTACAAAAATTGACATGGGTATAACCTAAAGATTATCAACATTGGACGTTTTGGGCCGAATTCGGGTCAAAATGGTCAAGAGGGCCAAATTAGTACAAAATCGTAGACGTTTTGGGCCAAAGAGAGGTCAAAATGGTCAAGCGGGCCAGATCAGTACAAGGCCATTGTGGGTCTTTAGCTAACCGAAGTTCGATCCCGAGGTTCACTATTGAGTTGTGATTCAAACTCGAGGTTCGTTATTGAGTAGTAATTTCAAACCCGGGGTTCGTTATTTAGTCGGTTGAAACCCAAAGTTCGTTAGTGAGTTCATGATGTGAAACCCAATGTTCGTTAGTGAGTTAATGATTCGAAGCCTGAGGTTCATTAATTAGTCATGCGTTAATGATTTGAAACTTGAGGTGTGTTAGTGGGTTAGTGATTTGAAACTCAAGATTCGTTACTGAGTTCATGATATGAAACCCGAGGTTCGTTAGTTAGCTAGGCATGAGTTAATGATTTGAAACCCGAGGTTCGTTAGTGAGTTAATGATTTGAAACACGAGGCTCGTTAGTGAGTTAATGATTTGAAACCCGAGGTTCGTTAGTGAGTTCATGGTATGAAACCCGAGGTTCGTTAGTGAGTTCATGGTATGAAACCCGATAGCGAGTTAATGATTCAATACTCAAAGTTCATTAGTTATTCATGAGTTAATCACTACAAGAAAACTGGAAGTTTACGACGCACAGTTTACGACGTACAATAAATGCGCGTAGTAAATCTTAGATTTTACGACATTCTTCATATGCGCGTCATATATATCCATAAAAGCATGTTGTAAGAAAGTGATACTTAAAATTTACTACGTGCTATTGAATCCCGTCGTAAGCATTTCTTATTAAAAAACTCTAATTCCGTGTTTCTTTTAACTTTTCATCTCAAAATTCATTTCACGAAGCGCCCTTTCACAAAACCCTACTCCGTCCGATCTTGCCGGCACCCGATCTCCTCGCCACTAACACCGGCGATTGCGCGTTCCTTTCACCGTACGATTGCGATTTGACCACCACACTACTTGCTCTAAATTTGCAAGTGTAAGTATTAAAGCTTATGAAGCGATTTACCAAACCTTCGAAGTTTTTTTCTTTATGTTTTTTTCTAAATAATCGACACTAAGCACTTTGGCCGGAGCTTGTGAGTAGTGAATACTAACAAGCGCATCTCCGCTATTCAATTTCCCAATATATTTGTTTTCGGTGGTAGATCGCATCGGTGGTGTGGGTATTGAATCTAAGTGGGTGTATAGGGATCGGGTTTGTAATTGACAGAGAAGAATGTGTATCTCATAAGGCGGAGTATGGTGCTACTGTTCGTTTTTCATGTGTCATCATCAAATCCGAAGGCGCCTGGTATTATACTCCAGATGGTGTTGATCTTGTGGTATGATTTTCTTTTGCCATATTTTGATGTCACTACAAAAAACTTGTTATTTAGCGGCGGATTTTAACGGTGGATTTTACATTCCACCGCTAGTGATGCGGTTTAGCGGTGGTTTTTGTACATCCGCCGCCGTTGATGTGGTTAAATAAAAAAAAACCTCTCGGTATACATTAATACATACAAACAAATAAAAACAATAACCCTCTTTTTTTCTCTCTCCCCGTATTTGAATCCTTAACCTACCATGGCTCCTCTCGCTCATCGCCCTCAAGCCACCGGAGTTGAAGTTGAAGTTGAAGTTGAAGTCGGCCTTATGATTTTCAAGATTCTCAATCGGTTCGATATTTCCTCTACGGTATAGCACCGACATCGGTCGTCGTAGGAGTGGAAGTCACAACCTTCACCGATCTATTAGTTTTCTGACCGCTATATCATCTGCTCATTTAGACATTATGCGCATCTTCGGATTCGCACACTCGTCCATTGAAGAGCTTTCCGTTAGGATCATCCTCGATCTGTAAGTTCTGTATTTGATTTCATTTATTTTTGCCTTTTTTTGCTCTCTTCATCTTCCTCCTTCTAGGGTTACCGATTTCTCTGTGTGTGGTTTAAATTGAATTTTCCGCTGGTAAGGGGGATTTCATCTGGGAATTTATAATTCTCGAGCAACTTCATATGGATGATATGCTATTTTTCATATTTTTCTTTTGCAGATGGGTGAGAAATTTTATTTCCTTTTTGCTGATGTGCTATTTCCCCGTTTTGATTTGCAGGACAGTGAGAATTGGCTATTGTCATTCAAATTTAACTGTATTTAAGCATCTACCTGGTAATTTTAAGTTTCTCACAGATCTTGTTTCTGTTTCGGGTTTGTTTGTTTGTTTTTTTAAACGTTCATTGTTTGGAAACTTATTTCAATTCTACTAAGTTGATTTCCCATTGTTTGTCTTTCTCTCATAAGATTCATACGTGACTGCGGGGGTTAGAAAAACTGCTGTAATTGTGGGTTTTGTGGAAAGCTTGATGGTAATGTCTTGGTGTAGATTTATGCTCTATGATGATGTCCTTACCTAGTTCATTTTTAGCTTTCTGAAAACTTTCATCGATTTTGATAACGTTTTTCTTTTTGGACTAAAATTTTGGATAGCATTAATCGTTGCTCAGTTTTTATGCATTAGCAGAATCACCATTGTAATGCTAGTAACTGATCCATGACATGTACATCTATTAGTTCAAGAATTCTCTTTAAATTGTTTCTTCGGAGTTTATTTCGCTTTTCTGTTGATAGAAATCCGAAAATATGACCTTTATCTGTCTTTCTTTAGCAAAAATGACATCTTGTTTTTTCGTGTAGAGCTATTTCCAATCACATTGCATTATTGATAGTAGTTTATCTTAGAAAAGTCTACTCATTTTCTTTGTTTGTCTTATGTTCTTTATCCTGGACTTTAGTTGTAGAAATTATGTTAAAAAGAAGAAGAGAACCCTCTCTTCAATGAAACAAAGAAGGCGGGAAAAACACAACTTGAAAATATGAATAAGAGCTTCTTTCATTGACTTGAAAATTTTAGGTGTGTTAATGTTACTTATTAGGCTTCTGTGTGTTTGGCTGGCGATAGTGCTTCCTATCATAGGAACTCTGTTTTCGGGGGACGACGTTGTCATCGTAGCGTATTGGTAGGACACTAGGACACAATTATAACTCTAATTTTGGGGGAATCGTGAAGTACTACAATTATATTGTCCTGATTGTTCCTTTAAATGGATTTTTCTAAATGAAAATTTAAGCAGATTCAAGCTCTTTTTTTGTTTTCTTCTCTTTTTGATTATTGAAATTCATGTCTTGATGAAGTTATTATTTTGATTTAGATGGAAGCTATGCGATCACGGGAAAAGACCAAAAGGACACCGAGGCCACAGAGGAGGGAACTAGAGGTGTAGCCTTAAGGGCAACTTCTCATATGTTCGCAAAACTCTTACCGTATCTGATAGTAGCACACATGGAGGATTTTCCGTTCCGCGAAGAACTGTTGGAGACTGTCTCCCTCCTTTGGTATAGCTTGTTTTTGAAAAATTGTTCGGCTTTTTCATGTTTGAAGTGGATCAGGTATATCATTTAGTGGGCTAACTTTTTTTGATGATTTTAATTAGGATTACAAGGAGCAGAGGCCCTCCCATGTTCTTATGGAAAACGTTCTACATGGTTCTGCAAAAAAAGGATAATAACTTGGTGAAAACAAAAACAAGTCTTTATGTGTTCTTACTGTTAATACATGAAAGAGATGTACCCATATCTACAGAAATATACTTGATGTATTGAATGGATATTTCAGGGGAGAAGGTGGGGATCTGAGATTGGGGATAAGAAAAGCCAATGCGCCTAGAAATGGTCTATCTGATTCAATAATCAAAGCTCAGAATTCTTATCCAAATGTTCTTGCCCCGGTTGCAAATGTTATCCTAGTTTGTTGAGTTTCCCAATGATACCATTCATTTCCAAGCACCATCCCTTTTCTTTTCTTTTAGCTTCCCTCTTTCATTTTTGCTAAATTCCGACATTTGAAGATTACCTACCTTGGTCGGGTACTTTCTTTGCGAGAGAATGTTCTTGATGGAGTTACTTTTGGGTGGCCAAGGCGGAGAAGTTTAAAGAAGCGGTGACATGTGTCCTACCATATCTTAGGAACAAAGGGACCCGGATTCCGGATGATATCTTTGAAAGAGGCCACGGTGGACATGTACTAGCGGTGCAAGTGAGATCGTCATGATTTTAAACAAGTTCTTCACGATGTTTAACAACACCGTCAAGAATCTGAGTGGGATGCAAAACTCAAGACACTTTTAGAGACGATTGCTCGTTCACAAGATTGATATATTTTCAGTGATAAAACCATTAGTCTCTTGTATTTGTCCGTTGACCATGAATAATATTGATTTCATGTTTTGAAATGCTATTTGACTCAATTATGAATAAAATGATTTGCTTCATTTTCATGATCATGGAAGTGTTTTGATTATTTATGCTATTCAAACCTTTTTTTTAAGAGAATTATTGAATATAATTTTTGTAAATAATAAATATAGTAAAAATGTGAAATATAAATTTTGTTACAAAGTCATTGCAACTATTGATTTTGACACAACAATTCATTACAAATATAGGTAAAATTTGTCACAAATTTGTCGTAAAACACCGTCACAAAATTAATTCAAAAGTGTAGGGAATAATTGTCACATTTGTATCACTAAATTTGGTACCAAAATTGTCACATGAATTCATCACATAATAATCACTATAATTTTGTCACAATTTTATCGTAAACAATCATCACAAATTCATATCAAATTTGTAAGATATGGTTATCACTATTTCATCAAAAGAATTGGTTACAAAATTGTCGTATTTTTTTGTTGTACATTTGTCGCTATTTTATGAAGCAACTTTGACACAACACTCCATCACAAACTTATCGGAAATTTTTGTCACATATCCGTTGCAAAATATAATTTTTGTCGCAGATTCATCAGTAACTTTTTTGTCATATCTATGTCACAAAGTATGACTTTCGGCACAATTTTGTCACAAAACTTAGTGACAAGGTTAATTTCGACTCAAAAATTTGCAACGGGGTGTTCCGTGACGGAAATAGGATTCGTCACTGATTCGTCACAAACGAGCGTTAGTGACAAATTTGTGACGAAAACCGCCGTCACAAATCCGAGAAATTCTAGTAGTGGCTTGCCTACTTCATTCTTACTTTGCTCGTTGTTTCTTGTGAATATACCACAGGCCATGGGCGGATCCAGAGAATCGATCCAGCGGGAGCATCGAAGATGATTAAAGAAGTGACCAAAGCCACAAACGGTACTTTTATTTTCCTTTTATTATGAAAACTATATCGTTTTAGGCTTTAAAAAGAACTCGATCACTTTGGGGCACACTACGTACGGTTAAGAGGGCCCGCTTACTTTTTTTTTTTATTTGTCTTTTTAAAATTTTCATTACCCTCCTCGTGCGTCCGTCATTAAGCACATGCCACCTCTTTCATGACATTAGATCCATCCCCCCTACTGCAGGGTAGCTATTTCATGTGAGTTCACCATAAACAATGATATAAAAACGTATTTTGACAAATGTCGTTACTCGAGTACTGTATCATAATTAAATCTCGTTATTACTCTTTCAAAATAGTGTATCTTATTTCTCTCATTAATGTTTTCATCGAGTTTGCAGCACAACATAATGAAGAGTTAATCACAACTCCCAGAAACATTAGGAAACTTCAACGAAGTCGACTAGTTCTTCTGCCCTCAAAAACTTTATTTCTGGAAGACGTCGCCGCGTGTCATGGTAAGGAGTGCAACGCACTTCTGAATTCAGAGGATTGTACACGCTTTTGTTTCTGTAATTCTTCAGAAATTTGCATTGCAGTCATCTAGGACTAATACGTGGATACGGAAAATAGATACGCGATTTCAATACAAATACAGATATTATATATATATATATATATATATATATATATATATATATATATATATATATATATATATATATATATATATATATATATATATATATATGTGTGTGTGTGTGTGTGTGTGTGTGTGTTGTCGAGGATATCGTTACATATATCAATTAGTTGGAATAATTATCTAATTGTATTTTTAATATTCCGTATTTATCTTCTACGGCTTGTTCCATAAGTCAGATGAGCCTATATATGTGTACTCTTCTATTCTGATTGAATCAATGAAAACATAGTGTTCTAAATTTTAACATAGTGTTCTAAATTTTAACATGGTATCAGAGCGGGTCGATTTTCCTCTATTCCGTATTACGCCAATGATCTCAAACCCTACCCTCTTCCGTTCTTGATCTCTTCTCTCCCAACAACAACCAAAAAAAAATCTCTTCTCGTCCAAACAAAATAAATTTAACAGCGTTCCGGCAATCCCATCTTGCCTTCTTCTTCCTTACTACTCCGGCAATCTCCTCTTCTTCACTCTTAAGCTCCTCTCTGCACTCTCTATACAACCACACACATAAAAAAAAAAAAAAAAAAAAAAAAACTGACGCAAAAGAAAAAAAAAACAAAAACAAAAAGAAGTAGCAGCATTATCTTCTTCTTCCTCAGCACCATGTCCGGCGGCACAATGACTTCCGGCGACTCCACCCCCTCCTCTTACCCATCCTTCACCCCTTCCTCCGCCATCCATATTCTCAAGCTAACACGCCAAAACTTCCACATGTGGTGTGCTTAAGTCCAGCCCTATCTAAAAGGACAGGGAGTTTATGGTCATGTCGACAGTTCGATTAAGCCGCCTGCTCTCATCATCACCGGCACCGATGGCCAGCCGCAGCCCAACCCTGCCATGCTGATTGGTCCAAGACTGACAATTTGATCTTAAGCACGCTTACTTCCTCCCTAAGCAAAGATGTGCTTGCCCAAGTGTATACCGCAACTACGTCGGCGGAGCTGTGGTCATCGTTGCAGGCGTCCTTTGCCTCACAGAGTCGCGCAAAATTGGTTCAATTACGGACCGAACTCGCATCCACCCGGAAAGATCAACTCTCCGCTGCTGACTATTATCACTACAAAAAAACAGTAGTTTTGCGACGGAATTTTTGCGACGGACTTTATTTCCGTCGCAAATTTACGTTTGCGACGGATGTTTTATTGTTTGCGACGGGACATTTGGCGGGACCAATTTTTCCACTTGGCAGGCAATTTTGCGACGGAATTTTTATTAATTTGCGACGGAATATTTAATAAAATTTTATAAAATTATTTTATTATTCTGAATTTAGATGTTTGCGACGGAATTAGGGTTATTTTGCGACGGACATTAAATTCCGTCGCAAAACGGCGGATATCGATCGCGGCATCCCTTTTCTTCCTCATTTCTCTTCTTCATTCCCCCCTCTTCTCACCCGCCGCCCCCCCCCCCCCCCCCCGCCGAAGCTCTTCCGGCGCCACCTCTCTCTCCACCACCGCCGCGGCCACCCACGGGTATGCTCTTCCCTCCCCCTCCCACCCCCTCTCCCCCGGACCCGATTCCCCCCCCCCCCTCCCCCTCCCCCGCCGCGTATATATATATATATATATATATATATATATATATATATATATATATATATATATATATATATATATATATATATATATATATATATATATATATATATATATATATATATATATATATATATATATATATATGTATGTATGTATATGTATATATATATTGTATATGTATATGTATGTACAGTTTTATTTTTTTATATATATATATATTTTTTTCAATTTATATTGTATATATATATTGTAGTATGTAATTTTTGTATATTGTAGTATGTAATATATTTTTCGTTTTTTTTTTCGTTTTTTTTTTATGTTTTTTTTTAATATTTTTTTATATAGTGTATCATATGTAGTATAGATTTATAGATATATATGTGTAGTAATTATAAGTTAGAAAATGCTTACTTATGTGTATTAGTTAGATAAGTTAGGAAAATGCTTAAGTATGTGCAAAGCCGGATGTTGGTTGAATTGGTTGAATTGGTTTGTTGAATTGGTTTGTTGAATGCTTAAGTATGTGCAAAGCCGGATGTTGGTTGAAAATGCTTAGTTTAGAAACCGGATGTTGGTTGAATTGGTTTGTTGAATTTGGATTGAAATGATGATAAGTATGTGCTTACATGATAAGCATAACATACATAAGGTCCTCAAAGGGTCTTTGTTCCTACCCGTTTGGAAAATGGTGCTTGGGGGTACTTTGTTATCCGGCAAAGCCTCCGAATTATTTTGACGTCGAACCTTTGACCATGAATTGAAAATTTAGGTTAAAGTGTTGTTAGTTTCATAGTAAGTTGAGTAAAACCGAGTTTGCAAAAGTGTTGAGACAACCTTCAAAGACTATTGTTAGTCTCATATTTTGTATGATATGATGTGTAGGATTGAAAATGAAGAGAATAGAACGTAGTTGGATGTACGAGAGGTTGGATGCTAACAAGAAATTTAACCCGGTATTTGTGAATGGTGTGGAGGAATTCATAAAACATGCAAAGCAGTTAGATTCGTTTCGGGCAAATAATGGAATGATGAAGTGTCCATGTAGTAAGTGTAAGAACACTAAATTTTTGATCGAACATGACGTGAGATTACATTTAACTAAATATGGGTTTTGCGCAAACTACTATGATTGGGTGTGTCATGGTGAAGAGTTTCCCATTCCGATCAACGTTCAGCAAGAACGGAATGTGAACCCTTATCAGGACATGGTTAATGACGCATTACGTGATAGGATTGATCACGTAAGAGAAGAATTTCTTAACCAAGAGGAGAACAATGAGACACCAAACCACGAAGTTGCATCGTTTTTTGAAATCTTTGAAAAACGCGAGAGGAACACGTATGTGATGGAAGTAGTGTCTCCGTCGCAAGCGGCTTCTAGGTTGCTCACTTTGAAATGTGATCACAACCTCTCTCACAAATGCGTTGACGGGGTTACCGGTTTGATAGGAGATATTCTTCCGAAGAATAACTTAATGACCTCGAACTTCTATCAAACCAAAAAGTTGTTAAAGGCATTAGAACTACCCCGTGAGAAAATACACGTGTGTCCCGCGGGGTGTATGTTATTTTGGGAGGAGGACGCGAATACGGACAAGTGTCGGAAGTGTGACCATGATCGATATAAACCGAAAACGAACGCAAGAGGTCAACGTGTGCCTAACAAAGTGATGACTTATTTCCCGATTGGACCTAGACTCCAAAGGTTGTATGCCACGAAACATATAGGCAAGGAAATGAGGTGGCACGCGGAAAACCCCGGGACAAGCGGTATAATGGCCCACCCAAGTGACGCGAAGCTTGGAAGCATTTTGACCAAATGCACCCGAGTTTGCTAAGGAGCCTAGAAATGTGCGGTTAGGACTTTGCACGGACGGTTTTGCACCTTTTGGTAATTTTGGGAAGAACTACTCTTCTTGGCCGGTCATGGTTACACCATACAATCTTCCGCCCTGGTTGTGCATGAAAAGACGGTTTATATTCTTATCGGTGCTTGTACCGGGGCCGAAAAATCCGAAAGGAAACCTCGATGTTTATTTGCAACCATTGATTAAGGAGTTGAAGCGTTTGTGGGAAACGGGGTTGTTTACTTACGATGTATCCACAAAATAGAATTTTCATATGAAATTTGCACTAATGTGGACTATCAATGATTTTCCTGCGTATGGCATGTTATCCGGGTGGACTACGGTGGTGTGAAAGCTTGTCCCTATTGTGGTATGGAAACAAGTCGTTACGGCTCAAACATAGTGGTAAATGCACTTGGTTTGATTGTCATCGGCGATTTCTCCACGAAGACCATATTTTTCGCACCGATAAAGGTTTTTGAAGTCCAAACGGTATGAACACGCGACTCCACCCGGTAGATTGAGTGGTGAGGAGGTATGGGAATTTGTACAACACCTACCAAGCATCATTGATGGCTCAGATTCAGACTTGAAACGGCTTAAAAACTCCAAGAATGGTTGGTGGAAAAGAAGCATTTTTTGGGATCTTCCGTATTGGAAAACATTGCTGCTTCGACATTGCCTGGATGTGATGCATATTGAGAAAAACTTCTTTGAAAAACTGATTGACACGGTTATGGACGTTAAAGGCAAAGCTGCTTGTGGTCCAAAATCTGCTAAAGATTTGAAAGAGCTTTGCAGAAAGCGCCCCGATTGTACACTTGTTCTTGACAAGCGAGAAAAGAAAAGTGTTGTGTGAATGGGTCACCAAGTTGAAATTCCACGACGGTTATGCTTCGGACACGAGTAGGTGCGTAGATCATGATCAATACATTCTACGTGGTTTGAAAAGCCATGATTGTCACGTTTTTATGGAACGTTTGTTGCCGGTTGCCCTTCGAGAATTGATTCCGAAAAATGAGTGGAATGCATTGGCGAGATAAGTCAATTCTTTCGAGACTTGTGTCTTGCTACCCTAAAAATAGAAGACGTGATTCGTTTAGAGAATAACATTCTTTGAGATTATTTGCAAGTTAGAGAAGATTTTGCCTCCAGCGTTTTTTAACTCGATGGAGCATTTACCGGTACACTTGCCGAATGAGGTCAGAGTTGGTGGTCCCGTGCAATATCGATGGATGTATCCATTCGAAAGGTTTTTGAATCACTTAAAACAAAAGATTGGTAACAAAGCTTTCGTAGAGGGATCAATATGCAATACGTATTTGTTGGAAGAGATTTCAAACTTCTGTTCTATGTATTACGATGATCATATTGAAACAAAAGCAAAGAATCTTGTTGTTGGTGAGACTTCGGCATCGGCAATCGTTTCGAGATTTACACGAGTTATTCCGTGATCATAATGGTACAACAAGCGGGAAGTGCAAGACGAGGTTCTTGGATAATAAAGAATATGACTTTGTGCACAAGTACGTATTGTCTCTAGCTGCGAAATCATGAAACCGTATGAGCTGTAAGTACCTCATTACTACATATATACAATGCTTAACAGTTTTTTCGAACAAATATACATTAAGCGACAAAATGATTCATTCTTAGATTGTTCGAGCAATTTATTCGTGTTCAACGACCTCAATTGACCTCGACGGATATTTGGAATAAACATGAAAATGAATTTACCAAATGGTTTGCACAACAAGCATCATTGTTGAATGATGATTTGCTAAAAGCTTTGGCAAGTGGTCCTTCTCGTCAAGTCAAAACTTGGAAACGTTATTCGATTAACGGCTACAACTTTCGGACATTCAACCGGGCAAGCGATATTGGTAAATCTTCGGTCAACAACGGAGTTTGTGTCGGTTCCACGGAAGGTGCCGACTATTATGGCACTTTAAATGAAATCATTGAGTTGGTGTATTATGGACATTCGGTTGTCTACAAAGCCGTATTGTTCAAATGTGATTGGTTTGATAATTACGAACGGGGCATGAATGTGCATAAAGATTATAAGATAGTTGAAGTTCATCGTGGTAGGAAATATGGCGCTTATGATCCATTTGTTACGGCTTATCAAGTCGAGCAAGTCTACTATGCTCCATATCCAAGTTTGAAAAAAGACAAAGATCAATGGTCGGTTGTTTTCAAAACAAAGGCAAGATCGACTATCGATGCTCCCGTCGAGGAAACCGTTTTCCAAGAACAAGTTATCAATGATGTTTCCCGATTATCGATCCTCTTAACATTGTCCACCAAGATCTTGATGTCGATGTTGACTCCGATGTTGGGGATAATGACTTGGATGATGATGAGATGGCGGATTTCATTCAACAAGAAGATGGAGAGGAAGAAGAATCGTTTGATGATCTAGATCGATGAAGAGGAGGAAGAACTCTTCCATTCTAGTAGTGATAGTGAATAATAATGTATTAAATATTTTATTTTGTCATTATAGTGAATAATAATGTATTAAACATTGTAATTTATTATTAATTAGTATAAACGCCTTTTTATTATAATTGCATTTAGATTAGTATAAACGTCATTTTACGTGTCAAATAGATGTCGGTAGAGGTAGAGGTAGACGCGGTAGGGGTAGTTCCCCCTCCCCCGGAGCGTCTTCCTCCACACGAACTCACGGTTTGGATGATGAGATACACCGGATGACCGAGGAGGATTTGGGTGTCATTGTCAATGGTGACCTTGGATTGCCGGTTTTGGATCCCGAGGGGAGATGGTAAGTTAATACATATCTTGCTTTAATTTGTTTGTATTTTTATTTATATTTTGATTAACCAAATATATTAACAACTTATTGTTTTCAATATGACGGGTTTACCGACAACTATGTCAAGAAAATGGCCAAGACCGCCATAATCAGCGGCTTCAACACTTTTGCCACCACGTGGCATAATGCCAGCCGGGAGCAGCAGGATAGGTGGTGGCACGCATTTAGGGTAGGTCGTTCATATAAATATAACTATATATAAATATAACTATAATTATAACTATACATATAACATATATATAACTATGTTGCGAGTCATTTCGGCTTCGAGTTACGCCACGAGCGCTGGTTAGGAAGCTTTTGAGCGGTATGCTATCAACAGGGTCCGTGATTATATGTATCGGGCTCAAACAAACCCCCGTGCTCGGTTTTGGATGACCCCGGATATTCTCCGTCAGTTCGAGGAGTGGATTGGGAGTCCCGTAAGCAATTATTCAATATTTAATTAATAATAGTTGTGTTTTATATATATATGTATGTACTAACTTGTTTATCTTATGTCGGAATAGGCATTCAAGGAAACATGCGAAAAAGAAGATAAACCGAGCTTCGGATCCGGTGAGGAAGGGAAGATCCACGGGACACATGCTATGGGCGGACGCGGCGTTATCGATTTCGCTCGGGCCATGGAGGACAATAGAGAAGTGCCCCTATCGGTCGGAGATGCGGTGACTAGTTCGAAGAAGAAGAAGTCGGGCAACTTCGTCTCGAGGAAGTTTGAGAAAATCTTGGTACGTTATGTATTCTAAATATTATATATACATTATATATATATCATGTAATTATTGTTACTAACAAATTTATATCATACTTTGCGGGACGTCTTCACCTCGAAGAAGGCGAAAGCCCGGGAGACGCGACGACACCCCCGTCGACGAGTCGCGTCTTTATTACGAAGCCGGCGGTGGTTACGACAAGAAGGGGAGAGTTTTTGGCATGGGGTCGGTTTGCCTCCATGTACTACGACGGGCACTGCTCTTGCTCGACACTCATCCGGCCGAGACATACTCTCCGGGCATACTCACCCGTCTCACCCGGGAGATGGCGAGAGAAAGACAGATTAATGCGAAACACGGGCGAGGTTGGAGGAGCTAGAGAGAGACGAAAGCGTCGGGAAGACGGACTAGCGCGGATGGAGGAGTGGATTACCCGGCGGTTAGGCGGCATCCCTCCGGAGGGATGCAACCCGGGTACGAGGCGGCACGGAGATGACCGATCGATCACGGACTGGAGGAGGTGACATGGGTTTAGGTAGTACACCGGGTCGGCGGGTGACATATTGCTTTATACATTTTTATTTATTTTGGCTTATCGTATCCCCTTTAACATATCGTTTTATCCCCTTTGACATATCCTCTTTGACATATCCCCTTTGACATATCCTCTTTGACATATCCCCTTTGACATATCGTTTTATTTATTTTGGTATCGTATCCCCTTTTATATTGTTGTTGTTGATAGCCGGTAGCAATTGTAATGCTACCGGGGAAAATTATGGTTTGTTTTGCGGCGGTGGTTTGGCCGGCTGCTGCAAAACAGCCATAATTTTCTGATTAATTTTAACTTTTGCGACGGAAATATTCCGTCGCAAAGTTGTATTTGCGACGTAAAAAGTGTATTTGCGACGGATATGTAAGGATCTAAAAATAAATAAATTATTTAATAAAAAATATTTGCGACGGATTATACAATTTTTGCGACGGGTTATACAATTTGTGCGACGGATTATAAAATTTTTTTGCGACGGATTATATATTTTTGCGACGGATTATACAATTGTTTGCGACGGATTATATATTTTGTTGCGACGGAAATTATATTTTTAAAAAAAAATAAAATACGTTATTATCCGTCGCAACATTCGTCGCAAATCATTTGCGACGGATAAACCGTTGCACAAACTCAGTTTTGCGACAAAAAAATGCGACAAATAAAAACCGTCGCAAATTAGGGTTTGCGATGGAATAATCCTATTTTGCGACGGTAACCTTCCGTCGCAAAAAGTCCAGTTTTTTGTATTGTATTTCCGAATTAAGAAGCTTGCTGACGAGTTTGCACTCGCTGGCCATCCGTAGAATACCGATGACCATATAGCCTATCTCTTTGCCGGTTTGGGACGTGAGTCGTGGTGGAAGTGGTGGTGCAAATAAAAGTAAAGATAGTAGTGAAATTGGCAGGGTAAGCATGTATTTCTGTATATTGCCTCTGTTTAAATAATTATGGATATTTGTTTATAATGACTAGTTTGAGTACTTAATAGGCATTTAAGACACTAAGGAATCTTATTTGTTTATAAGGGCACAAAATGAATAACTAGACAAAACTATCCTTTTTTTTTCTTTCTTTTTCTTGGAGCTAAAAATGTTTTTTTTTAAATTTTTTTTTCTGGACGCGGTTTTTTCTGGCCGTGTTAATTTTTTTTTCTGGACGTGATTTTTTTTTTAACGCTAAAGAGACATCGCGGTGTCTCTGCATTGCGGTGTCTTTACATCGCGGTGTCACTTCATCGCGGTGTCTCTGCATCACGATGTCACTTCATCGTGGTGTCTCTGCAATCCGGTGTCACTTCATCGCGGTGTCTATGCATCGTCAAATGTTATAACATCGCAATGTCTCTGTATCGCGGTGTCTCGCATCGTGGTGTCACTTCATCGCGGTGTCTCGCATCGTGGTGTTACTTCATCGCGGTGTCTCTACATCGGGGGTGGTCACCGCATCGCGGTGTCTCGCATCGGAGGTGGCCACTGCATCGAGGTGGTCAATGGATTTGGGGTGGTCAATGCATCGCGGTGTCACTTCATCGAGGCCTCTCTGCATCGCGGTGGTCAATGCATCGAGGTGGTCACCGGGGAAAAAAAACGCCCAGAAAAAAAAAGACGCCATTAAAAAGAACGACCGGAAAAAAATGCCCAGAAAAAATACGCTATAAAAAAAAAATACGCCCAGAAAAGAAGGGAAAAAAAAGGAAGAAAAAATATTAAAAAAAACAAAAGCAAAACAAAATTAGGGTAGTTTGTTCAATGTAGTAATTATATATCCTTATTACCAAATAAGATTGATTAGTGTCCTATTTGTCTAATTAAGTCTAATATGTGTCATTTTTGACATTTGCCCCATTATATTGAGCCTCTATTTATAGGCAAGCCGGCCACAAGTTAGGGTTTAACTAGTAATAAAACAACGTGGTTAAATACAAGATGACGCCGACTAAGCTGAGGCCCATCTAGCGGTGCTGATATGGTGCGATCCCACTACACTTGGCCATCTGCTCAGCCTCTGTCTTGTTACCCTTGCCATAGCTTGCTCTTCTTGATAATGGGCTCGGGCCGGCGCGGAGCCTATTAGCCTAGGTGATTGGCAGGTCGGCCCCCTAGCCTTTCTTAATGCCGCAGGGGTTTAAAGGCTTTCGGCTGGACGATTACCGGCGAGTCCAATCTTGGCTTGTAGGTGCTCGGATTATAATGGCCGATGGCCTTATCCGCAACTTTGGTGGCCGGGTAGACCCGAATGGGGATCCACGGGCCGAATTTCAGTTTAGGCATATCACTTGAGTACATGTTTAGTAATTTGTAGTTCCTTTTTGCTACATGATCTGTTCTTTTTGAGTATAGTTTGCAGTCCTGTAATTAGGTTGTGTTTGTCATTTCAGAACAATATGGTATCGAGTCATTTTCACGATTCGAGCTAACAAAATTTAAGCCATATGGATGTTTTTCTTCTGGACGACGATTGGAATTTGCCTAAGGAGCTCATGGAATATGTCAATTTATTTAAGGTACAACAAGCAAAAGAGAGGCTTGATGTCTTGTTGACCACAAAAGCACAAAGTTTTCAGTTTGAATTGTATTCATTCTTGAATGAGTTTACCCCGTGTGCGTGTTTTCCTGATCAAGTTCATTGATACTCGTTTTTTGCCGAATGTTTGTACATACGAAGCGTTTATGTTTGCTCAGTTGGCCAATATTATCAGGCAAAACTCTTCTCAATCCATTTTCTATCAACACAACAGACTCAAGATTCCACAAAGAGCCAATTTTCGATGGTATTGTTCCGATTAAACCCAGGTTTGATCCGAACTCCAAGTACTGCAAAGTGTTTGATAAAATCCCCCAACCAGAATCTGGAAGCTTGATTGGTTTATCATGAGCTGAAAGAAAGCACTTTGAAAAGGTGAGCTTTTTTTTAAGTACTTGATCTTGAACACACCATTCCCAAATTGTGCTGCAGTTTAGAGAATTATCATAAACTTCACCAATTGATCATTGAAGAAGTCACAAGAAAATCCCTGTACATTCAAAATTAACCAAGAATCAAAAAACACAGCAACCCCACAAAAAACAGGGCAATATATCAACAATTACTAAGCTAAAGTTTCAATTTTTCTTGATTTTTACTTATAAGTAACCTGTATTGTAGTATATCCACAAGGAGTGTCAAGGAAATTAAGCAAGCAACTAGCAAGAACATATGGAGTCGAAAAAAATTAATTTAAGAAAAAAAACATAGACAATTGGCATCAGTACCGTTTACCAGGGCTGGCCCATCAGTGAGGCCCGTGAGACCCGGGTCTTAAGCCCAACGGTGTCGGGAGACCCAATGGTATATATTTCGCTAAAAAGAAAAAAAAAATCGTATAGATTCAATCCGATCCAACCTAATATAATAAGTTTTTTTTTTTTTTTTTTTTTTTTTTGGATAAAGGCCCAATTTTTTTGTACTCCAATTGATAAAGGTCACGATAAAAAAAATTTACTTGACCCAAGAAAACATATATACAAACAAATTTTTTTTTTTTGCTTTATCTATATTATTAATTTATTATATATATCTATATTATATAAAAAAAAAGCACACACAAAATAAATAAAACAAACTTATTATATATATCTACAGTGACTTGTTTGAATCAAACCCGAGTACACTCAAAGTTTTTCTGATGATGTCAAACTTATGAATTTTCGTCTGCATACTTATGTCTTTTATAGTTTCAAGTACCCCATAAACGAATGGACGTACTCCTTGCACGAAAGGGTAGGGTTGTCACTGTTCACCAGATAAAAGCATGCAACCCTTACACGAAAGGGTAAGTACATATCAGTTCGAAAATGCATGTATCTGAAAATGCATATCCCTTCATGTATCAGGTCGAACCCCGTTTCGTTGCGATAACATTAATTCGTACGGCAACTCATATGCAAACGATAACCAAAATATTTATTTATGAAAAAATATTTAACAATAAGTATGTTTTTTTTAAAAAAAAAATTCAACTAAAAGACCCAATTCGGAGACTTGGTCTTAAGCCCAATAAAGCGAGGGCCGGCCCTGCCATTTACCACCGAGTTGCATATGGCTGGCCGATTGGGAAATACCGGTGTCAACCGATGAAGACAACATGAGGTGGAGCAGGGAACGAATAAGCATTAAAGGCTTATGGATGCGGCGGACGAGGTGGGCGTTGTTGTTGGGAGCCGTCCTCATAGCGCTAGTAGCAGGTTTGTGCGGAATGGCTCTATTTAGCGCTAATTTTGAAGGTAATCAAAGGACCAGCTGGAGAAGAATGAGGTCTACCGGAGCCACGACCATGAAAATCACCGAAACACCCCCGGCCTATGTGTTTTCCGATGAGCTGGGAACCATTGCCTCGGTAGAAGTTGATGATGGTGAGGTTGTACTGTAATTTGCAGTGGTCGGGACGGATGGCTGAGACGATGGAAGCCGTACCGGAGCATGGTCTTGGATGCGGGATTCGGTGGCGACCAACCAAGAATAAGCTTCCTCGAGCAAAATAGTTTCACGGGTAGAAATTATGGTGACAAACCGATCATACTCAGGGCCAAGGCCGGCAATAAGGTTAGCAACTGCATCATTGGTAGAAAGAGGGTGGCCGGCCAGAGCTAGTTGTCACGGATTTATGCAATGCAAAATATAACAAGTAATAAATATTTATAAATCCGGTTTTCCTCAAGTATAAGGATCGTAATATAGAGGTTGATACCGGGTCGATCTTACGGGGAACTGGCGATTGCTAACCCTAGTTTTTGTCTAATTAAATTATGTCACGAAAACTAATCTAACAGCGGATAAAACTAAACGAAACTGAAAATAAACTTAACTAAAACGTAAAACTGGACAGAAGATATGATTTAAAGCCAGGAAAGATACGGGTTGCGAACTACTACACTAAACTAATATGAAATAAAAGTAAACTACTCTAAACAATTCAAGTTTCACGGGATTAAATTCAAGTTTTAACGAGCAAACGAGCAATTGATCCACCTATCCTAACAAGTATCAATTCTATCTCGATTATATTGCGTTTTCTAACCAAGTTGTGATTTCACCTTGTCTAACACATGAACCCTAATTTCTTAGGTAATTCACCTATTAATTTATACCTTTCGATCTAATATTAACGATTTTACTAATCCAAGGTGTAAACTTTAACCTAGCAATCTAACCTATTAACTTTCGTTATGATAGATTAAACAACTATTCCTTATCATGGTGATCTAAGGTTTATAGAGATTTTCATCAACATAAAACAGTCATAACATGCAAGTCTTTCGATACAATTGCAATTAAACAATATAAACAATGATAAAGGAAACAACTTTAGATAAAACTCACAATATAATCGCAGAAACGGAATCAAAACGTGTTGGATAGGCTTCACAATGCTCGTTTGATGAAGCTTAGCCTCGCAACATCCTCTGGAAACTCGAAATTGCAGGAAAAACTAACATAAAACTACCTACTTTTAATCTAGAATTTGGAGCATAAAAACTGGAATAAAAGAAGTAAAAACGCAGCCTAAAGCCGCCCCTAGGTTTAGGGTTTCGAATAATGAGTATATGGTATATCATATGTGGAGAAAACAGCTGCTATATATAGAGTCTTGAGTCGGTTCGCCAAAGTCGGTCTAAGGACGCCCGTTCAGACTTATGAACGCCCGTCCAGACGGATCTGGACTTGCTCCAGACGCCCGTTCATACAGCGTCCAAACTCTCTGTATCAAAATCGCACCTCTGGACGCCCGTCCACTCAATCAAACGCCCGTCCACTCTGGACGGGACACGGACGCCTTGAGTTCAATATGATCGAATTTTGATTTCTTGATCTTTATCTCTTTTTTCTCTATCCCATTCCTTCATTGTCTCTTTTATCATCAATTAGCTCGAACTTAATCAACTTTTGATCATCTTTTGAGCCTCAAACATGTATCTATAACACATAAAAACATCGCAAAATGTAATAATGTCCAATTAAACATAAAATCACAATTAAAACACCAAAATCAACCAATTTTGCGATTAACTCGTTAAAAACCTCATTTACTCAATACTTCCGTTAAACACTCGTTTCTTATGCAATTTTATATGAATATGAGGGAAAATATCATGGAATATAGCGTTAAAAATCGTATAAATTCACCCTTAACAACTCCCCCACACTTAAACTTTTGCTCGTCCCGAGCAAAACAAAACAAGAACCAAGGCTCGGAAAAAGATAGACATCTCAGACAATATAGCATAGATCCAATAAATCAGAAATTCACCACTGTGTGTGTGTGCAAAGCCATAGAAAATTTCCACTAAATCCAAACTTGAGAAACTCAAAGCAAAACTAGCTAATACCCCCTTCAAACTAGAGATAAATGATACTTATAAGATGTACCCTACAAACGTAATATATCCCGAAAAGTATGATCGAATATATCTAGGGCCTTTCTGAAATACTCAGAGGATAATCCTACGACATATCTATCGGTTTCTCTGCGGGGATAAGATAGACGATAACTCAGTCTTTCATTCATTTCATACCACTTCTTTTATAAGTTGATTTAATCACTTCACTTTTAACACACATCAGGATGAGCTGTTGCCCTGTCATAGCAGAATAGGATATTCGAGATATACCCTACCTTACTCCAATCATAATGCAGCTTCTTCTAACTGTCGTGAGCTTTTAGTCATCATAGTGGTATAGGACATACGTGGTATACCCTATCGCACTCAAATCATCGACTAGCTTTCGACACACCCAATAATTCTTCATATTTTCAACTTTTTCATTTGACAATAAGCTACGTGTTACTTATCACATTCAAACCTTAGATATTCACAGTATATCATACTTCGGATCTAAATACAAACTATCATAAATCTCACGATATATACGTAGCACTAAGCACATGACTTATAAGAAAATCAAAAATCACTCATCGAAAAGGGGTATAACTTTATATCATAACTCATCACTCATTATGGCTCATGAAAAATAGATCTCAGGTGAAACAACTAACTTACCAAACATATGATATATAGCTTAGATGACTATAAAAATAACGAACATTGAATCGAATTGCCTACTCGGGACAAAACAAAAACAAAAATGTCGAAAATTTTTGAAAATTCTAGCTCATTTTGCATAGAAACATTACGAATTAAGCAGATGTGTAGATACATATCAAATCATTCCCCTCCCCCACACTTAAAGATCAACATGTCCTCATGTTGTGCAGAATTAAAGAAAAGATAAAGTACTTAGCTGATTTCGATCGATACTCGGATCGTTGGTCAGGCTGGAGCCTACGTAGTGACAATTAAAACGTGGAACCATACAATGTAGCTCGACAAAACCGCGAAAAATATACCTGCACGACTTGACAAACACGGAAACATCTCGGGGAAAACGGGGACGTATACCAGAATGGAAAGATATAGCAAAACCGAGTATTATCGAAAGATATAACATTCAACACATCCAAAAGTTGAAACAAAGTAGAAATGTAAGTACGAGTGCCTTATGGCTCACATGATCTAGCGAAAGAATAAACAGTCGCTAAATGAAAAGTACAACGAATCACGTAATCAAAAGTAGCAAGAATATACAATCAGTATCAAGGACAAATCAAAATCGAAAAATGGACAAATAACATCAGGGCTGCCCAGGTGCCGCAGGAATCATCAGCCGGAGGTGCTCCACCCGGAGGAGAGTCAGGGTGCTCCTCATCAGACGACGACTCAGACTCGTGAATAACATCTGCAATGGCCTGCTCAATCTCGTCAGAATAATGGTAATCAATGATGCTCGGATTGAAGATTCTGTCGTCCCTCGGCTTTTGGTCCTCACTGATGCACCGGAGTATGGTCAAGATATTGTTCTGAGACATCCGAATATCCTCCAACCAGTTCCTTACACTGTTGGCCATACTCAACCTCATCCGGACTGAGGGAGATAAAGTAGGAAGTGAGGATGCTCGCGGCGGTGCTGACGAAGAACCAGGCTCCTGCGGTACCCCTGACTCAGAATGTCCCGAAGACTTACCCTTTTCTCTCAGTATAGGCATCGGGTTCTTCGGTTTATGATCCGCTCCATACTCAGGCACACCGGCATCAAGACATAAACTGTGAATCAGGTGAGGGATAATCAGGCAACGTGTATAAATCTTCTGATTGATCGCTACCTCATCGTATAACGCTTGTCCCACATTCACATTTAGGCCAAATGTCAATGCATATAGCATGCCTAGATCACCAATATGAAAATGCGTCAAGTTGTTCTTCGGCAACAACCGACTCTGAATGAACCTACACTGGACCTTCCAGTCCTCTGTCCAGGTAGTCGTGACTAACTCTTTCCGGTCACCACCCGGTCTCAATGTCCAAGCCACATCCGGGCAAACTCTCAATCTCAACTCCTCCAAAGGATCTGGCCCGCGATGCATGTCATGAACGATCTCCTCCTTATAATCCCGTCCCTCAAAAGCCGCCAAGTTATACTTCCGATTAATCACATCCGGCGTAAAAGGGACTTGTACCCCTCGAACCACAACTACTCCCGTCTCCAAGTCGGTTTCCGAGCAATTAGCATAAAATTCCCGAACTAGGGAGCCATTGACCGGTGTAGTCGGGATAGTCATCAAGGCCTCCTATTTCCGGTCCTTTAACAACTTGACGAATCCCGGATCGACCTTAGCCTCCAATGTAGCTCTCTCAATCAACATGGTCCTCGAGAAATAGTGTTTAGTATAAGCGTCGTGGGCTCTAGGGTTCACGAATCTACGAGGCAAAGGCATAGGGGCTACGGTTTTCGCTTTCTTTCTAGGTTGTGTAGCCCTAGTTTCCACCGGTTCCTCTTCCCGGGTAGTATCTACAGCTTCCTCCACCCTAGTCGATGCTCCACCCCTCTGAACCCTAGGCATTCTCATCAAGGGGATATCATCGTCTGTCTCAGATCCCGAGGTTGGCTCATCCCTCAAAGTTGTCCTAGTTTGGGTGGCTCTATGGGGTTGCTCTCGAATGCTAACACCTCGGTTTGGATCAACTAAAGTGGGATCAAACTCTTTACGTTTCTTCCCGGCCTCCCTGGCCACTTCCTTACCATGCCGCTTCACTACCGCCTTCTTATGAACCATGATTCACTCCTAAACTAAACCAAAACAATCCCAATTCAAACAAGGTACCCGTTTAACATCCAAATCGGGATTTCAAAACAACCAAACCACAAACCACAACCATCAACAGCACCAAACAACCCATTCATCACCCATCACAACACCACAGCACCATAACAGAGTAGAAAGAAACCACAAGACCAGAAAAAAAACGAATTTAGGTAATATTCGAGTGAACGAGCCGACCCAAAGATCGAACTCACAAAAACGTGAATAAAATCTAGAAATGTTGTTACTAACTTACCAAGTAAGGTGAGTAGATGCTGAATGAGATGAAAATTAGTCCAAACAACACCAATGTGGCTTCCAAAATCGGATCTTTTCCTCAAAAATTCGGACTGAAAAGGGTCCTGATTCTTCAGAAAGATGGTGTGTTGGGGAATTTGACTATGAAAACCGAAGAGAAGGGATCAAAAGCGGTCTATAGCACTTTGAATCGCTCGAAATGGTTTAGAATCGATGATTTTAGGGCAAAAGGAGGGAGGAAAGTCGGTTTTTCGCGTTTGAAAATCAGAAAAGTGAGGGTTCAAGGACGGAGGGGGTATATATAGACAGATGGGGGACGCTCGTCCAACTCAGTGGACGGGCGTCCATCTGGAAAATATATGAACTGGACGGGCGTCCTATTTTTCAGACGCTCGTCCAGACGCTCAAATCAAATACAGGATTGGAGGGAGATTGTCAGACGGGCGTCCAGGCATAGTGGACGCTCGTCCAAAAATTGGTCAAGGCGGACGGGCGTCCAGACTTATGGACGGGCGTCCAAGGTAGAAAAATGCAAAAATTATGAAATTTCATACAATTTAAATTCAAACTTGCACCTTCTTATTAAACTTAAATAAAACTTCAAAAAATACAAATGGAAATCAACGAAGTACATAAAATTACTGGAAAATAAGTAAAAACAAATAAAAAACAGTGGGTTGCCTCCCACCAAGCGCTTTTGTTTAACGTCGTTTGCTCGACGAAACAACCTAAGAACGCTAGTCATCGTAAATTTCCGACCAATCTATCACTCGGATAAGACGGCGGAGTATGTCAATCGCCGGAGGGAAGTCATACTCATCTTGCAAACCCCAGTCCTCACCAGCTACATGAACACCCCGAAAATGTTCAGCTTGCAGCACTAGCGCTAAATCTGTCAGCATCGGATCATTCAGGATTTTGTATGGACGTCCTAGAGCTGCCTGCAACTCATCAGTAGTGAAGTCTCCACCTCCCAAACAGCGGGGAACAATAAGAACATAGGTGACAGTCCTGATGCGGGTACTAATATCAAAGTCTACGTGCAACACTATAGTCCCTCCCGGTCCGTCATCTACAGTGATAAGTGGGATCCTCCTAAGGAAAGGTAACTCCTCTGGTAGAACTCCGAAATCCATATCTAGAAAACACAACTAACTGACAGAAATAAACAAAAGCAAAACTTAGTAAGCTAATACTTAAATACTAAAACTACAAAAGCACAAAACAAAAACAACTAATATAACGATATCTAGGTAGCCCCCTAGTGGCGCTTTTGGTTAATGTCGTTAGCTCGACACTGTTGAAAGTTCAGCCTGGATCAGGCCATTTGACTTTTCTGCCAGCCACTACCTCGTCTAGACTTGGGTCAGTAGTTCGGTTGCAGAAACAGTACTTAACACATGGTGTTAAATCTTTGATAGCTTTCCAAACACGTTTAAATTGCCCCATGGTTGACTTCTTCTTCTGAATTCTCAGATGACGCTTCAGCTCTTTCTTAAGCTGCTGCACCCTTTCAAACTCTTCCATATCCCAACTACCAGCTAGAACTACTTCAGAAGGACCACTACCGGCATCCTCAAAAAACAATTCGGGTGAGAACTCGTCAAATTCTTCGACTTTTGTAGCACCACACCCAAGGATATCGAGGAAACGAACAATCAAAGGTTTCTCTTTAGGTTCACCAATATAGTGCTTGCACCTTTGACCATTCACTCGAAACGGTTGGTCACCATAACCGCGTAGTTCTAGAACGCCTCCAGGAATAATTTGGAGAATCTCAAAGGGACCGGACCATCGTGTCCTTAACTTTCCAGGGAACAGATGTAGCCTGGAATTATACAGAAGAACTTGTTCCCCGACTTGAAATTCTCTTTTCTTAATTTTGGCGTCATGGAGGAGTTTCATCTTATCTTTGCTAATCCTGGCGCTTTCGTAAGCCTGGAGTCTGAACTCGTCCAACTCATGCAACTGCTGCAGTCGGTGCTTACCACAAGATTGGGAATCAAAGTTCAGAAACTTTGTAGCCTAATAAGCTCATGCTCTAACTCGGCTTGGTAGATGACATGGCTTATCATAAACCATTTGATATGGAGATGTACCCATAGGAGTCTTATAGGCGGTCTGTATGCCCATAGTACATCATCCAACTTCAAACTCCGGTCTTTTCATGGCGTTGACCGTTTTCTCCGGGATTTTCTTAATACTCTGGTTGCTCCTTTCAACACGACCACTAGTCATCGGATGATATGGTGTACTGTCTTGTGACGAACACCATACTTTTCGAGCACTTTTTCTAAGGGTCGGTTGCGAAATGCGTCCCTTCATCAGCGATCAAGGCACGTGGACATCCAAACCTCACGAAGATGTTTTTCTTTAGAAATTTCATGACCGTCTTATGATCATTGTGAGGAGTGGCTTGAGCCTCCACCCATTTAGACACGTAATCCACGCAGACTAAGATGTATTTTTTACCACAAGATGATGGGAATGGTCCCATAAAATCGATACCCCATACATCAAAGACTTTGCATTCTAGGATGGGTTTCAAAGGCATGTCAAAACGCCTTGTCAGAGTCCCGGTTCTTTGGCATCTATCACAAGCTTTACGAGAAAGCACGTGTCCTTAAAGATCGTAGGCCAATAGAAACCGGATTGGAAGATCTTAGCAACGGTTTTCCAAGGACCAAAGTGACCTCCGGTGGGTCCCCGTGTAGCCTTTGCTCAATGATATCGTGTTGCTCGGATTACGGAACACATCTTCAGCGAGACCATCTTTACGGATCTTAAAAAGATAAGGTTCATCCCAAACGAAAGATTTCAAATCGAGAGAAGAACTTTTTCTTCTCGATAAGACAATTACGGATCAAGATATCGGGCATGAAGGTAATTGACAATGGAAGAATACCACGGAACATACGGAGCGCGACCATCAATAAGCATAATGTTTTCTAGAGGAAAGTAAAGATCTATATCATCGGATCATCCTTTTCCTCACTTAACATTCTAGAAACATGATCCGCCACAACGTTTTCACTGCCCTCTTTGTCCTTAATTTGAACGTCAAACTCTTGTAGGGTCAGTATCCAACGTAGTAGGCGCGGTTTAGCCTCTTTCTTGGTCATCAGATAGCGCAAAGCAGCGTGATCAGTCGACACAATCACTTGAGCTCCTAACAAGTAACTACGAAACTTGTCCATAGCAAAGACTATGGCCAATAATTCCTTTTCAGTAGTAGTATAGTTAACTTGAGGATTCAATGTGTGAGTGGCGTAATAGATTGGCTGGAATTTACCGTTGATCTTTTGTCCTAAAACAGCAACAACTGCATAGTTTGATGCGTCGCACATAACCTCAAAAGGTAGGTTCTAGTCAGGCGATATAAGAATTGGAGCAGAGATTAAACTGTTAGGTGTAGTGCCCGAAAGACAATTTGTGTAATTGTTTTTAATAATGAATGACAGAATTTATCTCACCTTATTACTTGCTTTGTGCTTGTAAAGTAATACAACTACGCAAACCCTAAGTATATACGTATGTAACCACTTAACTCGGTGTATGGATTACACGTGAGGATTGAGTTAGTGGAGATATGCTTAAAGCTGTTAGTCCGTGGTGAACTTAATCGAGTTTAGGGTCTCTTGATTAAAACACCAATAATGCGCCCGAACACCTTAGGGTGTGATAGTCTTATCCGGATTTGTCGGTAGAGGGTACTACGTGGGGCATTTATATATGATGGCATTCATATAGAATTTGGACCGATTTAATCTGTATTTCTCGGTATAATTCCGTAATCGAGGAATCTTATTAAATCATTAGATGATCATATATGGATCAACCTTAATCTGAGGTGATCACGGGGTCTTTGCTTGTCCCGGGGTAGTGTTTGATGTGTTAGTTACGGTTCACTTAAATAATGTGTTCCAAACCACTTCTCATTGGCACTATCTCCGGATGAGTGAGTAGTTCGATTTTCACGGACATGGAATCCATTCCTTCTGCGGGAAGTAGAGAGACGAGTCCCTTATTTGTTAGCCCTAAGAAAATGATCGATGGGCCCGAGTTCATGTTAGACTAATTAGCTACTAGTCGGATATGTGAACTAATTGATCACTTTAGGGGGTTAATGGTAAATAAGGATAAGATATTCGAGTCGGGTTCACGGAGACTTCCCTCTCGGAATGGACGATCTATGGAGGGTTAATCCGTATGTAGTGATTATATCAATGGACGCTTATTCACTCATGGGTTGAGTATAAGTATACATCTATAATCGGTAGAGTTCGGTTTCGGGTTTATGGTGGCGTAATCCCGGAATTAATAATTAATGTACTTATTCGGTTCGATGAATAATTAATTATTGGAGCTACTTGGTTATAGGTCCGTGGTCCCCGGTGTGGCTTACGTAATTCGGACTAACAATCTTGTTATTTGGGCCTCGAGTGATAATTAATTGGGTAATTTAATTAATTGATATGCATGGATATTATTTAGTTGGGCTAAATAATATAATACACATAAAAGACATTTTATGTGGGCTTTTTGACCCAATATGTGGCGCCATTAATGTCCTAATAATTAGAGAGAAATTAGTTTTCTTGGATAATTATTTAACATGTGATTTATCTTTTATTTGTTAAATGATAATTCATGGAATAATAGATAATAATATGATTTATCTTAATTTGTTTGGGATAATCATTTTATTTATCTTTTATTTGGAAAAGGATTAATGTGATAATTATCACTTAATTATTTAATCCTTGGAGGACATTGATTACTCTCCTATATAAAGAGAGTTCTCCCAAGTCTAATGGCAAGGTACTATTCACGTCACTATTCACCGAGAGAAATTGGCCGAAAAATTTCGGCCTCTATTCTTAGGGTTCGAGTTGGAAAAATCTTCGGGATTTTTCTGGTTGCATATCAAGGAGGCTCGTGTATCAAGAAGGGTGTCCACCAACCGCCGTTTGGAGAACACATCGGAAGATCTTGGCTTCTCTTCCTAATATTGGTAACATGATCTAAACCCCCTTGTAGTTGTTAAATCCTTTAATTATGTATTGTAATATATAAATCGTGATCCATCCGCTGTGCGTATAGATCTAACTCGGTTAGATCTAAGAACCTGCATCCTTCATGTGGTATCAGAGCCAGGTTCCACGATTTATATAGTCATAATCGTAATTAAACGATTTAAAGGAGTGGAATTGCATGTAGGTGATATTTTACTTATTATTATGCATTAATAATTTTTAAATTGCTATGGTTGAAGAGATGGATTGGGGTTGGCATCGTTTACCCGTTAGATCTATTGTAAACTCATATAAACGATGAAAATTCGTTCATATGAGTACAGGAAATTATGTAATTTATTTTTATTGCAATTTTAATTTCCAGAAAATAGATCTGTTTAGTAGATGTTTAGATATTTCGTTTTTCCCGTTAATTGAGCCGTTGAAACGAAGATCCCTTCGGTCAGAATCAAGATTGGAAGATGATGAACAATCCCACCAAATTTGGCGTCGATCAGAGTCCGTTTGGATGTCCGTTCTTTGCTGTAAAGAGGCTGCTGTGACAGAAAAACGCAGGATTCACAGAAACCCTAGCTGTGACTTTCTCGATTTTCTGGAAGAGTTTGGACCGTTGAAACGACGATCCAACCGGTCAGATCAATAAAGATGGAGTTTTTGACGTGGGATAAAAATTTCAGATCGATCGGGATTCATCTTGATTCCCTTCCGGACTCGGGAAGTATATGATGCGCTGCTGTGAGAGTTTGTTTCAGCAGCAAGTTGGGCGGCTCACTGAGGAAGATTGACAAGTCAAAGCTCCGATCTGACCGTCCATCTTGATGTCCGAAGAATGAAGATCAGATCTGGAAAGTGTCGTCCCGATCCAAGTTCGTTTGATATGCCGATCGTCGAAGATTCTTAACAGCTGCAGATTAGGGTTTTAATTTATTTTTCTAATAGATTAGATACGGGGGTGCCAACGGTCCATCTCGGTGTTTATTTTCCACACTAGTATACATGTTTAGATTGTATGAGTAGAACCAAAAAATTACCATGACATGCATCATATCATGAATTCCACTCCATATGCATACATGTAGAAATTAATTCAAGGAATTAGTTAGGCATGTATAAAACACGCAATTAGTTTTAATTAATTGTTTGATATTGATTAGAAACTAATTAGGGTAAAAACCGAGGAACACGGGTTTTTTCAATCGTCGAGGTTGGGTGATGGATTCTCGGTGAATCCCACTCTGCGAAAGCATAAGGAGTAAAATCCCGAAACCTCGTGGTTAAGGTGTTGGATTCTTGGTGAATTCCACCTTACCTAAGACGAGATTACGTTCTTGTTCCGTGGTGTCTACGTGAAAGTTTGATGTTTAAGGATTGGATAATCACGGGCAAACAGGTTCGAAAGTGGTTTAACCACGGTTGGGTGGTCAACAGTAGCTACGGCTCGATCGACTTCACCCTCCACGTGTGGCGTTTGCACGGGGATCTCGCAAGGCTGAGTCATCCGAAGAGCCACTACGGCTTAACGGAGCTCCCCTACCCTTGATCCGTCCGACGGCCACATATGTTCTAACGAATAGGTCGGGTGGGTTAGCCCACATAACCGGCAACATTCGAACTGTGAATTATTGTTCCTTAATGTAACATCAAGTCCAAAAACGTGATCAGTAAACCCACCACTTTTTCAAAATATTGAGTGGGAGCGGGAGAGGCGACAGCCGACCCCACGGCCTCTACTGTTGACACAAGCAACGTGAGAGAATGGGGACGCCTCGTGCCGGTTTTGATTTCGGCCCCCTAAGGAAGGCCTTCACCGCTATCAAAATTCAAGGCTTGGTCTCCGAAAGGATAGGATTTTGGGTACTCGTCGGGTCAGCGACCGACCCTAAGGCGGCACACTCGGGGTCTACCTAAAAATGCGAGATAGTAGGTCACACTCATAAAGGGTATTTTTGGTAGTACCTTGGCTGAAAAAGGAAAGGTGATTGACGATCACAAATGAGATGTTCGATTCTCAATTTGATCTTCAATATTAATCGAAACCTCTTTGACCTACCCTAAGGCGGCACGCGAGGCATTAGATTAAATCCTTGGAACGGTAGGATAGACTATAAGTACTTAGTTTATGTTCTAAAATTTTAGTAGTGTATGATTTGGATTTATTTTTGTCAATTTTATTTACAATTGTTATATATATATCTCTAAGGTGCTAGAATTTGCTAGTGTAAAATTGACTAGTAATGACTTCGTTAAAAAAATGGTAAGTTACTAGAACGTTGTATTTATTAATCTCGCATGCAATTAATTTTTCGGAAGAGATATTTCTCTTGAAGCCTTCAAAACTTAAGTGACGTGAATATGCATGTCACTGCTTGTCACTCGTGCGAACGAGAGACAACCGTAGTTAGTTTGAAAGATGATTGGGACGATAAAATTCTTAGTGAATTGTGTAGTGTCTACACGAGAAATTTTACGATAGAAAAATTGGAGAATCATAAATTAAAGTGTCGCTAGTTAGACGGTATTTGGAACCGATAAACTAGTGGGAGCTTTTATATTATGTTTTTCTAATTTATTAGAAAATCGGTCAATTTGGGTAATGCTTTCACTAGACATCCCACAGTTCACGAGTAGTATCTACTCAAGCGAACTGCTAGTTCAAGACTATTTCTTTTTAAGGAAAGTTAAGAATGGGAAAGAATGTCTATAAGTGTTAATCATCTTAACTAAAGTTTTGAGGCTAAACCGAAACATTAATTAAAGAGTATAGGATAAGGAAAGTGATTTCGGATCACTAACCAATGAATCCTTAGCGACTTTCTTAACCGAGTAACTTGACTCAGTGGCTTAGTTCTTTGGAAGAACAATGAAGCTGTGCATTAATGATTAATAAAGTAACAACGGGCAGTAATTTCAGCTAGAATAGTGGGAGTGATATAAGGAAATGAATTTCGGATTCTATCCTTGAATGTCACAGAAAAATTTATTTTTCTGTTTTTAGATTCGTTGGAACAAATGGATTCACTTTCAACTCGATATATTGTTGCCTCATAGAAAGTGAATATGACATTTGTAGTACGAATCCGAGACTCGGACTTTTGTTTGATAAAGTCAGAACCACTTAGAACTCTTGAATAAGTATGTGTACCACATCTAAAACTATTATAAGCAAATGGTTTCCGTATTAAGATAAACGATTCTTCATAATCTATTAATTAGTGCATATATCCTAAAGATAAGACCTAACGGCGGCTAAGGGTGATTCCTATTTCCCGATGCGGGAACAACTTTGTCTCAAAGGAACAATGACTAAGTTTCCTTTCAATCGGGAAAGGGTAATAGATTTGAAGGGGTAACATAGCTTGTTCACCATGACCTTCGGGGTCTAGTGAGAGATACAAGCTAGTGGGAGATTTTGAGTGGTGACATTACGTCGATAACTACTCAAAACAACTTTGGTTGGTTTATCGAAAGAATACGAGGAGGTGTCTACGATTTTAGCGAGAAAATAGAGTATTCCATGCTCGAAATAGGCTATCGCATAGTCTTGGGACGATGCTCGGCACCGCCTCTAGTGGAATATTTCTCGAGGCGAAACCATAGACTTGCCCTATATAGTTATTGATATGCTACAATACAACTTGCTAAACTCGATTAACATAATTCATTGCAAAATAACGGTTAACATTATTATGTAAACCGAGAAGTCTACCTAGAAGATGCTAGTGTGTTTATGGATAAGAAGTGAATTCGGTTCACACCACTTCCATAGATGTAAGCATTTAGCATTTATTGCTTGAAGGTAGGACTGGAGATTTTGCACGTACGTTCAGATTGTGACTGTTCGTGAAATATCTTAATGTGACGAGTGAAGGTTGGTTATAAGATTCTTGAGATCAGAAAGTGACGGTTGAACTGTCACAAAGATTCTGATAGAATCTATAAGAAACAGCCTTAAACCTTGGAGTATGGTTACCCAAAGGTAGTTACTATCTGATTTAATCAGACAACGTCCAACATCGGTTGTTGGTGAATACAATGATAAATACTACTAGATCAGAATGTCAATCCATCCAAGACGCAGTGGGAGTATGGTTTAACCATTGACCCATTGTGGTTTTGTGGACTTTACAGTCTGCTGGGGTGATTGATAACCTATGGCTCTTAGTGGGCTGTATAGGATTCGATCATAGAGGTTGGTTTGAAAGCCTTAACCCTATGAATGGAGTTTTGATACTCCGGTTACGTTCGACCTCTTGTAGAACCACACGAGTGTCTCGGGCCCTAGTGGGAGCAATTGGATCTACACGGAAAAGAGTCGAATGAATAGGAAAGTTTAAACTTTCGGCGCAAAGTTGAGTGGTATAGGGGTGATTCCACGACAAGTAGAGAGTTAACCGGACCTTGAACTCTCTCACCACTCGGTCTTGCTAGATTTCGTTAGAAAGCGAGAAAATAGGGGTGATTCCACGAGACTTTCTTGCCGAACAACGGAATCGAATTCATTCGAAACGAAGGGTTTTAGCTAAGAATGAATAACGGATTCGTTACAAAGCGAGAAGATAGGGGTGATTCCCTAAGACCTTTTTTGCGAGACTAACGATATCTTAATTCATTCGAAAGAACCTTTGGTAGGAGGCCTGCCATGGCTTATATCCTTTGTGGATTTAAGAGAACCTCTCGGTCATTTAAAAGTCACATGTTTTAAAATATGTGGACTTGACCAAAATATTGATAAGTTTTTCGTAGACTGGAGATCAATATTGGTAATGTAGTAGTAGTATTAGTGTTCATGAATGATAACACCAAGACAGTTGGAAACAACATGGGTGTGCTATCTGAAGTCGGAAACTGACACGCCAAGATTCTCTGGATGAGAGAATTGGACTAAATTCTAAGAACTTGATTCGGTCAAATTCACGAGAATGAGTCTTTGGCTATCCCACCTATCTTAGTGAATAAGATGATCATGCATATATGTATGCAACATTCATCGAGAGTGGTCCTACCCAAACTCTCAGGAATGATTCTCAAAATCTTCGGATAAGGAGAAAATGGGATGGAGTCTCTCTGGGATAACGGCAAGTCAGGTTATCACAAGTCAATAGTAGTCGAATCTCAGATTCGAGCATGAATAGCGGTTTTAGTACGTCCTCAAGTATCTTTAGAGAACGAGGAAGTATATGCTTGTATATTTAGGTGCAAACTTAAATATGGTTGACAACACTGATTCTGACTTGTGTTCAGATTAAGGAGGATCATTAAGTTGATCTCGGGCTCAGTGTTTACTCATAGTGCTTAGAATTTCCTTCTTTGGTCCGGGAGTAATTCCAGGTCTGATAAGACGATATCACTTTATTGTGAAAACAGTAAAGAGATAGCTTAGAAGGATTTTCTCAATCACTAGAGGTCAAAAGCATATTGATTGAGAGTACCACACGATTGGAAGGACCGGCAACGTTTCAATCCTAAAGATCGTCTCGAGCCGACAACCTAACTGATCAGTGTACCAAGCCGAGTGCTTGGAGGGTACGGCATTGATGGATATATCTCATCTGCTTTTTTAGAGCAAGTGGGAGAGTGTTGTGAATAAGATGAGAAAGGGTGTGCTCTAAAAACAATCGTTGCTTGTCGTTTCGTGCAAGTGGGAGATTGTTAGGTGTAGTGCCCGAAAGACAATTTGTGTAATTGTTTTTAATAATGAATGACGAGAATTTATCTCACCTTATTACTTGCTTTGTGCTTGTAAAGTAATACCTTGCTTGCAAACCCTAAGTATATACGTATGTAACCACTTAACTCGGTGTATGGATTACACGTGAGGATTGAGTTAGTGGAGATATGCTTAAGCTGTTAGTCCGTGGTGAACTTAATCGAGTTTAGGGTCTCTTGATTAAAACACCAATAATGCGCCCGAGAATACCCTAGGGTGTGATAGTCTTATCCGGTTTGTCGGTAGAGGGTACTACGTGGGGCATTTATATATGATGGCATTCATATAGAATTTGGACCGATTTAATCTGTATTTCTCGGTATAATTCCGTAATCGAGGAATCTTATTAAATCATTAGATGATCATATATGGATCAACCTTAATCTGAGGTGATCACGGGGTCTTTGCTTGTCCAAGGGTAGTGTTTGATGTGTTAGTTACGGTTCACTTAAATAATGTGTTCCAAGCCACTTCTCATTGGCACTATCTCCGGATGAGTGAGTAGTTCTAATTTTCACGGACATGGAATCCATCCTTACTGCGGGAAGTAGAGAGCACGATCCCCTTATTTGTTAGCCCTGAGAAAATGATCGATGGGCCCAGTTCATGTTAGACTAATTAGCTACTAGTCAGATATGTGAACTAATTGATCACTAGGGGGTTAATGGTAAATAAGGATAAGATATTCTGAGTCGGGTTCACGGAGACTTCCCTCTCAGAATGGACAGTCTATGGAGGGTTAATCCGTATGTAGTGATTATATCAATGGATGCTTATTCACTCTATGGGTTGAGTATAAGTATACATCTATAATCGGTAGAATTCAGTTTCGGGTTTATGGTGGCGTAATCCCGGAATTAATAATTAATGTACTTATTCGGTTCGATGAATAATTAATTATTGGAGCTACTGGTTATAGGTCCATGGTCCCCGGTGTGGCTTCTGTAATTCGGACTAACAATCTTGTTATTTGGGCCTCAGTGATAATTAATTGGCTGGGCTAATTAATTGATATGCATGGATATTATTTAGTTGGGCTAAATAATATAATACACATAAAAGACATTTTATGTGGGCTTTTTTGACCCAATATGTGGCGCCATTAATGTCCTAATAATTAGAGAGAAATTAGTTTTCTTGGATAATTATTTAACATGTGATTTATCTTTTATTTGTTAAATGATAATTCATGGAATAATAGATAATAATATGATTTATCTTAATTTGTTTGGGATAATCATTTTATTTATCTTTTATTTGGAAAAGGATTAATGTGATAATTATCACTTAATTATTTAATCCTTGGAGGACATTGTATAAAGAGAGTTCTCCCAAGTCTAATGGCAAGGTACTATTCACGTCACTATTCACCGAGAGAAATTGGCCGAAAAATTTCGGCCTCTATTCTTAGGGTTCGAGTTGGAAAAATCTTCGGGATTTTTTAAGTTTATATCAAGGAGGCTCGTGTATCAAGAAGGGTGTCCACCAACCGCCGTTTGGAGAACACATCGGAAGATCTTGGCTTCTCTTCCTAATATTGGTAACATGATCTAAACCCCCTTGTAGTTGTTAAATCCTTTAATTATGTATTGTAATATATAAATCGTGATCCATCCGCTGTGCGTATAGATCTAACTCGGTTAGATCTAAGAACCTGCATCCTTCATAAACGGTCCTTAAGCTCCTCAAATGCTTGCTTGCAATCCTCATCAAAATTGAACTCAATGTCTTTCTTTAGTAAAGTGGACGGGGGCTTGGCTATCTTGGAGAAGTCTTGAATGAATCTTACATAGAAACCGACATGTCCAAGAAAACCTCGATCTCGCGCACATTTTTAGGATAACTCATCTTCTCGATAGCTTCTACTTTTGCCCTGTCAACCCATACCTTTGGCGGAGATTTTGTGGCCAAGAACTATTCCCTCATCTACCATAAAATGGCATTTTTCCCAATTGAGCACTAAGTTCTTCTCCACACATCTGGATAACACTTGATCTAGGTTGTCAAGACAGTCGTCAAAAGACTGACCAAAGACCGAAAAATCGTCCATAAATATTTCCATACACTTTTCTACTAGCCCGTCAAAGATAGCCAGCATACATCTTTGAAAAGTGGTGCAGGGCATTGCGAGAGACCAAATGGCATTCGCACTGTAAGCGAATGTACCATAAGAAGCGGTGAAAGTGGTCTTTTCTTGGTCAGCTGGATCAATGGGTATTTGGAAATATCCTGAATATCCATCCAGAAAGCAGTAGAATGCGTGTCCCGCCAGACGCTCAAGCATCTGGTCAATGAATGGAAGGGGAAAGTGATCCTTCATGGTTACCTCATTGAGCTTTCGATAATCGATGCAGACTCTGTAACCAGTGACAAGTCTCAATGCTATTTCCTCTCCCTTCTCATTCTTCTCAATTGTAATTCCACATTTCTTGGGAACTACTTGAGTTGGGGAAACCCATTCATTATCAGCGATGGCATAAATGATTCCCGTATCCCGAGAAGTTTGATGATTTCTTTCTTAACTACCTCTTGCGTATGAGGGTTGAGCCTCTGCAGGGCTATCTAACACATTTCTCACCCTCATTTGTCTTGATCTTATGCATACGGATGTCGGGAGATATCCTCGATATCTCTACTTGCCATCCAAAGGCTCTTTCATTCTTTTTCAAGACGTTGATTAACTTCATTTCCTCTAAACGAGACGGCTTAGCGAGATATAATCAAAGGAAGCTTGTCACCTTCTCGTAGAAACACATACTTAAGATGTTTAGGCAACGGCTTCAACACCAAATCCGCGGGGGTCTTAAACTAGATTTGAGCTCTCCACCTTTCAACTCAACATCGGCGAGTTTACTTAGCGGTCCCACTGCCAAAGCTTCTCCTCTCAACAATTCGTCCTTAAATTCAGCGTCTAACTGCTCTAGACTTACCACACCATGATTATTCAAGTTATCAACCAGTCGCTCATACTCCGTTGCAACAGCCATGACTTGCTTTTCCATCAAATCATCAAAGTCATCAGACGTCTCCTCAATGGAAAAACCGGTTGGAGGACCAGAGTGTATTTGAATGGATTTGGAAACATTATAGCTTACCTCTTGATCACCAACACGGATCATCACACGCCCGCCATCGCAATCAATGAGGGCTCGAGCTGTAGACAGAAAAGGTCTTCCAAGAATCAGGGGAACATTTTCATCCTTTTCAATGTCTAGGACGTACCAGTCAACGGGAAAGGTAAATCTATCGATCTGAACTAGTATGTCTTTTAAGATTCCCACTGCTTTCTTAGAAGATCTATCAGCGAATTGCAGATTCATGGTAGTGGGTTCTAAAAGATCAATTAAACCCAGCTGTTTGCATACAGACATTGGCATGAGGCTTATAGATGCACCCAGGTCACACAAAGAGTTAGGGAAGACCGGGCCTCCCATTAACTGCTTGTAAGCACGTACTTTCCGGGGTCACCTCTCTTGGTTGGTAAGTTTTCATAGTTGATCATTGAACAATCCTCACCAATCAGCCTCTCCATGTCTGACAATTTCCTTTTTGAAGAAACAACATCCTTGATGAATTTTGTATACTTAGGCATTTCAACCAAGACTTCAGATAATGGGAGATTTACTTGAGTATTTTTCAACAAATTCAGCACCTTTTCATACTTCTTATCTTCACTTAAAGGGATGTTGCTCTTTCTTGGTGGAAATGGAAGCTTTTTCAGATCATTCTCAGAAAAGATTTTCTTTGAAGATTCATTGACGGCTTTGTCTTCCAGATCCTTCCACCGAACAGCTTTTTCAACCTTTTTATTAGTCAGGGGATCAGCCTCCTGACTTCCACTAGATTCTTCATCCCTCAGGGGATCAGCCACGAGGACTTCCAACTTTTTCACCTCTCAGGGGATCAGCCACCTGAGTATTCTCTTTTGGCCAAGGGGAGTGTAGGTGCTCAGCTTCCCCTCCTGCCTTATCAATGGCAGGAGGGGCTAGTGGTTTCCCTGGTGGGAAGGACCACTAACTTGAGTACCACTTCTGAGGTTCATCGTACTGGCCTCTTCTCTACCGTATGGAATTGAAGGTACGAGGTCAGTACATGGGCCTTTGTTCAAATCGGTCTGAGCAACTTGACCACCCTTTGGATTCTTCTCAGTAAAACTGGGCAATTGCCCTGGGGGTCTAGAAGCTAACTGTTTAGCAAGTTGCCCGATTTGCCTCTCAAGGTTCTTATTTGTAGTCATCAGAAGTTGAATACTTTTATTTTGCTCCTCCAACTTAGCTTCAAGATTGTTAGATTGGGAGGGGCCTTGAGAGTTTTGGAAATTTTGAGCGTAGGGCTGGCTGGGCCGACTTTGAAATTGAGAATTTGAATTGGAAGGCCAATTCGATTGAATCTACGAGTAGGATTGGAAAATTTTGAGTTGTGGTTCGATTAAAACCGGGGTTTCTATTGAAATTTTGATTCGAATTAAAATTCGAATTAGGATTGAAATTGGAAGATTGATTAAACCCGTGGTTTTGGAAATTATTACGGCCGGACACTTGATTAGACCTTTGGTTGTTACGGCCATAGAATGCATTCACTTCGACATTACGTCCGTTCATAGGGCGAGAATCGAGAAGTGTGCCCCACCTCGTCACAATTCGACATGTGACTTGATTATCTTGTCCATAATCATGAACATCATTCACTTGATAAGGTGCGGGGGATTAAATTGACAACGGCCATTCATATGGCCGGTCGACGCGATTTTCGCAATACGGAACACGAGGGTTACGTGGAAAAGAAGAAGTTTGATTTATCGGATTTGAAACTAGAGATGCGCCATACGCACGCGGCATAGCTATCAAACTTTGCATGTTTACTTCCTCAACCTTAGGAGGAGGAGGAGGTGCTTGAATTGCTTGATAAGAGGGTGCGTAGTTGTACTTTGCAATGTCCTCAAACAGTGCCCATCCCTCATCAGGCGTTTTCTTCAGAAACGCCCCACCAGATGAACTATTGACCATGCCTTTTGTAAGCTCGGTCAATCCACTAAAGAAGGTGTTGACTTGCCTTTGCAGTGGCAAGCCATGGTGGGGACACTTTCTAAGCAGAGCTTTGAATCTTTTCCAACAATCGAAGAAGGATTCATTCTCTTTCTGGTAGAAAGTGAAAATCTCGTTTAAACAACTTGGTTTGTTTTTGAAGGTGGGAAATATTGACTCAAGAACTCCTTTTCGAGTTCGGCCCAGGTGGTAATCGATTCAGATGGGAGAGAAGTATACCACTCCTTCGCTTCTCCCTTTAGAGAAAATGGAAAGAGTTTCAGTTTGATGGCATCCTCACTTACTCCTTGGATGCGTGTGGTGCCACATATCTCCAAGAATGTATGCAAGTGAGTGTGGGGATTCTCTGATTGATAACCGTGGAATAAGTCCCGGCCTTAGCTCGAAGGTACGTGCGGTGATGGTTTGGAATGACAATAGCCGGGTTGATTTGTGGTTGCGCCGGGCATGGCGTAGTACGCAACGTGCGTCATCATTAGCGACCATTATTACAAAGTTTGTGATTTCCTCGGCTAATTGATCCTCGAGATCTTGCTCGGCTCTGTGCGGAACCGCGGAACGGAAAATCCGCTGTTTGGCCGGACTATGGTTCGCTCGGGGTCGGGGGTGTATAGTAACGGTCCACTTTTGACTCCGAGTTTGCATAAACCGGACCAAAATCGGGTGGTTGAAACCTAAAGACTAAGAATTTAAAAATCCTAAACTAAAAATTAAAGGCTAAGAAGAGAAAAAGAAATGAAAAATAGTTAAGACGGGGAAACGGACGGACGTCCGAAACACTGGACGGGCCAAAATTTGGAATCTAAACTAGACGGGTGTCTCGAAGTCCAAATGCTCGTCCGATAGGTTGAAGAAGTGGACGGACGTCCAAATTGGATGGACGTTCGTTCAACAGGTTAAAAACGGTTCAGAGTTGAAGAATTTAGAACAGACGGGCGTCCACTGGTCTAGACGCCCGTTTGGAAGTAGAAAACGAAGCAGGAATGGAGAGAAACAACAGGAAAAAGAAAAACAGAAAAACAGAGAGACAGATAGAAAGAAGAGAAGAAAACTAATCACAAGAGAAAGAAGAACCTTAAACCATAAACTTAAAACCCTAATATCCTAATAACCTAAACAATTATCAACTAAAAACAGGAATTAAAACGAAATATAAACAGGAAAAACGAAAAACAAAAACTAGGCAACCGTCCGGTTCCCCGGCAACGGCGCCAAAAACTTGTCACGGATTTATGCAATGCAAAATATAACAAGTAATAAATATTTATAAATCCGGTTTTCCTCAAGTATAAGGATCGTAATATAGAGGTTGATACCGGGTCGATCTTACGGGGAACTGGCGATTGCTAACCCTAGTTTTTGTCTAATTAAATTATGTCACGAAAACTAATCTAACGGCGGATAAAACTAAACGGCGAAAATAAACTTAACTAAAACGTAAAAGCTGGACGAGAAGATATGATCTAAAGCCGGGAAAGATACGGGTTGCGAACTACTACACTAAACTAATATGAAATAAAAGTAAACTACTCTAAACAATTCAAGTTTCACGGGATTAAATTCAAGTTTTAACGAGCAAACGAGAGATTGATCCACCTATCCTAACAAGTATCAATTCTATCTCGATTATATTGCGTTTTCTAACCAAGTTGTGATTTCACCTTGTCTAACACATGAACCCTAATTTCTTAGGTAATTCACCTATTAATCTATACCTTTCGATCTAAGATTAACGATTTTACTAATCCAATGTGTAAACTTTAACCTAGCAATCTAACCTATTAACTTTCGTTATGATAGATTAAACAACTATTCCTTATCATGGTGATCTAAGGTTTATAGAGATTTTCATCAACATAAAACAGTCATAACATGCAAGTCTTTCGATACAATTGCAATTAAACAATATAAACAATGATAAAGGAAACAACTTTAGATAAAACTCACAATATAATCGCAGAAACGGAATCAAAACGTGTTGGATAGGCTTCACAATGCTCGTTTGATGAAGCTTAGCCTCTCAACATCCTCTGGAAACTCGAAATTGCAGGAAAAACTAACATAAAACTACCTACTTTTAATCTAGAATTTGGAGCATAGAAACTGGAATAAAAGAAGTAAAAACGCAGACCTAAAGCCGCCCCTAGGTTTAGGGTTTCGAATAATGAGTATATGGTATATCATATGTGGAGAAAACAGCTGCTATATATAGAGTCTTGAGTCGGTTCGCCAAAGTCGGTCTAAGGACGCCCGTTCAGACTTGTGAACGCCCGTCCAGACGGATCTGGACTTGCTCCAGACGCCCGTCCATACAGCGTCCAAACTCTCTGTATCAAAATCGCACCTCCGGACGCCCGTCCACTCAATCAAACGCCCGTCCACTCTGGACGGGACCTGGACGCCAGTTCAATATGATCGAATTTTGATTTCTTGATCTTTATCTCTTTTTTCTCTATCTCATTCCTTCATTGTCTCTTTTATCATCAATTAGCTCGAACTTAATCAACTTTTGATCATCTTTTGAGCCTCAAAAATGTATCATAACACATAAAAACATCGCAAAATGTAATAATGTCCAATTAAACATAAAATCACAATTAAAACACCAAAATCAACCAATTTTGCGATTAACTCGTTAAAAACCTCATTTACTCAATACTTCCGTTAAACACTCGTTTCTTAACACTAGTTCATCCGTAATATAGCGTTAAAAATCGTATAAATTCACCCTTAACACTAGTTCATCCGTAAGGCGTTTATATAATGGTGACGTGGTACTCAATGGCCGATTGTGTGCCTTACGTGTAAAACCGAGTTTAGTTCGAAATTGCATCAATTTGGCCCGTGATTGAGAAGCAAAGCACGTTTGTATGGACGGCCAAATTTCGGCCGAGGTAGTCTTTGTGGTAGACTTACATAAGAACATCTTCAGAAATAGATGATGTAATGGTACTCAAAATAAGGATGTCTTGTTGAACCAAGCCATCATATTCTGGATCGGCCACAGTTTGTCCCTTGTCATCGATGATAGTTTCCGCCGGCGGTTTGTTGGTGGTATAGATGTATCCGACAATCCGTAAATGCCCTGGCCACGAAGGTAGCGCAGAGTTTGAATGCGCCAAAGATGATAATTTTGGCAGATTAATTTAGTGATGTGTATAGTAGAGGAGGGGTGGAACGGAGGAAGAGAAAGAGGCGGTGGCCGAATGGGAGAGAGGAGGGCCGAGGGGTGGTAGCGGTGGAGGAGTTGTCCGGATCGACCATGGTATCTGGCTAGGGTTTTGGACAGATGTGGGGATGAGGTCAATGATTGGCTATGATAAAATATTGAACTATCGTCTCTCCAAAAAACTTAAGTTTATACGGAGGTAGATAATTAACCTTTTATATATCTCAATAAAACAAGCCTATCATAATTCGGAAAACTTTTTTTTGTTAAAAAAGAAATTTGGAAAGCTGATATCCAATAATATTACATGGAGAAATAAATTTTCTGTGTATCAGAAGTAAACCCTTGCATGTCCATAAACATTCTTCATTACATTTTCTTGATAAACGTTCACAAAGAACGACGCATTCAAACAAGGTTCTCATAGAGCTGGCATCAAATTCGCATAAAAAGTATTTCTTACAAGTCGACATAATGGCAATCACTCTTTGTTGTGATCATTTTGTTGTGAAACACTCACTTCTTTGTTTTCGAGAAAGTCTCAAAATAATGGCAATCGGTATTAATTATGTCACAATAGCAATCTTCCCCAGGGCACTGGTCGTTGTTTTCGCAACCTTCACCATCCATAGGAGGCATACAAACATTTTTGAGCTTTTTCGCTCCGTTCGTCGCTGCCATTTTGTCGAGGGGACCCTTGTCGAGTAGTTTCCTAAGGGATGATCCTTGGGTTCTTGTTGCAGCAAATGCTTCTGATAAATTTATGAAAAGAATATTAGTGTTGAGAAATAGAAACGTTTATGCCACAACAAAAGAGACGGAGTGCCACGACACACTTTTATGTCTTTGATCTATATAGGACTGATAATCATAAAAATCAATAGGTCATACACATCTTAATCAAGGTATAAAAATGTGTTGTGCACTTTGTTGTGCACTATCACTATTCTAGAAAAGTAAAACAAGAGAAAATGGCTTGTATTCTTGAGGATATCCACGGATAATTAAATCCAACACCTATCTATAGGTGGTGGCGGATCCAGAAATTTGTTTCAGTAATATCACCACACCACAGTTAAAAACTACATTTTTTATCAAAAAAAAAAAATACGGTTGGGTCGCGGAATCAAAAAGCTACTTTTTTTTTTTACTTATAAGCAACAAAATAAAATCGTTTTAATCTTAGAAATAATTTGCGGATCAGATGGGGTCAGACCTCACCTGTAAACCTATAGATCCGCCTCTGTCTAAGTCCGGCCATGGGTTAAAGCTACTCATGCCTTTGTGTTGGGCCCCATATTTTTATGAGTCCCAAAACCCCCCTACTGTTTATATTCTTTTTTTGGGAAAAAGCATTTTGTCACTCTCGTGATTTGTCGGTGGAGTTTTTGTCTCCTTATGATTTAAAAATATATGTTTCACGGGTTTTTTCACAAACCATCAATTAGAAATTTAGGCAAATAAAAAGAATATTCCGTTGGAATATTGATTTTTTTAAATATTATTCCCATTTTACCCTTACTTTATGGGCTAGTAGTATTTACACATTAGCATTTAGCAATTATATTTAAAGTTCCAATGAAGTTGAGAACGTAAAAAAAAAAAAAAAAAAAAAAAAAAAAAAAAAAAAACAATCTAATACTCCCTCCGTCCTGCAATATAGGTATTTTTAACTTTTTTGTGGTGTATCAAAATATAAGTATTTCTCACATTTCAATACAAGATTAATGCATTGTTTTCACTTTCACACTAAACAATGCAATATTATAAGTCATTTCACAAAAAACAATACAATATTTTGCATTGAAATATTAAAAATGAACTCATTTATTAAGCTTTCTTAATCGTGTGAAAATTAAAGGACTTATATTACGGGACGGAGGGAGTAATATATATTTAAGACGTGGTTCATGATTATCATGTGGGAGAAACAAAAAATAAGCTGAATTTGATTGGTTCGGACAGTAGTCATCTTGAAGCCGAACCAGCATAAAACTTGCCATGCACGATTAAACGTAAATAAAGGCACCAAAATGGCCAACAATTAAGGTAATGAAATTCGTATTTTAGAAATACTATTGATACAGGAAATGGGAGAACAGTAAAGCAATATAGTATGGATGGAGAGAAGAAAAAGATATACAAATAATCATACATGTCGAACATGCACGTAAAACATCGTTCTCGTATCTTTTGCTATGTACGCGATGGCGGGCTACTAATACGGTCGAGGGTATTTGTCCTCCTTAATCCGAAAAAATCCTATTAATATATATAGTATGTATCTTGTTTGCCCCCCCTTAAATTTTTTATTTGTCTCTTTAAATTTTTCTTGCCCCTCCTTACCGAGATGTTGCATCCGCCCTTTGTATGTACATCACCGTGGTCGACTATGGAGGATGAAAAAGACGTCCTCTACAACCACAACACGGTGTTGTGCCTTGTAGACGTATAAAATTACACGTTTCCATCCTCTACAACCACAATGATCCTCTACAACTACGGCACGGTGTTGTTCTTTGTAAACATATAAAATCATACAAATTATATATATATATATATATATATCATAATAAGTAGTTACTATATAAAGTGCATAATAAGTACGACGAAATCACTTGAAAATGTGGCTTCTTGGTACATTAAACGACGTCGTTTCATCGTTTGAATTATCTCCTTGGTCGGTTGGTTGCTCGGTGCGTTGTTGATGTCGGTATATTCCACCACCGTTTTTCTCAACTTACATAAGTACCTCCCATAATGTGTAAGAGAAATATTTCTCCATTTATCCTCTGTTTAGCGGTGCGGTTTCTTCATCTATTCTCTGTATTTTCATCGCATTTCGATTTTGGGTATTAATTTTTTCATGTTTTTGGTTGTTGTTGCGGCTCCGACGTTGTTTGTTATTCTTGCTATCATACTCAACGGCATTGTTTGTAGGTGAGTATTTGGTGCTTCGTTTTCCTTTCTTTTCTTATTAAGCATTTGTTTTTGGTTGATTTTCGTAGTTAATTAGTGTCATACTTTGTTTTGATGTCTTCTTCTTTTGTTGGTTAGAATGCATGTTTGTTTTCATGTCTTGATTAGTATGCATGTTTGTTTAATGCCCATTTTTTGGATTGTAATGGTTGTCCTACTCGTTTTTTTTTAGGTTTTTACGTGTGTTAGATATTAGAAGATTGTTTTTTCTTTGCATTATGTTGCCAAATTGTTCTTCTTTTTTAAAATTTGTTTAGGTTGCATCTTTGTTTTTAATGAATTTTTGTTACGGTTGATAACGATGCATGTTTGTTTAATACTTAGTTTGTTCATACTGTGTTGTTTTTTCCTTGGTCAAGTTGTTGAATGCTATGTCAAATGTTGCAAGGGTGAGGTATTGCAAGGTTCCCCTTTGTGTTTACGTAGATAAAGGATCCCTGTTCTTGCACCGTCTCTACATGTTTAGGTTGAGTGTTCAGAGCTACATGTGTAATAATAATTGTTGAGCATTGTTCCATCTTGTTTTTGTCTAAGAAGGTATTCAAGTGTTTTTTCATTGTAAGGAAAATACAATGTCTGGTAGTTTTGGTTTCAATAGCTAGGAAATAAGTAGCTTTGGCTAAGTTCTTAAGTGCAAGTTTATATTTATCATCACCTCTGTTATGTTTGTGGCAGTGGTATGTTGCCATCAAACAAAGCAACAATTAGGCCAGGCACAGATTTGGTATTATCATTTGTGATAAAGAGCAAGTAGCATTAAGTATAAGTTGGTTGACAGCAAAATCTGTGAGTTGAATATTGTTAAGTATATCTATAATTTCATCATAGTGTGGACTTGTCATAATAATTGTTTCTTGTCTTACACCTTTGAATCATTTGATAGATTGATACTTTGGACATTAATGTGGTTCTTCTTAGTTTGATTAGTTACCGTGTTCGCCTTCTTTTATTCAACTTATATTATTTGTTTACTAAATATTTGTGATTGATTATGTATTGTTGCTAAACCGAGTTACATACATGTGTACACATTTTTCTTTGTCTTACATTGTGCACATACGCTTTTTGCTTGCTTAACATAACGATTCCTATGATTTCAACCAAATGTAGTAGTTAGCTTGTTACGAATCTAATTGTCTTCATGCTTTTTACGGCTTGTTGTGCTAAAGGTGATTGTCTTTGGTGACTGTGGACTTTACGAAGAAAATAGGCACTACTTAAAGGTAAGTGTAGTTAGGGGTACTACGCAAACCCCGTAGTTAGAGGATCTATTGCAAATCCTCGTAGTTGTGGGATCTACGGCAAATCCCATTTTGCTCATGTAACCTTGCTAAGTTGTGACAGAGTGTGCTAATGTGTGTGTGCTGTGTTTTTTACGATAACAGACGTTAACCCTAGGTTTCTGCCTTTGTTACATTAGTTTACCCTGCAATCAAGTTATTTACTTAATGTACCACTTTTCATACTAAATACTAGAGGTCCTTGAGGTTTAATTCCAAGCTATGCCTACATTAAGAATAAATTCAGCGATTAGTAAGTTATATGTAACTTTAATGCTAGGTTTGATTGTGTTTGCATATAAAAATAGTTATGTGCATTGCAACGTTGCTTTTTTCTTGCGAAGATTTACGCCAATTTAAACTTTTATTTAGGTTGACAAAGCTTGTGTTAAGCTCTATACCTTGTGTGGCCCTCGTCTCTTATAGCCTAGCCTATCATTACATTAGATTTTGGTTACACATCGATTGAATACTTCTACTTTAGCATTCGCTCTGTGATTGGATAGTACACCTTGTCTTCGCTTTTTGATTCGGTCCATAGCCCCGTTCTAAGGTTGTCGCTTGAATCGTGCTTTACGTATCGGCATTCTCTTCACTTCCCATGGTTGCCTCTGGCTTCGCTCGGGCTGCATCTGCTAGAATGTATTTCTTCTTCCACATCTCTGCAAGCCTCTCTTGCTCCTTACCATAGATTCTTTGCTGTTTAAGTTCTTCCCTTGAGTTGTGCAAGCTTTTCTCGATTCGGTCTCTTTGCTTTGCAATGCTTTTCTTGCATGGTGCGGGTAGGAACCAACCTTAGGAATTTCTTCTTGCCTTATTGAAGAATCATCGTCCTTGGTTTGGTATGGGGGGCGCATATGCTTCGTATTGGTTCTCTGCAACCTCGTATAGCAATGTTGGATACGCATTCTGGAATTCCATGCTTGTGTTCCAGATGTGTTGCTGTTGTAGTTGTAACCAGATTATATAGTGTTTTCCCTGTGGTATGAAGGTTGGGGTTTGCTATTGTGCTGTTTTATAGACTTTTTTTTGGTTTTAGGGTGGAGATGGACACTGCTTTAACTACTCTTTCTTTCCTTGTCTGCATATTTAATGCTGTAGCCATCAATATTTTCACCTCCCAATATTAGTTAGGTTTTGTGCATTTAATTCTACTAACCTCATTTGGTAATGTGCTTTTGACTTTGGTACTTCCAACGTGGATGAGGTTATTTGTCCTTATTGAATTCACATAAAAAAATCTAGAGTCATTTAGGTTTTTGGTGCACATTAAATTCAATTTAAAGAGCTTGTATTTCAATGCACTCAGCTATAACAAAGGTTACTGATGTAACCTTACTATGTTGCTTCATCGTAATTTCGTCCATTAGTTGCTTGTGCAAATTAGCTAATTTATTTGAAGCTTTTACATGTGTTTTGTTAACAACATCTTAGATACATGTTTTAGTTTGCCGGGACTATTTAATGTTATTAATTTTATACTTCCCCTAATTAAGTTACTTATTATAGTTGTCCTACGTTTGTACGTTAGGAAGATGGATCGGGATAAACGTAGTGAAAGAAACGAGCAAAGGAGAAAGGCGTATCTAGATATGGACGTTCATAAGAAGTCGACTCTTTTGAACCAACGCCGCGCACGTTATCTTTGAGAAAAAAAAAAGGGTCTTGACATTTTATGCCAAATTGGCGATGAGCTTGATACAAGACATGATCATGGAGAGCCATGTATCTACTACCTTTGTCTACAGCAATTTGCCTAGAAATATTCAGCCTTCTTTATTGCTTGATTCTATTGAAGATCATGTGATGGAGGCTGTTAATATGTCTATTGCTCATGTTCTTACGCGCCCTGTATGACCTTGTATAGCTCACATAGACCACAGTAGTTACCCCTCTGGTCCACGTAGATTGAACCCTGATGTGAGCTTTGTTAATAGTTGCGATAACTCAGAAATACACTCGAGTATTTTGCTTGCGGTTGCTAATTGCACATCTTGCCAAGCCAAGCGCTTCTACCATGAACCAGTGGCTTTTGTTGCTACGAGGGTGAAATAAGTGTTGCTTTGCCACGATGCCACTGTTCTTACCTATCTATTTAATTCCTCCGATACCGAGTGTATCAATTTCCGGAAGTATGCTCGCAGCTACAATAATAACTTATCTTTCACTACCTTTGCTGCCAAAAAGGACAACGAGCTAATGAAGAATAAGCAAGGTATTTATACATTCAAAGTCCAAGGCAAAATCCATCATTACCTTCCCTGTTTTACGGGAGACAAAGACAAGCCTATTGGTTTGCAATTTTATTTCTATGATCCTGAGGCGGAACTTGAAGAACGCCTAAGTTCCTCCCCAAGGTTCTCCAGAGATGTTATGATAAAGTTGATGGAAATTTTGTCCGAAAATCCATACGCTCTGTTTTTGCGCCACGTTAAGGAGCTGGATTGTATTGATGATTATAAAATATACCTTGTAAACAACCCCAGACTTGATCAACGTGTGTATAATGAGCCTGCGTGCAATGATCGATGTTTACGCAATCATCTACGAGAGGAAGAAACGGGATTCATCCTTGAATGCCATATCCAAATTTACTCAAAGAATGCTACGCCGTATAAAATATGCCATAATTTTGGGTACATTACGACCCATTACAATACCCCTTTGTTATTTCCACATGGCGAAGTAGGTGGCATGGTGCCATAGAAAAGCTTCCGCCGAATAAGCGAAAACGTGGTTACAAATGCTATGATCCGTTGTTAGGCACAAATGCCTTTGCCAATGGTCTTGATGAGCTTACGTGCCAAGAGAAACTAGGTACACCACATTTCCGTCTCATAGATTAACTAACCTATTTTACTAGGTTTTGATCTATGTGTACATGTTTGTTTCTTAGTTTTCCAAAACAGTGTTCGCAAGCGAAATGTCGTATCGTGCCGTCAATATTATTGCTACAAACTTCAAATCCACGACAGCGATAAGTCGATGCTCCTACACACAAGAAGATTGTTGCAACAATTCATTATGGACATGTTCGTCAAGATAGAGACATCGAGGCTCGAGTATGTATACAAACAACAAAAAGAGATACGCACAGAATTTCTACAAGGAGTACTCGACAGTATTGCAAATGGAAACACCTCTGGTTCTACGGTTGGTCGACAAGTTATATTACCTCCATCCTTTGTAGGTGGTCCACGAGATATGAAAAAACGGTACATGGATGCCATGTGTTTGGTACAGATTTTCGGCAAACCAGACTTCTTTCTAACGATGACTTGCAATCCAGCATGGCCTGAGATTACACTACATTTACTTCCGACCGAACTGCCACAAAATCACCCAGATTTGCTCTCGCGTGTCTTCAAAGCAAAGCTTGAAATGTTGAAGAAAGAAATCCTGAAAGACAACATCTTTGGGGTGGTAGCTGCAATTGTGTACTCTATAGAATTCCAAAAACGAGGACTGCCACACGCTCATGTACTTGTTATCATGGATAGAGATTCTAGACCTTTAAATCCCGAGGCATATGACCGTTATATTAGCGGCTGAATTGCCAGACCCTTTGTTGAATCCTCATTTGCATGAGCTTGTGCTTAAACACATGGTCCATGGTCCTTGTGGCTTGTTGAATCCCACATGCCCATGTATGCGTGACAAAAAATGCAAAAATAAATTCCCAAAGGATTTCTTGGACTACACTACACATGGAAGTAATAGTTACCCTCATTACAGAAGGCGAAATACCGGCATCTATGCTCGTACCAGGGGCCATATTATTGACAATCGATGGATTGTTCCGTACAATCCGTATTTGTTGCAAAAATACGATTGCCATATTAATGTCGAGGTTTGCTCGACTATCAAATTGGTGAAGTACACCTACAAATATTTACAAGGTGCATGACAAAATTGCTTTCCAAATGGCAACATCCGCTGTTGAAGATGAGGTTAAAGAGTACCAACAAGGAAGATGGGTCGGTCCCATTGCATGGCGTATATACGGATTCGATTTGTTCGAAATGCAACCATTTGTTATAGTACTTCAAATGCACCTTCCGGAAAACTACCTTGTCTCCTTCAACGCCAACCAAGATTTAAGTAATATAGCAAATAACGGACTTCTAGCCAAAACAATGCTTATGCGAGTTTTTAGATGAACCAAAGCAATGAAGAGGCCATACGCCTTCAAAGCTTATACAAAGATTTCCCCAAGCATTTTGTACGGGATTACGCAAACGCATATGTTCTAAATGGAAAAAAGGTAAAGTCGTAGGCCGTGTTGTATCGAGTGATCAAGGGAAGGTGAAAGATACTACCTTCGTTTACTACTTTAAATCACGTGCACTGGTCTAAGTCGTATAACGACCTTACATTGTCAAAGGTTATTTACATGCGACTTTTAAGGAAGCCGCTTTAGTAAGAAATACGCTTACATCGGAAAATGATCTTGACATTTGTTTACAAGAAGCAACAACGTACCAAATGCCTAGACAACTCCATTATTTGTTTGCATCTATCCTCGTGTTATGTGCACCATCTCAACCGCGTATGCTTTGGGAGAAATACGGCGATGCATTGTGTGACGACTACGCACAAGCACACTCACATTATCCTTGCACCCCTCCGAGATTCGCATGAAAGGACTTCACGACTTGTCTTTGGTATTGGATGACATGGGAAAATGCATATCAAATTATGCCTTAGGGCCTGAGGCAAATCTCGTTTCAAAAAGAAACGACGTGTCAAAGGAAATGGAATATGAACGGAACATTCCAGTCAACGACAATGATCTTTTAAATGTACACAAACTTAATTACCAGCAGCGGCATGCATACGAGGTTATAATGCAAAAAGTTATGCAAAATGAACCAGCCGCGTATTTCATCGATGGTCTAGGTGGAACATGGAAAACTTACTTATACATAGCGATTTTGGCCACTCTTAGATCGCAACAATACATCGCCCTTGCCACTGCCACATCAGGTGTTGCAGCATGTGTCCTACCAGGAGGTAGAACGGCGTATTCCAGTTTCAAACTCCCTTTCCACGACGAAGACAACAAAATTGCCAATGTTAGCAAACAATCAGCCACAGCTAAGTTATTACGAGAAGCTAAGGTCATAATCTAGGATGAAGCTCCAATGGCACACAAATATTCTATAGAGGCATTCTCAGAAATGCTTAAAGATATTACAGAGGTTGACCAACCGTTTGGTAATAAAGTTGTAGTATTTGGAGGCGATTTCAGGCAAGTATTGCCTGTAGTCACGAATGCTACTAAACAACAACAACTCGATGCAAGTTTGTTTAGTTCATCTTTGTGGCCGGGTCTCACGAAATTAACGCTCACTGAAAATATGCGAGCAAGAGCGGACCACTTACTTCACCGAGTACCTACTACGCATTGGCAATGGCATAGAACATGAGGACGAACACAACAACATTAGTTTACCGCTAAACATGGTCATCCCTTTTTCGACAAAAAAACCTCGGTTCAACATCTAATAGACTTTGTGTACCACGACATTTACTGCTTTCACAAATGACCACTAAATACGCAATGAACCGAGCTTTGCTTGCACCACTAATGATTGCGTGGACGACATCAATGAGGCAATGCTAGCTAATATGCTAGGAGAATCTACAACTTACGTAAGTAATGACCTTGCCACAAATCCACGACATCGAGGAGATTACGATGATTTCTGAATTCCATGAACCCAAGTAGCCTTCCACCACATAAACTTGTATTGAAAGTCAATACACCTCTTATGTTACTTCGGAACTTAAGTCCCGTTCAAGGACTACGTAACGGTACAAGGCTAATTTGCAAAGAACTTCAACCACACACCATCTTATTTGAAATCGGCATTGGCCCGTATACGGGGAAAATCACCATCTACACAAAATTCCCCTTGAATCTTCAAATGAAGACAAGTGTCCGATACCATTCAAACGTTATCAATTCCCTGTGCGGCTATGCTTTGCTATGACTATTAACAAAGCTCAAGGCCAAACGCTAGAACGAGTAGGTGTTTACTTGCGGGAACCAGTTTTCTCGCATGGTCAATTGTACGTGGCGTTGTCTAGGGCAAAAAAATCTAGTTCAATTAAAGTGCTCATTGCACCACCAACGTTCACAGACACCACAGATAGCAACAAAACGAAGAATGTTGTTTACCGTGAGATACTCGAAAGGGCACAAAACCATGAGTAATTTGTCAGGTACTAAATAGAGTTATTGTAGTTCTGTTTCGCTAATGGTCTCGTATATTCGTAAGATATGAAGTTGTTACTTTTACTATTTTCTGTGGCTAATTACGGTGCTTATTTTTTTCTAATGAAAATTTGTCGCGCTTAATGACAATGTGTATTTGTTTAACAATTAGTCATTTTAGACTTGGTTTTTTCTGGCTTAGTAAAAACATCTATTGATACATGTGTGAGCTTTAAGCTAGTGAAAATAAACTACACGTCACTTTGTTATTGGAAGTACTTATGTAGTGAAAAACACTAGCACCGATTTAGATACTTTTAGGTACTACAGCCAAAACAAACAAACAAAATGTATATTTGAACCTATTGCGGTATTTGAAGTCTAAAAGTAGCCTTTTCATTAAATACATTGGTTCTTACGTATGCGCATAAATTCGCCATATGTCTGTAATTGTTGCATCTTCTACTTATCTTTTAGTCACTTGAAACTTGTTTATTGCTTTGCCTTGGTAAAACTACTCAATGTTATATATGTGAGTTTTAAAGTTAATGAAAATAAGTTGTACTGCTTGTGTGTCAAAAAGTAGTTTCAATTTCGTTCTTGATTTTTCTATATCTAAATTCCGTTATCACTCTCTATTATTATTACATAACTAAACTACTGTTTTATATTAACCCTAGCATTTTCCACACATTACTTTTTTTTTTTAGGCAAGCTGATCTTGCATAACATATCTCAATTGTGCATCTCATGTATTGTGGTCAAAAACGGACATCATGTCGCACCAACATACATCAACGACGTAACAAATGAGTCGACGATTGGAGGGTCAAAGTTCTCGTGGTCGAAAAGAGCAATATTTACACTAACGAGCGTGGAAAAAGGCTCCAAAAATTGTTACTCCTCGACGAAATGGTACATACAATTAATCCAAACAACTCTCACACTTATTTAGTCAATGTTTTATGTGCATTCCTTGGACATTTTCCCCATTTCAATTAAGTTGATAGCAACCATCAAACGGGGTAACCAAGTTGAAGGAATATTGTGGAATACGAATATAATGTCTTGGAGAACACCTTGAAACCTTTCCAAACATACATCGTTGGTGGAGCGAGAAATTCAACCCATCAAACACTGGGTTTCAATACGCTACGCCGGGCATAGCGCGGCAATGGATAATGTCCGAGAGGCACACTCGTACGCCCGGCAAACAACGATCTTTGAGAAAATACCTTACCCTGCTATTCAAGAGGTGCCATTCGCAAATGTCCCGTTACTCGCCGGCAAAGGATCGCAATAGGTACAACCAATACATACCTTACGAAATTAATTTCAATAAAAAAATCATTGCCTTGAATACACATTTTTCCAAGCTTGTATTTATTTCATTTTGTGTTCCAATGCTTAAACAAAACTACCTCTTATTAACTTTCTCATCAACAACCGGATATTGTATTTGTGGTAACCAATGTCAAAGAACCAAGACTTATTGAAGCCCGAGGCAAGCTAACAACGATTCGAGAATGCACAATCATGCAACAAGAGTAAGTACTTTGTCTATATTCATTTCAGAAAATAATAAGACAGCAAACTCTGACAATAAAATCTTCGATAAATTCACCGTATATATTGAAATCAAACGACATTCAAAATTTCCAACTAACTTAAATTTACAAATATATTGCCACTTTTTCAACACAGGTTGAAGCCACTGATGCTTACACTTTGGGGAGACTTTGCAGACCAACAAGGCATAGAGCTCTTCACTCTCAGGACTGAGATGCCCATTATACTATGCAAAGGCCTCAGAGTCACCAATTTCGCAGGTTCTAAAAAATTCAAACATTACAATAAAGCCCATATTTATCTCCATACAAACCTTATACATGTTGCTTGGCTCCTTTTCGGGAATATCTCTCTCCTGATACCTTATCTCCTTCGTCGTCTTGGAACCAACCATTCCGAAGTAATAAGACTCCGTACTTGGTATGAAATACTAACAATCAATTACACATAAAATCACTAACCCTAGGACGCAAAATATTTTTACTTCCCTTGTTTATGGTCAAAGTTCCAATCTTACAAAAAAATTTAACCTGGATATCACCCGAGTTTTCGGATAATGCGTTGTGGGTTTGTGTGATTGCTTAATTTGGTTGTTATTTGAATGAATTTCCATGATTTGTTTTGTTGTGGAAACAAGCGTCTTCCTTATTTTCGTATGAAGAGGAGGGTAAGAGTTTGTTATAAAGTTGTAGACGGAGAGCATCCTTGACTCCTAACTATGTCAACGTGAAAATGCGTATGCTTTGATTCTCAAATTTTTGTCGTTTAAAATTCGATGTCTGTGGCCGATGTGTGGACTTCTTCTGCTCGTTTTAGGTTAATTCAGTTGACATGGGTGTCAGATAGGCTTGCATATACTGATTGTGATGTGAATTTGGAAAATGTTAATCTTTGATTAAAGAACAAAATAAATACTAGAATGGATTCAAGTTAATAATTTGATTCATTACCATTGCATTGCCTCTGTGATTAGTACAAGGTTTTCTTTAAGAATTATAGGCTATTTCACTTCAATTGAGTTTGAGATACACTTGCATATAATGATTGGCATCTGAATTTGGAAAAGGATTGTCTTTCATTAAAACATAAGATAAATACTACAAACAAATAACCCGTAACTTGGACAACTTGAATATTAAAGCACCTTGTCAAACAATCATAATACCTTCATTTATACAGGCTAAGCAAACACAAGGAAGATGTGCAACAAATTGACTCCAGACCAACACAAAGTTACTTGGAATTAGCCATGCTTGGTGAACGTCGTCCAATCCCAATTAACAAAGCTGTCAGACATCTTGCCAGATTCTCAGGTGCACTACTTTTAATGTGACATAGTTCCCTTCCTCATTTCATAAATAGCATATATGCTTATATTACTTTGTAGTGTTATCCTCGTATAAAGCCTTCTGCTACATCACAAAACATAATCTAAGAAATTTGTCAACGTTCCATTTATTTTACTTCATAATTCTTCACTTCACTCTCTGTCAACAATCCCACACATAGAACTAAATAACAAACTTATTCAACCCAACCAGTACATGTCCGGTGTGCAACAACAATGGCCATTGTGAATCTTCAACAAAAAGTGACATACAGCATACGCCTAAGTGTAAACAAACACGAAAGCTATTCCCGATGAAAATTTCCCATGTCACACTTGCAATGAAGAGCGGATTGCAGAGCCAAGGTAAGTAACAATAATCCCCCTTCTTCAATGTACACAAACAAAATCATAGTGAACCACTAACACCTTTTACAATTCTTTGTATGACAACGGGTGCAAAGTTGTAATACACACAACCGACAAATCCGGCAATATTGAAGCCACCTTATTCGACAAGTGCGCGAGAAAAGTTGCTATCCCGTACACCAAAGGAAATGTATGCAATGAACAAACAAGTAAGTCAATCACATCTTTCCCTTCATACACAACAAACATTCTTACTCGGTAAGTGCCTAAATCCCATTTCTAAACCCTAATTAAGGAAGCTGTCGACCCACTGCAAAAGATAAATAAAAAACTAGGTGACCAAGAAGTAATTGCACTGAGATAAGAGCAATGAAAAAGAAGTTCAATGACAAGGTGACAAGGTACAACTTTGTCCAAGGCTGGATCGAAAAGAAAAGCGATACCTCAACTACAACGAGAATCCGGCAACACGGGTAGCAAATAAATTTACACTTGATAGCCATAACATTGGTAACTAATTCAGTTCCATAACACATTACCAAACTAAAGTAATCTAAATTTGTAGGCAAATCATCACAAGAGGCAAAAAACATGGAAACTTTGCCAAGCACATCAACGAGAGGACGAGTCAAGCAAAAAGACCAAAATTTGAATCAAACAACGACCCCGAGGCACCATCCAAAACCAACACCACACCAATGAAGAAGTTGAAACTCGGGCCAACGGATGAAAATTAACCAACCATTGTACCTAAGTAACCATGAATCACATCTAGATATGCGTTTTTGTCTATGTTCCCCCAAATATAAATATGTCCGGTCCACGTTGCCCCATAAACTCTTTTGATAGGGAACATCCACCAACGTTTTATGTAATCAAACTAACATAACTATCACGGTTCTAATGTATCCTATGTACAATATATGCGGCTATGTAAATAAGTGTTTTTAACAATGCATATACACTTCTTTGTTTCGTTAGCCAATATTTCAAAGTTATAACATAACAACCGAGGGCCACATCGTGCAAAGCACGATGCCGCCACTAGTATAGCCTGTTGAAGAATGAGTCGGCGACACATCAAATTAAATCTAAATAATATCGAAGTATATTTATGAATTCAAATGAAGAAAAGGTCAAATTGACCTGTACGTTGAAGTCAAATTATTAATTTGTAGTCATTTTGATGAATTGCTGTAATCTAGCTTTCTCTCCAGCTTTTTGTTATGTTTCGAATAAATAATATGCCCGAACGAACGCAAACAAATAATAAAATTACAAATAAACTTTTTTTTAATATAGGCTAATTAATATGTTAAAAACCTTGGTCTTTTAATATAAGTGTCGAGGTTTTTATGCGATTTTAAAGGTTATGATTTATAAACTGTATATACTTTTGTCTTTGGAGGATAGAGTAAATTGGTGTTGATATTCAGCAGAAGAATTGTGGGATTGACATTTGTGTGTCTTATGGCTATATAATGTTGTGGTTTTAGATGATAAAGATCATTGAGTTCTATAAAGTTGACATGTATTCCAAAAGAATGAAAATAACAACCCAAATTTTCATTGTTAGTGAGAGATAATATTAGCTGAGTATTAAGTCCTAGAATTAATATTATTTGGAGTTTGTCATGTAATGACATGTGTCATTAATCTAGTGGAAAATGTAAAGTCTCGCATACGTAAAGTAATAACATTCCCCCTCATATAAGTGTGAGGCATAGAGAATGCTTGTCGATTCGGGTTAGCCTTTTTTTAGGCCAAGCGATGATGACGGTCTAAACAGTTTACCGAATCATTTACGAGTCATTTATGTTAGATGTAATATCACCGGATGGATCAAGATCCACCCGATTACGCAGCGGAAAGTATAAGATCTAGATCTAGTCAACCAAAATACATAAAATAATAGATCTAAACCTACGAGGGGTTTAGAATACCAACCTTTTTATGGTGCAATTTACGCAAGAACAAAGGTCAATCCAAGATCAAGCTAGATGAGAAGCCACAATCTTCCAACGTGTGTCTCCAAGCAACACCAGGTGGATGTTGTTTCAAGCCGCCGGAACTCGTCGATATGCTACCTTAGAAAACCCGAAGTTTTCTAAAACTCAAACCCAAGGAACAATAGCCGAAATTTCTAAGATATTTTCCTCCCAATTATGCGTGTAATGTGTTGTGTCAAAAGGCTTGGGAGAACTCTCTTTATATGGGAAAGTAATCATTGTCCTCCAAGGATTTAATAATTAAGAGAAATTTATTAGATTAATCCTTATTCCAAATAAAAGATAAATAAAATAATTATCCCAAACAAATTAGGATAAATAATATTATTATCTAATATTCCATGAATTATCAATTAACAAATAAAAGATAAATCACACATTAAATAATAATCCAAGAAAACTAATTCCTTAATAATCATTTAATAATAATATGCGCCCCACCTAATTAAATAAAGGTCCATGCGCATTTTTTGACAAATTGGGCCGAGTCCACGAAAATTTTCTTTTCCATGTATTTAATTATCTAGGCCAACTAAACAATTAATCCACATATCAATTAAATAGTCCAATCCAACTATTTAATTATAATTGAGGTGAAACGACGAGAAAACATATATGCTATATTAGGAGTCACGTCACCATGGACCCGTATTCGATAGCATTACAATAAATTAAATAAAATTATTTGTCGGACCGAACAATAATATTCAATCTATTAATTCCGGGATTACACCACCATAAACCCGAAAGCTGAACTCTTGAATATAGATATAAACTTACACTCAACTATGAGTTGATAAGCGTCCAACGATAAAATAATTACAAACGGATAAATCCTCATATTTGTTCACTTCGATTCGGGATATCTCCGTAAACCCTTCTCGAAGCAAATTATCCTTATTTACCATTAACCCCTAGTGATCAATTAGTTCATAACCAAAATAATATGAAGCGGGCCCATCGATCGGTTTAGGGTCAACAAATAAGGGAAGCTATCTAAATCTACTTCCCGAGGGAAGGAATGGATTCCATATACGTGATAGCACGGACTACTCACTCATCCTAGAATAGAGCCAACGAGAAGTGTTGTACAACATACTATGAAGTGATCCTTACTAACACATCAAACCTTACCTAGTCTAGCGGTTGTGCGTGATCACCTCAGGATTGAGATTAATCCATATATGATCATCTTGTGATTCGACAACTGCTTAGACTAGGGTAAGGTTTGATGTGTTAGTAAGGATCACTTCATCCATTTATGATCATCTTGTGATTCGATAAGACTTCTCGTTACGGAATTATATCGAGAACTCAAATCAAATCGGTCCGTTAAAATACTATATGATTATCATCATATATAAATGCCACTATTAGGTACCACTATTACCGACGGTCCGGATAAGGCTTGTCACACCGTAAAGTGTTATGAGCGCATTAAAAGCAAATTAATCATGAGACCCGTACTCGGATTAATAAATTCTACGGACTAAGTTAATTTTTAAGTACATCTCACTAACTCAATCCTCTTGTGTATAGCCATACAACGAGTTATGTGATTACATAAACGAGGTACTTAGGGTTTTCGGTAGTGTCTTAATTATATGCATACATGCATATAATAAGATGAAATATTAATTGTCATTAAAAAAATTAGATAATTGTCTTTCGGGCACTACACCTAACAATCTCACACTTGCACGAAAGGCTAGTGGATTAATTGTTTTAGAGCACACCCTTTATATCTATATCTACAACATTCTCCCACTTGCTCAAAACAAGTGAGACGTATCCCTCAAATCTGTACCCTCCAGCGCATCTTAGTAATTCATCCTTCCAAGCACGACCGGGTGTGCCGCCGCGGGGGTAGGTCGGTGACCCGGCGCGTACTTAGAATCCGAATACCATGTGACTTGGTACAGTCGAGGAGGTAGGTTGGCGGCTTGAGTCAATCTTTGGGATCGAAACGTCGCCCTTCCATTCAATCCGGTGGTAATTTTCAATATGCTTATGACCTCTAGTGATTGCAAAATCCTTATGAGCTACCTCTCCAATGTTTTCACAATGAAGTGGCATCGGCTTCTTGGATAATACTTTATCACATGAGTAAACAACTTGAGACCGAGATCGATTTAACGATCATCCTCAATCGACCTAAAGCGAGAATCAATGTTATCACTTATATTCTAGTTTTCACTGAATATACTAGCATATTATTCCTCATTCTCCCGAAGAGACTTGAGGATTCACTAAACATCCCATTTAGTATTCATCCGGCGAGTTTAGATAATCATTCTGAGAGGTAGGGTAGACTACATCGTTGAATGTTGCATAAATGCAAGAATATCTTAACCGTGTGTATGGATGGGATTGCCAATGATCGATTCTTGAGAAATTGAGCGAATCAAATCCTTTAGAATGAATCCCGATGGCATGTCAGACTCTTACTTCAGATAACACATCCATGTTGTTTCCAACTGTTTCAGTGTTACCATTCACAAACACTAATCTACATACTACTTTACTAATATTGATGCCCAGTCTACAAAAGACTTATCAACATTCTGGTCAAGTCCACATATTAAAATATATGACTTTGAAATGACCTAGAGGCTTGTTTTAATCCCCAAAGGATTAAGCTATGGCAGGCATGCTGCCAAAGGTTCTTTCTAATAAATTAAGATACCGTTAGTCCTTATAAAAAGGTCTTAGTGGAATCACCCTATTTTCTACTTTGTAACGAATCTTTCATTTGTTCTTAGCTAAAACCCTTCCTACATTACGAATGAATTCGATTCCGTTGTTCGGCAAGGAAGTCTTAGGGAATCGCCCACTATTTCGCTTTTCGACGAAATCAAGCAAGACTAAGTGGTAAGAGAGATCACGGTATGGTTAACTCTCTAACTTTTTGGAATCGCCCCTAAATTACTCGCCTTTGCGGTGGAAGTTAAACTTTCTATTCATTCGACTCTTCTCCATGTAGTTCTAATTACTCCCACTGGTCTGAGATACTCAGGTGGTTCTACATGAGTTTCAATGTAACCGAGTATCAAACTCCATTCACAGGGGTTATGGCTTTTAAACCAACCTCTATGATCGAAGGATCCTACACTGCCCCATAAAGGACTATAGGTCATCAATACGCACTTATAGACCGTAAGGTCCCTGCAATGGGTAATGGACAAACCATACTCCCACTACGTTCGGGGTGGATCGATATCTTGATCTAGTTTAGTAGTTTTTATTAGTGTTATCACCATTGCCGGTGTTGGATGTGGATCGAACAAATCGCTTAGTAACATCTTGAGTACAAATACTTCAAGATCCAAAGCGTGATTTGTAGACTCTATCAGGATCGAGTTTGACAAAGATAACCGTCATTCTCCGATTTTACGAGTTTTATAATCAACCTTTACTCAATGTATTAAGATATTTCACGCTACGAACGTGCAACGCAAAATTTCCATCCTACCTTCAAGCACTAAGTGCTAAATGTCTATATTTGCGAAGTGGGCAGGTGAACCGAATTCACTCCCGTATCCATAAATGTGTAGCATCTTAGATAGACTTCTCGGTTTCACATGATAATGTAAGCCGTTATTTTTGCAACTAATATCTTAAATGAGTTAAACGATTGCATCGTAGCACATCAATAACTATATAAGGCAATTTATTGGTGTATCCCTTAGTGAAAACATTTCATCCAGGAGGCGAGCCGAGCATCGAGTCCTAAGACTAGCATAATAACCTATTTCGAGGATGGAATACTTATCTGCTCGGGGTGAAATCAAATATTTCCGCCAAATATTTAGGATAAACTTACATGCTAGCCTCGAATAGTTGTCGGACAAGATGTCACTACTTCAAAAACTCCCATTAACTTGTACCTTTCATATGACCCCTGAAGGTTGTTATGAACAAGCTATGTTACTTCTTTAAATCTATTACCCTTTCGATTGAAATGAAACTTAGTCATTGTTCCTTTGAGACGTTGATCCTTTGTTGGGAGATATGAATCACCCTAAGCCGGTCTTGGATCTTGTCTTTAGGAATATGCACTAATTAATAGAATAGAAAGAAGCGTTTATCGAAATATGGAAACCATTTGCGTTTTATATATTTTAACATGTGTTACTAATACCTTTTTCAACAATGCTTAGTGGTTCGACTTTATCAAACAAAAGTCCGAGTCTTGGATTAAATGCTACGAATGTTATATTCATCGTCAATAAGACAAACAAATTATCCTATTGAAAATGAATACGTTCTGTTCCAACGAATCCAAAAACAAAAAAATGAATTTTCTATGATACTCAAGAATTGAATCCGAGATTCATTTCCTTATATCACTCCCACTAGTCTATCTGAAATAACTGCCCGTTGTCTATTTTATATATCGTTTAATGCAAAACTACTTAGTTCTTCCAAAGAACTTAGCTTTTGAGAAAATTGCTGAGAATGCATTGGTCAGTGATCCGAAATCACTTTCCTTATCCTCTAATTTCCAATTTATTAATTTTCCGGTTTAGCCTAAAAACTACTTAGTTTAGATGACTAACACGTATAAACATTCTTTCCCATTCTCGACTTTCCTTAAATGGAAATAGTCTTGAACTCATGCATTCGTTTGAGTAGACACTACTCTTGAACCTGTGGGATGTCTAATGATGTGTTACTAGCTTGGATTATTCGATTTTTTCTAATCGACAAATCATAAGACCAAAGCTCCCACTAGTTTATCGGTTCCAAATACCGTCCCTAACTAGCAACACTTTGTTCGAATGGTTTGAGAGATCATAATAAAGCTCCCACTAGTTTATCGGTTCAAAATACCGTCTAACTAGAAACACTTTGTATTTATGATTTTTCAAAGATTAGAAAATCACTTTCGGAAGGAACTAAGCTCCCACTAGTTTATCGGTTCCAAATCTTGTCTAACTAGCAACGCTTTATTCTTGTTTTTCCGATAAATGGAGAAACTCGTATGCAGATTTATTACACATTTCTAATGATTCGAGAAAAACAACAAATCATAAGGCTAAGGCTCCCATTAGTTTATCGGTTCCAAATACCGTCTAACTAGCAACGCCTTATGTATATGATTTTCCAATTTTTCAATTTAGAAATTTGTTGTGTAATTACACTTTTAAAATTCGCTAAATGAATTTGTCTCGATAATCTTATATCATCTTTTGTAAACTAAGTACGGTCGTTTCTCGCTTTACACGAGCGACATCCGTGACATACCTATACTATGTCATTAAGTTCTTAAAAGGCTCAAGAGAAAATCTTTTCCGAAAATTAACTGCATTTGTTTATAATTACAACGTACATGTTACTTTCCACATTTTTAATGAAGTCCTATTACTAACGATCTAGTAGCCTGAGATTTAGTTGTAAAAAATATGACAGAAAATTAAATTCAAAAAATAAATTTTCACTACTAGATTTTTATTTTAGGAATTATAAACCATTTAATTATAACATCATAATGCATTGTTATTGATTCATAGAATAGCTATTACAATATATAGGGCCTCGAGTGGCTTGACCAATAAGCTAATAATAAAGATAAATACAAAATATAAAATACGACACGATAAATATAAATATATCTCTAATAGGCCCCCTCAAGCTCATGGGAGCGCAGCGGACATGAAGCTTGAAACTTTGAGGCGTTGATGGCGGTCGGAGACGTCTTCAAAGGAGACAATAACCGGGGGAAGAAGGGATGTCGGAAGAATAAAATCCTGGGACTCAATGGCGGGATTTACCCTAAAGAAAAACGATGATCAACTCCAGTGTTAACGAGGAGGGAGGGATATACCTTTGCGAGAAAATAAAATATTTTGGGATATACCCATGAAGAAAATAAAATTTGTAGGGATTTACCCTTGCAACTTAAAATAAAATCAACTTTGCGGTAACGGGGAGGGAGGGATATATCCTAGCGTAAATGTAAAAGTGTTGGGATATACCCAAAATAAAAACGATTAGTGGGTTGTATCCTAAAATTTAAAAGGGTGAAAGAAACGAAGTCGAGCCGAATTTTGATCCCCTTGAAATTGGAACCAAAGACCCACGGTTGCTTGCATATATATTTGCATAAATAATGCGGTGAAAAATATTACCCTTAATTTTCTTTTTGCCCGGATTGGACGTGACCTATTGGAGGGCATAGGGCCATATGGAGTCAAATTTGGGGTGTTTTGCTTTGGAAAAAAAAAAGAAAAGAAAAGAAAAAACTGCGCGAGATGTTCCTCGAATTGGATGTGTAGATGAACGGAAAAGAGGCCGAGCGGAGACTTGGAGCAATGGAGAAGTGGCGCGCGGATTTTCTGGACTCCGTGTCCGGCAATGGGCCGCGCGGATTGGTGGTTGCTGCCAACGAACGGCCGCAAAATCCGAGAGAGAGTTGGGGTGGGACTGCGTCGTGGTGTGACCGGAACTCATGGGAGTTAGGCGACCGATTGGAGTTGATGAAGCCGTTGTGGTGAGCGGCAAAGAAAGCGGCGGCGGCGCTGTAAGGTGCTCTTGGAGCCGTGTTTCCGTCGATCTTGGAAGAAAGCAAAAGGATGCCATGGATGCCGGGGAGCGAAGCTTGAAGAAGGAGCCAATAAGGGTTTTGGCTATGGCTCGTGAATGGCAGAAGAAAAAAAATAATTAGGTTTAGGACCGATGCGGCTCTGCTACCATGTCAGAATTATAACATCATAATGCATTGTTATTGATTCATAGAATAGCTATTACAATATATAGGGCCTTTGAGTGGTTTGACCAATAAGCTAATAATAAAGATAAATACAAAATATAAAATAACGACAAGATAAATATAAATATATCTCTAATATAAACTATAAAAAGTTTATCCTACCATTCCAAGGATTTAACCTCGCATAGTACTATCCAAGAGGGTCGATATCAAGCACTCATGACGGTTAAACGAGACAATCTCTCTCAATGATTAAGCTTCGAGAATCGAACATCTCACGAATCGACATCCCAGGCATCTTAATCATTGATTACCTTCCCTTTTCTAGCCTAGATATTTCGAAAATATCCATAAAGAGTGTGACCTACTATATCGATCTCGTAGTCGCCCGAGAATTCCTTGATGACGTAGATCAAGTGATAATAAAATACTTGACCACCATAAATCAATACTAGCAAAGAGGACTAGGTCCGTCGTAGTATAGCTATAGCGAATCAAGGTCGATCCCACGGGGAACCAATTCAGGTCATTTATATACAAACAATTAATTATTCATGTCAAGGACACAAAGCGGTCTATGACCAACAAGAGACAAGAAAGATAAAGGACTCGACTCGACACAACACATAAACAACGTAATTAACCTCCCCAATTATTATGTTATCGTTTGGATATGTAGATTTTATATAATTAAGCTAGACTCGACAACTATTAATCCGATTCGTATTTCTTTTATATTGGCTACGGGATTCATCCCCAAACTAGATCTAGCTCCGGGTAGGCCATCTAGATCAATGTGCTACATTACGTGACTTCGCTTCGTATGGCCTCCATCTCATATAACTCGCACGCTTACAAAACTAGTGGATGCCGATATTAACCGTATTCCTCACCAGGCAACATTCCTCGTGGTTAAAGGCGTATTTCCTAAGTGATCGCATCAGCCTCTGTCCCATTAACAATTACTTGCACGGTCTTATGTTAATCTACGATTTACGTATAACTAGATGTGCACAATTCCCTAATACAAAGATGACGATCTAGATCGTAGCGCGAAAGTCCCGGAAGATCAATTCACGAGCTACGACCTCAGAGCCCTATATTGGTATTTTCAAATCATACGCTAATTAAAACAGACGAGCAAATGCTTAGCCGTAGCCATACCTACTAAGATAAGAAATTCTAGGTGGACAATCACACCATAAAGACGTGGCTAGATTGACGTGGCGAAAACCTAATGTTGGTCCCTTGAAAAGGCTTTGGTTAAGCTTAGGGGGGTGAATAAACTTAACACTTAAAACTTTTGGAAGTTAACAAACTCAAGAACTTCAAGCACTGCTCATTGATACCTCGATGAGTTCTATTTGATATACGATGATCTGACACGATTGAGTTTATCTAATTTATGCGAACATAATTATATCAAAAATTAAGCCTTATTACTTGTTGTTAAATATGATACTAAGTATTAGATACTCAATAGTGTAATGTGGTGTGAGTTCGCTGTTATGAGATTCGGCAGGGTTGGATGTGTATAACAAACTAAATGCGGAGTAATGTAAGTGTAAAGTAAGTAAGTAAAGATTTTATAAAGTGGTTCCAGGAAGGTAATCCTGTCGATTCACTCTTCTCTCTTTGTGATGTTGGAGGTAATTCACTGAGATCTTTGATGTAGTTGTTACAAAGATTCCTAAGTTGCTTGTCCTTCACCAATAACTGTGGCTTCCACAAACTCAACACTGGAACGGGTAGATTGCGGCTCCAAAGTCTTCTAACTTGGTCCTTGAAGCGGTAGGATTGCCTCTTCACCAGCTCCACCACAAACAACGATTTTTCACACAAAGTGCTTTCATCTGTCTTCAGATTAACTTTGTAGTATAAAGAATGAATCAGTAAACGATTCAATTGCAAAGAAATTTTTGATTAGGATGATATAATCGACGACTTGCATGCTCTTCAAGTGTGTAAACTTGATTGTAGCTTGAATACGTAATACACTTGAAGATTTTCTCGGATCAAGCAGTCCTTAAGCTCGCATATGTTCAAAGCATGGTGCTTTTCTTGATAAAATGTAAAACGAAATTATCATCTTGTATTTCCTTAGTTTTCATCATCTTTTTCTGAGTTGGAAGTCCTCTTATTTATAGTAGGAGTCCATGTGACTTGTATTTGAAATTCAAATTAAAACCGTTCCTGGTTTTGTCCCATCCGACTTGCTTTCATTACTATTCATAAGATCCATAAAGTGTCGGAATCCTTTTGACAGTGCATCTGTGGCACCCTTTTGACTTGTAACCATTGGATAAAGTCCTGAATCATCCCAACGTCTTTTTAATCTCTACCATTGATTTGTTTAATAAATCGTAGAGGTAGTTACTGTCCACTTATCCACGTAATCTTTCAATGTAATCTTGAATTCACCGAGGGTGTATATATCAAACGGTGTTCATCAATATTTAAATACCTCCATCGGATCTCATGGCCGAACTATAATGTGCCGTGTTTAAAACACAATGCAACGAGACTTCTTTATCTAACTTTTATTTGTGAAGTTAGATTACACCTTTTGCAAATAACTAAGTTCCAATCACCATCCAATCTTAAGGAACTTGACCTTGTACACAAGGTATATATGTAATCGCTTGGAGTCATCACAGACGTTGCCTATATTCTCGATTCCATATCC